>CM052883.1:84348178-84363638 GCA_028534135.1 Potos flavus | reverse complement strand
GGCTAATACTATAGAAAGGTTAGGTAATCACGTGATAAGAATACCATACTAGGGGTGCCTGGGTGGCTCAGTGGGTTAAAGCCTCTGCCTTCGGCTCAGGTCATGATCTCGGGGTCCTGGGATCGAGCCCCGCATCGGGCTCTCTGCTCAGCAGGGAGCCTGCTTCCCCCTCTCTCTCTGCCTGCCTCTCTGCCTACTTGTGATCTCTCTCTCTCTCTCTGTCAAATAAATAAAGTCTTTAAAAAAATAAAAATAAAAGAATACCATATACCATACTAGAATTCATATAATTGAGGTTATAAAAATGACTTCTAAAACCAACTTTAGTTCTGAGATTTTGCCATTTTATCTCCAAATCAACATGAAGGTTTGGTTTAAACCACTGTTTTAAGTTTTTGGTTTAGGAAACCAGTTGGTTCTTTGGTCCAGAATAGTTCCTGGGCAATGGTGTCGGCTTTCATAGAAATTTCTCTGCTTCTCATTTCCGTGCAAGAAACCACCAGGATATGACACGAAACTCTTTTCTCTTTGGTTTGACTGGCCATATGGAGTTGCTCTAAAATAATGTAAGAGCTGATCTCATTTTGCACTTCAGTTGATAACACCTCAGTGAACTCCTTTGTGCTGTCAATACCCATGCCGGGTTTAATGAGCTTGAGCATCCGTTGCTGAGGCTTTGTACCCAAGCCATTAACTTGTCACTGCCATGTGCTTGCACATAGCATCTGAAAGCAGGTAGCTTGCAACTACCTGGTCTCTGATGATTTTCAATTTGTAAATGAAAAAAATACACCTATTAATTAGCTGTATGTGTGTGTGTTTCCTTCTTTCCCAAGAGTGTGAATGTAAACTTGGTTTTCTGCCATTACCTGTTTTGCTAATTGTTTAAATCATTTTCTGTCACTCACACACATGATAAAATATATTTATTTTTAAGTATTGAACTCCTTAGATTTTATTTCTACCAAGAGTCTATCATACTCAAAACATTAAAGTTATTCAGAAAAGTGAGGAATGCTTCCTGGAGCATAAGGGCTCCATAATCTTCCCAGGTTCGCGATTAAGTGACTTTGGTGCTATGAACCATCAGATGTGTTGCTCTCTAAGGGCCTCACCAGCCATCAAAGTGGTGAAGCAGCCCGTTTGTATGTCAGACAGGTGTATGACAAGGGAAGGGTTAGGCCCAGAAATCAGAGCTTTATTTCTGCCTCTGGTCAACATGGTAGGCAAATCATTTGACTTCTTGAAGTCACTGTGTTTTCACCCATACAGTGGGTTCAAGCAGAGCTTGGACTCATGACCCTGAGATCAAGACCTGAATTGAGATCAAGAGTCAGACGCTTAACCAACTGAGCTACCTAGGTGCCCCTAAAACTAGAAGAGTTTTTAAGAGAGATCTTTCTCAGTTAACCATGAGGTATTTGTGAGTAGGAACCATGTTGAGTTTATTTTACTCCTCTAATGCCTTTTAGGTATTCAATATATTTTATTTATTTATATTTTTATTTATTTATATTTATTTATTTATTTATTTATTTATTTGTTTGTTTGTTTGTTTGTTTGAGCTAAACTGAAGCTATATCCATTAACTGCCACCCTTCATGGTCAACATCCCAAACTCTGTTTTAGAGTTAGGGGAAGTCAATCCTAGGATGACTGTGGTTTTTCTCAAGGTCCCAAGACATCACTATATTTAAAATCAACCTAGAGATTCTTAGTTTTGTTATTAATCAGTATTAATATATTTCTGGCTTTTCTGACCTGTAATGAAAGTTTCTGATTATAGATTTATTGATTTCATGCACTCTAAAAAGTCAGTTTTAAAGGAAGAGGACATAAACAGTGATTGGTAGTCAGTGCGTGGGATTTTGCTGAGAAATGACACACTGATAATAGAATTATCTCGTTTCTTCCCCCAGAGAGACCTATAATGCTTACGATGACTCTTTACTCTGAGCCTTTTTTATCTATTATTTTGTCCCTTATTACTTTCATCTCTTGACTAACTTCCTAATTCTGAGAGCTTCCCAAGTTTACCTTCTATATTACTTGTTTCTTTTCTTGTTTTTTAGGCATCAGTCCTATTTAGTACTTACAATGCTGCTAATGAAATTTTGGTCCCTTGACGATCTTAACTATATTCCTTTTTCTTTTATCATTCTAAGTTTTTTTTTCTTTTTTTTGAATCTCAATTTTATTCCTTAGAGTTTTATGCTATGGTTCTATACAAAGAACATTGCCGTATATCCCTTTTAGTTACCAAACAGATTTTTGAACTATTTTTATTGATTTGTCATTTATAAACATTTTTTCCTTCTTATCTTTGGAGATAAGACTGTCTATTTAGACTCAGTGTTTATTCTTCTCGATTTTGCTGATTTTCCAAGATCCACAGATATAAAACAGGTAGAGCTGCCTAGTTCCTGAGTTGCTTCTTAGTATCTAAGCAGATGCCAGCTACTGAATTCTTGTGGGAACTGATACTGCATTTTTTTGTTTGTTTGTTTGTTTGTTTTTTTCTTGTCTCTTCATTTCTTGCCTCCCTGACACTCGAAACATCATTGATGAAAACAAACACATTACATTCCCAAGAATACCCTTTTAGGAAGGTTCTTCATGCTCGAGCTCAAGCCTACAATTCTTTACTTGAAGGGGCATCACTATCTTCCCCAGCACATCCTATGTGTACCAAGGTGTTTTCTGGAAGTTGATTTTTTTTTTTTAAGATTTTATTTATTTATTTGACAGAGAGAGAGAGAGATCACAAGTAGGCAGAGAGGTAGGCAGAGAGAGAGGGGGATGCAGGCTCCCCACCGAGCAGAGAGCCCGATGTGGGGCTCGATCCCAGGACTCTGAGATCATGACCTGAGCTGAAGGCAGAGGCTTTAACACACTGAGCCACCCAGGCGCCCCTGGAAGTTGATATTTCTAATGGATACTGTAAGAGTGATACTGTAGGGAGGAGAGAGTTGGAAGGTAAAGCACGGCATGCGGGATACTTGATAAAGCACCTAAGCAGCTCCCATGTGGCTGGCCTAATTATCTGGTTAATACCTCACTTGAATTTTATTTATTTATTTAGTTTTATTTTATTTTATCTTACTTTATTTTTATTTTACTTTGCATCATTTTATTTTGTTTTGTTTTATTTTATTTTTGAGAGGGGAGGTAGGGGCAGAGGGAGAGGGAGAGAGAGAATCCCAAGCAGGCTCCACATGCCCAACATGGAACCCAGTGTAGGGTTCAGTCTCACAGCCCTGAGTCATGACCTGAGCCGAAATCAAGAGTCCAATGCTTAACTGACCTAGCCACCCAGGCACCCCATCACTTGAATTTCAGATCACAGGAACAAAAAGTGGTGACAGATCGTAGATTCTTCTTGATTTTGGGGTGTTGTAGTTGTAGCCTATTTTTTCAGAACAGCCATGTGATCCAATTCTTATGGTTTTTAATTTAACTCCAGAGGTATTATAGATGATAGAAATTCTTCCAAGTTTCCTGGAGACTTTTCTGCTTTTCAGTATAGTATAATGCATACTAAATACACCTATGTTTGTTTCCATTTGTAATTTGGTAGAGTTTGGGGAGAGCATGAAAAGTACTGCTAACCAAGTGCCATTTAATATTAATAAACTTATAGCATTTTTTACTTTTTAAGTTCTAAATGCCATTTTTTGTCTTGACTGATTTTAATACTACTTCATATTACCAAAATATTTCTTATGATTTAAAGGGAATTAGGTTCAATAAATCACTGAAACTTCAGTGAAGTACATTATTGAAGCACCCTTACACCAGAAATAAATTGCAACTAGTAATTAATAACAAGGACTAATGAACTTCTACATGTTTTGTGAGATAGATGCTTGCTGTTTCTTTGTTTTAAAGTTAACGTAACAGTAAAATTCTATACAATAGCTAACAAAACTAACTTTAATATTTATGAAAACAGGGGTGCCTGGGTGGCTCAGTTGGTTAAAGCCTCTGCCTTCGGCTCAGGTCATGACCTCAGGGTCCTGGGATCGAGCCCCGCATCATGCTCTCTGCTCAGCAGGGAGCCTGCTTCCCCTTCTCTCTCTGCCTACTTGTGATCTCTCTCTCTGTCAAATAAATAAATAAAATATTTAAAAAAATATATATGTGTATATATTTATGAAAAAAGAAGTTGATATTTGATAGATGTTCAAATAGAAAAGATAATAGTGATTATTCTAGGTTTTGGAGTGAATTTTAAGATCCCAAATGAAAATAATTTAGAAATCAAAGGTACCCCATCTTAGCTCCAAATCCTTCTTGTGTGTAAGTTTGGGAAAATTATGTAATCTCAGGGGTATCTGTTAGGTGGAGGTGATCAGTGAGTTCAACATACCTTTTCTTACCCTGCACAGTAAATTAAGGTCAGTGGTAAAAATTAGAAATTTCTATGAAGTCCTTAAAGTATTGATTTTCCATATTTTTGTCTTAAGATTTGTTTTAACAAATTCATATACATGGAAGAAGTCAGACACATACATACACTCACACACAGAGAGAAAGAGAAACAGAGAAGGAGGGAGGGAGGAAGGGAGAGAATAGCTTCTCTGTATGAAGCCTAAACCAAGGACAGGATGTCTGGAAAGTGCCATACTCCTCTTCTTTCTGTCTGGCAACCTCTGAGGCCTTTATGAAATTGCTGGGGCTCACGGAGCACGGGATGGGAATCAAAATACATAATAATTTTCTGAGATCAAAGGATATATTTGTGTACTTCTAGTGATATACAAAGCCTACAAATATTACGTTAAATATTATTTTATTTCTATTAATCAGTTTTATTATAATGTATACATCATCTTTTTCTAACTTATTTTTTAAGCCTTTGAAATAGTGTATTATATTTATTCTTAATTATCTTTTTTTGCAATATTTTAATTGAGTCACTAATTTGAGTTGCTTTGGGTAAGAAGGAGAGGAAATCTTAATTTGTAGAAAATGTGATTATCTGTAGATTAAAGTGTGATAATTACAAACTTTTATGGCCTAGTGGACGAGATATGTTTTAGTGCAATGTTGTTTTACTGAAGGACTGAATGTTCTTACGCACTTGTACAGATGTATGATATGTACAATGGTCGATTCTCCTTTTAATTTAAAGTAATTCAAAGTATTTTCCTTGAGCAAAATTTGACATTATTATAGAATATTTATTATACTGGCAAACTGCCTTTATTTGTTAACTTATGGTAAGTTTATATCTCATTATTTTTTTGATTGCTATCTGGTCAAATAATATGCTTTTATTTATTTTACTTGCTGATGAAAATGGACTGTTTTCACTAATTATAGTAGTCACTTTAAATAAACACGGGATCTCTGTATATTAACAGAGAGTTTTTGAGTTTGAGCTTTCATTGAAATAGTTTCCTAAGAGTTGATTGCATATCAGAGAGCAATTTTTCCTAAAATAGCTGGAAATTCATATTTCAATATACCTATTTCCAGTGACAAATGATCAGACAATATCCAGACAGTGTGACTTATGTTTAGCCTTAGTAGGCTACAAATGTAATCAAATAAATCAATAACAAGCATTGATGAAAAGCAATGTTCTCAAAAGTATTTAAAAGAACAAAATTAGTTTATAAATTAGTCTATATGCTCACAATAAAACAGAAAATTGAAGTTTGGATTATTATAAACAAAAAGCATTTGCCTCAATTATGATCAATTAGTTTTTCTTTGAGTCTTTAAACAATTTCACATGAAAATTGCCTTAATTTTTCTCTGTAGTTTTGATTAAAGTGTACAGTTATTGAGTGTCTATCATTTGCCAACTTACGTTTTGTGTTGGAAATAGGAAGAGGAATGAGGTATATATAGCTCAAGGATGAGATAGAGATGTAGGCAATTCCAGTAGAATATTTGGGTATCATGTCATGTTAGAAATCCATTTAGAAAAAATAACAATTAAAAAAATTAAAAAAAAGAAATCCATTTAAGATAATAGTAGAAAGATTGACCTTCTGTTGTACAGCCTTTATAAGAGAAAAATAGGGCTTTTGAATGGAAGAAGATATTTGCAAATCATACACCTGTTCAGGGGTTACACTCCAAAATATATAAAGAACTATACAACCTAATAAACACAACAAAAAAAACAAACCAAAATATGAACAGACTCATAGATGCAGGCAACAAACCGGGAGTTACTAGACTGGAGAGCAGTTGGTGGGTGGACAAAATAGGTAAAAATGATCAAGAAGTACAAACTTCTAGTTATATAGTAAATAAATCATGGAGACATAATGTCATTGGGATTATAGTCATAGGGATTATAGTTAACAGTATTATAAGTACTTTGTATAGTGGTGGATGACAACTAGACTTATTGTTGGGATCATTTCGTAATGTATAAAAACATCAAATCACTATGACACACATCTGAAACTAATGAGATATTGTATGTCTGTTACACTTCAGTTAAAAAAAAAAAAAGAAATCCTGACACACTCTACAACATCAACAAACTTTAAATACCTTTTACTAGGTGAAATAACCAGTCATAAAAGGACGAATACCATATGAGTCCACTTATATGAAGTCCCTACTGTAGGCAAACCCACGGAGACAGAAAGTAGAATGTTGTTAGCCAGGGGCTCAGGAGAGAAGAAGGAATGGGGAGTTATTGTTTAATGGGGACAGTGTTTTAGATGACAATGATGAAAAAGTTCTAGAGATTGATGGTAGTGATGGTTGCACAACAATGTGAACACATTTAATGCTACAGAACTGTTTATTTAAAAATGGTTAAAATGGTAAATTTTATGTTATATGTTTTTAACACAATTTTTAAAAAAGATAAAAGTATATAGCATTGTAGACATTCAATAAATACT
This sequence comes from Potos flavus, assembly GCA_028534135.1. NCBI lineage: Eukaryota > Metazoa > Chordata > Mammalia > Carnivora > Procyonidae > Potos > Potos flavus. The sequence continues at coordinate 84,356,763 of CM052883.1, read as the reverse complement.
TTTTTAAACAGAAGAACAAATAGAGCTCTCATAGGGTTTTCAACAATGAGTAGAAGTTGCTAAATGAACAAGGATGGGATAATAATAATTAATATTAATAGGCCAGAGGTCGAGGAAATAACAGTTGTCTTTACGTGGAGAGATGCAGCCGGAATGCTTTTCGACTCAGTATCTGAGAAGTTTTTTGTTTCTTTTTTCTATTGTTTAGTTTATTGACTCATTATTGTGCCCAAGTCAAAAACAAAACAGTAACAAAACACACGGTTTTACATTTATGGTAATTCTTATAAATCTATCTGTAATACATGTAGACATACTCCGAGAAAAAATGTGTTAGTCAAAGTTTTCAGACTTGACCAAGCAAAAATGTGGGTTTCAGATTTGTGTGTCTGAAGCTATGGAAGGAGCAATTACAAGAAGAGTTTCTCTGATTCTCTGCTTCACCCAGAGTAGTCTCACTTTAAACTGGTTTTAATATTGAGGTTTCTCATTTGGAGAAAAAAAAAAAAAAAGTCTTTTGCAAAAAGTAAATGTACAAGCAAGATACAGTTAACTGAAATCCCCTATCAAACACTTAGCCTTGTGGTCCTTTCTTTAACCTATTCTAGATGACACGGTACATGAGAGCTTATTTATAGAATTGGAAACATTCATTCCTTAAAATCTGTATTTACTTATTTGAAGGTCATTTATTTTTTGCCCTCCGATGATTTTAGAAATCAGAGAAAAAGACTAATTGATCATATTAGAATGGAGTCAAGCCAGGAAGAATTGGAAGTTTATCTTGAAAACTGTACTGCATGATGATTTTGAGAAAAGAAGATAATTAAAGACAGGGAGAAAGAAGGATGAATAAACATGGACCAAAAGCTGCAGTACAGTGTTCAAGAACTGGTATGCTGGTCCTAATTCTAACCCTTGATTAAAAAAAAAAAAAAAAGAAAAAAAAGAAGGAGAACATTAACAAATTAAGGTTTAATATCTGGGTTATATGATATGTAATAAAACATATAAAAACATATAAAAACATATAAATAAAACAATAAAACAAAAGATACCCCTAAACAATGATTATGTGTCTTGAAGCTTTTATCTGTCTTTATCACCTACTACAAACATTCATGCTCAGAAAACATAAGGTAAACCAAACTTTAGCATGCTGTAGAATCACCTGAAGCTTCATCCTCAGAGTTTCTGATTCAGTGGGTCTAGGTTAGGCCTGAAAATGCGCATCTTTGACAAGTGCCAGACAATGTTGCTGGTCCCAGGAATGCATTTAGAAAACCTCTAAGAACAACAGATTGTATGCATTTGAATTTCTGAAATTCTCTGTTCTTCAAATAAGAAAACACAATAATGGCCATGCTTCCGCCTGAAAACTTGTGGAAGCCTTTGTTATCGAGCAAATTAAACTAATTTTGTTTCAGAAATTAAAAGTTTAAAAAGTTTGACCAAGGGAGTAGGACAGTATTCACTACTTCTATTTTGACACAATTGTTTCATTTACACAGCCCCTTTCTATTAATATTTTCCACAAAAATTGAGCTGTATTTGGTCAGTTGATGAGTTTATCACATTTTAAACCTTTGCTTTTGTAGTATGCCTGTCATGTATATTTTCAATTTTATATTTAGATTCCCTGGATGAACTCTCAAATTGGACTCTTGATGCCCCTCAAATACTTTTCCTGTAATTTGAGTATCTTGCTGCCAGATGGCAGAAGTGATATCTTACATAAACCTGCCTCATGAAAATGCTTGTAAGCATCTTTTTAAAAAAACAGCAAACCAAGACTTTTTATTTAAATACATAAACCCGAAACTTTTTATGAAACACCATTTAAAGATGATTGATTTTCAAACAAGCTAATTTAAATGTACTCAGTGTTATATAATGCCTTTTTCCTGAGTGTTATTTTTAGTATAATTATTTGGGTACGGACCCAAGCTTACTAAGAATGTTGTGATCCTCACTGCAGAGGAAATGTATTAAAGGGAGAATATTACAGATATTCAAAGATTTTAAGGAAAACATTTGAAAATCGTATAGATTCTTATTTAGCTATAGCTATACAACTTTCCGCAGGGGAAAGTTATAGGGAAACCTATTTCATTCTTATATAAGGAAATAAAAAACCTTAACAGAGTAGTAGAACATTAAATAATGCACTGATACTTTCCATAAATGTCTTCAAGTTGTGACAGAGTGGATGCTTATGAAAAATATTGTACAAGACGTTCTTGAATAGGATGAGTATTAATTTGAATGCTGTTCTGATTTCTTTGTGGCTCTAACAATGACCCTATTAAAATTTAAGCTAATTTTTCCCCAAATGCTTATTTTCTATGTAATTAACTAGCTTTTAAAGTCTTTTTAATATTCATGTAGTTAAGAGCATAAAATTCCTTGGGGTCTTGCATTCTAAAGATATTTTTTTCATTAATAGATGCAATTTTGCTTTTCGTATGATTTAGATCATGGAACTATATTGGACAAATGCTTCTCTCCATTCTCAATGCTATTCTCATTATAGAAGGCAAACAACTGAAAATAAGAAAGGCCTTAGAAAGAAAGAAAAAAAAAGAGTGCATGTAAGATCTTTTGGTTTTAAAAATTTGAACGACCAATTTCTGGTGATGGTTTCTGAAAATTGTAGTTCTTTTTTGGCTATTGCCTTAGCTTCTAGATATCACTTAAGACAGTGAATGAAAAGGTAATCATTACCCTTTAGAGGTAAAAGAAAATCTCTGCGGGTTTTATAGAACCTACTTGATTTCAATAAGTATTAAAAGGTTTTATAATTTTGCAGTGTCCCACCTTCAGGGTGACACCAAGTTGATTCTGCTCTGAGCTCCGCAGGATGAAACTTTTGGCGAGTATGAAACACTTAATTGGCCCACATTCTTTCAGTGGCCATTCCTTGTGATAACTGACTATTAACTCAGGAACTGGACAAGAGAAAAAAGGTTTTTAATGAATTCTGATCAAAGACCAGATTAGTTGACCAGCTCCTGCAGTTTATAATCTGGCATATGGAGTACACCTAAAGCCATCATTGAGGTCAGAGTAATTTAAGTACTTTACCGGAGTCCGTACAGTGTATGAAGAGTGACGGCAGCATTGGTGTCAGATTTGTGTTGAATCCTAGCCCAGACCTTTACTGTGACCTCATGCCAATTATTTAATCTATGCTAAGCGCTAGAAATATAAGTGTAATCAAGCCATAGTATCTGCCTGCTCTCAAGGAATTTATGACCAACGAAGTTGTTGATGTGGTTAAGTTACTGATATTGCAATATATAATATATAGCATGGTTTAATGTAATAGAGTTTGATGGTGCTATGGTAATGGTCATACAGTCAGCCCTAAGAGGGCCTCCTATTTGGGGAGATCAGGGAAGGTTCCCTGGAGGAAGGAACAACTTAGCAAAAACCAGCAGGAAAAGTAGAAGTAATAACTCTTTAGTGAATACTGAGTGCTTGTCTATTTGTGTCAAACATTCAGGTAATAACAATATAAGTGAAGTAGTTCAGTAGGACAATCCAGTGAGATAGGCAATCTTATTCCATTTCCTCAAGATGAGAACATAGACGTTTAGGGAGGCTATATAAAATTATTGCAATGTTGCAGCTGAGCTGGGAGTCAAAACGAAGTTAATGCTATCAATCTCTGTGCAATACTATGCAGAGTATTAGACAAATGGATTTGTAAGTCTTTTCTATAAAGGTGATATTGAAGCTATGGGAATGGATTAGATGCTCATGGATAATAGAATGAGGGGGATAGAGATCTGAGCAGTACACCAGGGGAACTCCTTCCCATAGGTTGTAAGAATAGGAAAAAAAACAAAAACAAAAAACAGAAAAATAAGTGAATAAACTAGGAATAGGAAGAATGTTTCAAAATAGTGTAGTCAGGAAATAACATAAAATCATTATGGATTTAGCACTTTGCAATCCACTAATATTCATTGATGGAGGAAACACATTAGACTGCTGAGCTTGAAACCTGGAACAAGGCATTAGTGGGTGAGTGAGAGAGGGAGTAAGTAAGTGCAGGAGTTAAACCCACTCTTGGTTAAAATATATTGGCGGAGCTCTGAGTGGAGGCAGGATCATGTAAAACAAATACTTTTTGTCTCATTGTTTGCGTGGAGACTAGAGACTTTTATAGGGAATTTGCGTCTCTTATAACTGTTACACGTTTTGTCCTAAGTTTTGTGAGAATGGATGGCAGTGGGGGTATTCTCTCCTAAAGTATGAATTCCAAATTGAAAAAAACAATGTGCGAATTTTATATATGAACATCTAGAAGTATTTTGAATCTTGTCCTTAGTTTTAGGAAAACATGTGATTTAATAGCATTTCCTTCAAGAATTAGAAAGACTGGCATTTAGAATATTATCAAAGAGAGAGAGTCTATCACTTCTCTCTCTCTCTCTCTCTCTCTGTCTGTCTTTAGCTAACTCTTCCAGCCTGGCATTCAGAACCTGAATTACACTAAAGAGATCTCATTGGTTCTAATGATCTCTTTCCAATGCCGTATTTGTGTTCAATTCACATTATTAGGTCTCCTCTCCCATCTAAATTGTTTTTAGTGGAGAAGAGATATGCAGTGATACTATGGGTGATTTGCTGTTAAGCAGAACATAGGCTGGAATAGTTTTTAATCTCACATTCACTTCTGAATTCCCACCCATTCAATTATAATTTTAAAATAGGCTGTGGGAAGTAAGGGAAGAAGTAAAGAGAATGAAGACAAAAAATGTTGGGAAATCAGTACTCTAAGTTTTCATTTTAGGAAACTAGAAAAAAAAAGGACAAATTAAGTACAAAGAGCAGAAGAAAAATACTATGAATTAGAGCAAAAAAAGAATCAATGAAATTAAAACAGGAAATTAATAGAGAAAAATCGCCAAAACTCAAAGCTAGTTCTTTGGAAAGATCTCTGCAAAACTGATATGCTTCTAGCCAGGCTAACTAAGAAAAAAAGAGAGAGGACAAATATTGCTAACAACATAAATGAAAGATGGGAATCACTAGATGTCCCATGAACATTCAAAAATAACTTTATGTTTACAAACTTGGTAACCAATTCCTGGATCAATTCCAATTCAAAGATCAATCAATCAATTGAAAGACATAATCTATAGAAACTCCCACAAGAAGAAATAGACAATAGGTCTATTCAGTAATTGAATTAGTATTAATAACCTTCCAAAACAGAAAGCACAAGACCCAGATGGTGAGTTCTATCAAATTTAAGAAATTATACCGATTTCTACTCAGAGGACAGAAGCAGAGGGAATACTTTTTAACTCATTCTATGAGGCTAGCATTACCCTAATACTAAGCCCAGACAAAGATATTAAAAGAAAACAAGACTGCATTCCAGGATCTATCATGAACATAGATGCTGAAATCCTCAACAAAATATTTTCAGGTCAAATACAACAGTGTATAAAAAGAATTATACATCATAATCAAGTCAGGTTTATCCCAGGAATGCAAGGCTGGTTGAATGTTCAAAAATCAGTTAATACCATCCATGACATTAACAGGCTGAAAAAGAAAAAAGTACATAAGCATATCAATTAGTTAGAAAAATCATTTGACATAATCCAACACCCTTTGATGATAAAACTCTCAGTCAACGAAGAACAGAGGAGACTTTCCTCAACTTGATTGAGTATGTACAAAAAACCCTTTATCTGGCATTATACTTAATGGTAAGAAGTTAGAAGCTTTTCCACTAGAACAATCCAAGGATGTTTCCTCTCACCATTCCTTTATGATATCATACTCATCATACTGCAAGTCCCAGCCAATGCAGTAAGACCAAAAAAAAAAATAAATAAATAAATAAAAGTTATATAGATTGGGAAGAAGAATTGTCTTTGTTCACAAATGATACGATCATCTATACTCTGAAAGAATCACCAAAACAACTCCTGGAATAATCAGCAATTATGGCCAGAATGAACAATCTGCATCTTTAGAGAATCACACTGAATATTGAGTCGGATAAATAACAACCCAGTTAATGAACCTGGAAATCTTGTTTTGCTTAAGCTAGTCCATGCTGGGTTTCTGCCATTTGCAACTTTGCCAAGTTAGTCTAAGAATTATCTTTTAATTTGTAGTTACTGGCTTTATGCTTATTTTGCCATAACATTATCAATTTATATCTATTAAAAGCATATTTAATTTTTATTTAAAATTTGTGTTTCTTATAGAATAATGATTTTGAACATATTATGGTAAATTACTCATTTTTTAAAATTATTGTATTTGCTTATTGGTTAGGATAGTTTCCTTGCTATGTAGGGCTGCCTCACTGAAAGATTGCCTTACTTATTTTTCTAATATTAACCCAAAAAGAATAGAGCATAAGAAACATGAGCAAATATGGAATATTTACCTAAAAATTAAATATAATTAGATCTGGCATCTTTATACCTATATACATTTATGTTACATAAGATCTGATACACATTTTGGTCAAGAAAGTTGCCAAAGACCAACAAATGAACTGAAATGATATTCTAAGACTAATTTGCCACGTGGAGGAATTAAGGTTGGCCAAACAGGCAAGACTGAATATTAAGATTTGTTAAATTTATTTTTTAAATATATGTAATACAATGGAAGAATTAGTCATTTGGCAATTTATATACTTATATTGATTACTCAAAATCTTCTAGGGAATTAATTGTATTGGGCAACCTTTAAAAGGAGGCCAGAGTAATTGAAATACTATTAATTAAAAGGATCAAGTGAACAAGGTAAGCAGGGATCTTTCTTTCCTCTGCCCCAAGTACAAGTAGAAAATTCTGTGTCACAGGATAGATTCATTTTTAAATATATTTTTACCTCTCAGTATGTATTTTTTAGAGATTTATTTATTTGAGAGGGCAGGGGGGCAAGGGCAGAGAGAGAGAATCCCAAGGTCAGAGAATCCTGACGTGGGGCTCTGTCCCACGACCCTGATCCTGAGATCACAACCTAAGATGAAACCGAAAGTTAGACACTTAACCAACTGTGCCACCTAGGTGCCCCAGCCTATCAGTATTTATTGATTATAGGTTCAGTTCTCAAAAAAAAAAAAAGAAAAAAAAAAGAACAACTATGTGAGAATACTAAAATGTGATAGGCCTAAGATATCCCCTTAGAAAGTTCCAAATACAGCTATAGGTCTTGTAAATATCTTTGTTTTTATTTTCTTTCTATTGAGAATAATTTCAAACATACCAAGAAGCAGAGAGAAGAGTATAATGAAATTTCACCAGGTCCTGGGTCTCTGTGTTCTTATATATTCCCCACACCTTTGCCTGTCCACCTCTGTGCTAAGGGAGGCAGACCCATTCAGCTGCGATTTTTTTTTCACCTCCTCCACCTGTTCCACTTGGTTCTAGCAGTGGAAGGCTCTAGTGAGAGGTAGGAAGGATGGGACAAGAGGACTCTCAGGAGGTTTCTCTGCCCTCCCCCCCCCCAAATACTTCTTGACTGCAAACATCATGTAAACCTGTGGCCTTATTTGCTTCATCAACTATTTTTGCTTGTTTAAATAATTATATAACAGACATCATGCTATTTAACCTATAAATCCCTTAGTATGCATCTGGAAAAAAATACATTGTCCTCCTAACTAAACCATCATTATCACATCTAACCAATTAGCAATAATACCATAATACCATTTTAAAATGTTTTAAGATATTTCTGATTGTCCCAAAATGTCCTTTATGATTGATTTGTTTGAAGCATGCTCCAATGAAGATCCCCACGTTGTAGCATATCATGCAATATTTAGAGCATTTAATATCTTAAATTAAAATAAGATTTTTTTTTGTTTATCTAAATTTCAAATTTAACTGGATGTTCTATGTTTTTATTTGGCAAATCTAGCAATCATACTCACCATCCAGTTGGGCTTTATGTTTTTATCTGTCACAGATATTTGCCCTGGTTTCATTGCCAGTAGTAAATATGAGGAGATGGTCAAGGTTTTATGGAGCGTGCTTTATATAATTAGGGATGATGATCAGGCAATAAACAATTAAATGAACAAGATATTGATAAGTGCCATGAAGAAAGAAAAAAAAAAAGTGGTAGGATGGGGTGGGAAATGGGGACTAGTCACACTCCGGAAAAACTTGTCTGAGGCAGTGATATTGACCCGGCCGTGAAACCTGGGGAGCACCCACACATGGACAAATAGTAAGGAAATGGATTAGGAAGAAGGGATTGAAGGTGTACACTTGCTGAGGTGGGAACACATGTAAATTGTTTTTTCTAAAGACTGTAGGAAGGTATTAATTTCTGGGGTATCTTGAGTACAACAGGAGGGTATTTTGAAATAGAGTCACAGAGGTAGATAAGGTCCACACTATTTAGAGACCTTTATGTTGTGGGATGACATTTGGATTTTACTCTGAGTATAACAGAAAGCTTTCGAGTAGGAGGATGACTTGAAATGATGGTCTCTGGAAGAAGATCAGTCAGGCGGCAGGAGATTGTCAACGGGCAAGGGTAGGTCAGGTCTCGGACTGGTTAGCAGGTAATTGTGGTAGATCAGTGGGGGA
>CM052883.1:84311166-84347678 GCA_028534135.1 Potos flavus | reverse complement strand
TAACTATTTCTTGTAGGGTCTCTGAGTGAATACTCACTTGGTAAACATGTTTCATTTCATAAAAACATGACACTCATAGACTTACTCAGTGATGCTTCTCTATAATCAGTATTTCATTATTTAGTGTAAGGCATTTGTTATAAAACAGCTTCTAATCTAACCCGAAAGTAAGCTCTGATCCCATCAAAGCTAATGCACACCTTAGTCACCATAGGGGCAGTAAGGAGAATGTCGAAATTATTAGTACTATTTTTTTGTGTGGAGGGATAAAGGACTTCTACATCCAGCAAGATTCTTTACTACACTCAGTTCCTTACTTTGTTATATGATTTTTGCTTCTTTAGTCCTTACCGAAGAGACTGAAAACTTAGAGATACGAAGGACTATTTGTTGTAAGTTGAATGAACAAAAAAGCAGCACTTGAGTTGAAATGGTTTGTGTTTATGTCCCCATAGATGCTTGTTGACGACACACAAACAGCCATGCTGAAGCATAATCATCCAAGGAAACAAAGCTAAGCTGCGATAATTCCCACAGGGGCTATTTTTAGTCAGTAATAATTATATGTTAGCCAACTGGTGTTTTCTGCTAAAGGGGAGATGACATTTCTGTTGATAAGTTGTATGTTCTACAGCTGCATCTTCCTGGAATAATAGGCTCTCTCTAAGTTCCTTTGCAACGGGAATTAACTGTCACGTGATCTTGCTTTTTTTTTGGTCATTGCTCTGTCTTTATGCCCTGCTTGATGTAAATAGGGGTACTGGCCATTGCTTAAATGATCTTTTTTTCTATCTTTCATTCAGCATGCCAGTTTTCTTTAACACTTAAGTTTGATGTTGAGAAAGAAATGAAGTATCTCAAAAAAAAAAAAAAAAAGCTTCTTGATGGTTGTATTTAACTAGTGACATAAACAACTTTTCTCTTGAAAGATGTTGTAGGATAACTCACATGCTAAAGTTTTACCCTAGGTATAAGGTGTGTAGAAACACATTGAGCCAAATACCAAAACTCTCTAGACCTCAGTAAAAATTGGAGTCTAACTGCCTTTTAGGAAAGAAGAATCTTTTAGGAAAGAAGATTGAATTAGGAGAGATTAAATAATTTGTTTCAAGTGCAGATCTCTGTCCCAGGATTATTGACTGCATCCCAGAGTTGTTGTCTATTTTCATAGTAAGTATCAGCTTATACTAGTGATCTTTTCCCTTACAAACAACCTGCACAGAAAAATATCGCATTGCCTTCCTGACTGTCACTGTTTGAGATCCTCATATTGGTTTCATGAGGTCTCTTAGACAAAAGCTTGTGGTGTTGGAAGGAAAAGAAGAGTAGGGGGAAAGGAGAGTTGCTCAGGAGAGCTGATGTCTGTGTATTTTAGGCAGCACATGAATAGAAGATTATTTTAGAAATCAGAGTGCAAATCAGCATTTACATAATATGGGACTTATCTATGCCATTATTTTTGATTAGCATGCAGTATTCAGAAAATACTTACTAATTCAGAGTCTTCCAAAGTATGACTCTACCACAGTGGGTTAATGATTAAAAACATGGACCTCTCCATGCTTCTATCTAAGTTTTCTACTGAATCCAGTTGATATGAAGACCTGGCTACTGGGCACAGATCATGTGCCCAGCATTGTAGCTTCCGTGGTGACATTGACTGCGGAGCACAATCATGTTCTGAGATCATTCTAGCTCCTGACAGCCAACATATGATGCATTCAGAGTGCTGTAAGGATATTTAGGTTGGGCACCGGGGTGGCTCAGTCATTAAACATCTATCTTTGACTTGGGTCATGATCCCAGTGTCCTGGGATCAAGCCCTGCATTGGACTTCCTGCTCAGCGGGAAGCCTGCTTCTCCCTCTCCCACTACCCGTGCTTGTGTTCCCTCTCTTGCTGTTTCTCTGTCTAATAAATTAATAAATAAATCTTAAAAAAGAACATTCGGGACAAATACTGGCATCCAGAAGAGATTTTGAAGTGGTGTATGGATAGCAAACAGTTTTGTCTCTAGTTTTGTTTTTGTTCTTTTTTCTTTCTCTTTTTTTAAGATTTTATTTATTTATTTGACAGAGAGAGAGAGAGAGAGAGAGAGAGAGAAAGACAGTGAGAGAGGGAACACAGGCAGGGGGAGTGGTAGAAGGAGAAGCAGGCTTCCCTGCTGAGCAGGGAGCCTGATGCCTGGGCTCAATCTCAGAACCCTTTGATCATGACCAGAGCCAAAGGCAGTTGCTTAACGACTGAGCCACCCAGGTGCCCCAGCAAACAGTTTTGAAGTCAGACAGGTCTACGTCTGAGACTTGGATCCTCATCCTAATAACTTTATGAGCTTCATCAGCTAGCCTCTCTAAACCACAGTTTCCAAATCTATGTATCTGGGATAGCAGTATCTAAACCTCAAAGATGCAATGAAATGTGTGTAATACATGGAGTATGATTTTAGCACATATAAATAATAAATAACCCTTTACATAATTATAAAATTTTATCTATAAATAATTGGTCCAGTGTTCATTTTATTAAACTGAGACCAAAAAGAAAATATTTTTTCTCTTGGGGCACCTGGATGACTCAGTCAGTTAAGCATCTGACTCTTGATTTTGGCTCAAGTCATGATCTTGGGGTCGAGAGATCAAGCCCCACATCAGGTTCCATTCTCAGCACGGCGTCTGCTTGGTATTCTCTCTCTCTCTCTCTCTCTCTCTCTCTCTCTCAATAATAAATAAATAAATAAGTAAATAAATAAATAAAATTAAAAAAATATTTTTCTCCTCCAAATGAATGGGAGAAAAATATAAAGTGAGTTATAGGGGTGATATATGAGGGACTCATAATACCTTTACAGTTAATCCAGTTCACTTATTTATTTCCCTTTTTTATGTAAATAGACTTTAGTAAAGTAAAGAGCTAGGTAATAAGATGATCTATCAGTTGGGAGAATCTTAGTGTCATAACAGAAATGGTATTGACCTTGGCTACTAGGATGTGAGTTCTCCCAGTAAATGCTTATATAATCCAGGAGAAGTCATCTATTTGTGTGCCCATCTTTACATACGAATAATAGAAGTGGGTCCTTATGGTGTTTGAGGTCCTTTCTGGACACAAATTTCCATGGTTCTGTGAAAATATTCTCTACTTGCTGATATAATAATGCTTCTCCAATTTACTTATTCTTGTGTTGCCAAATGGGAAATCAACACAAAGCCTCACATTTTAATGCATTTTATTTTTAAATTTTTTTTTTTAAAAGACTTTATTCAGTATCATGATCAGATTATTACATTTAGCAGTCAATACCATGTGTGGTAAAATCTACACTAAAACCCTTTGTTGAAATGCTTTACATTTTCCACAGAATAGAAACTAAGATAACCTGTTATATATTTAGTCAGAAATACCGTCCTCAAGGTTTTGCCCATGCACATGAGTATCGTCCAAAACATGTCTTCTTTGTGGCAGCTAGGCCCTGCCACCACTCTGCTTGACTGAGTTCACAAATCTCTTGTAACCTGTAGCTTCCCTGTCACTTCTCTAGATCTCCTCTCCTGCAAAGCTTTGTTTCCTGGCAGTAATGAAAACCTTCTGCCACTGCCATAGCTACTGCTGCTGCTGGAACCAGCACAGCCACCTCAGTTTCATAGTTTGGCAAAGTATTGGCCTCCACCACCATAGGGGCCAGAGCATCTGCCTCTAAGATTTCCTCCTTTCATGGGTCCAAAATTTGAAGATGGATTGTTGTAATTACCCAAATCATTATAGCTTCTACCATCTCTAAAATCATTTCCGTCATTACGAAATCCATTATAGCCATCCCCGCTGCCACCATATCCCCCACCACCTCGACTGCCACCAAAGCCACCTCGCCCACTGAACTTTCGTCCATGACCAAAGTCGTCATTCCCACCAAACCACCTCCATGACCACCAAGGTTTCCAGAACCACTTTGACCTCTCTGGCTGGATGAAGCACTAGCCATGTCTTGCTTAGTAGGCTTTTCCTTACTTCACAGTTGTGACCAGTCACAGTGTGAGATTCTTGAATGACAGTCTTATCTCTGTGGTCATGGTCATCATATGTTACAAACGCAAACTCTCTCTTCTTGCCACTGCCTCCGTTGGTCATGATTTCAATCACGTCAGCTTTCCCGTACTGTTCAAAATGATCTCTTAGATGATGTTCTTCAGTGTCTTCTTTATTGCCACCAATAAAAATCATTTTTACAGTTCAGTGGGCACCAGGTCTTTGAGAATCTTCTCTTGAGACAGCCCTCTTTGGTTCCACAACTCTTCCATCCACCTTGGGTGGCCTTGTGTTCATGGCCACATCCACCTCCTCCACAGTGGCATACGTGACAAACCCAAGGCCTCGGGGAGGCTTGGTATTTGGATCGCTCATTACCACACAGTGTGTGAGCATTCCCGTTGCTCAGAATGGCTCCTCAGACTCTCATCAGTTGTTTTCAAAGCTCAGACCTCCCATGAAGAGCTTCTGCAGCTGTTCAGGCTCACTTAGACATGATGGCGGCAGGAGGGGAGACTTTAACATGCTTACTGGGATGTGTCCACAGGCAGAGAGCTTCATATCATTTTAGATTATTTTGATTTCTTCCCCCTCAAGCCTAGGTTACTGGAAATCTGTAGAGTCAGTAAAACATACGGAGCCTCTAATCTTTGCTGATCTTCTGTTTTATAAACTGTGCTGCATTTTACTGTCAATAACTAATTTCTTTTAAGGAGCAGTGGTCACTTCGATATTGTGTTAATAGAAAAGTCAAAAAAGTGTCAGTCTTAAGGATCTAAATTGTTGAGCTACATTTTGTTTTTCTAGTTTTCCACTTTCAATTTTTATACTTCATATGTAAAACTACATGTTCTCATTGAAAAAATAGCGTACTGGTAGCTCAAGAATATGAAATACACATACACATATATATGTAATTTCAAGGTGTAGTGAAAAAATGCAGTACCAAGTAGGTGAATCGTATTGGATATTTTCAGGACAGTATATTAGATGAGCCATGCTAGTTTATAGATCAGCCTATATTTAATATAGTTTTTTATTAATTTCATTGGCTATGATTTGTACTATAATGAAGCTAACATTCTACAAATACATTGTTTTATAGAGTTTAATTCTTTATTTTAATCATAACCATTATGTGAGTTTTCAGTATAATGAAAACAGCATTTCTAATCTTTGAATTCTGTTTGCTGCTAGAAATCCCATGTCAGGGCAAATTGGGGCATGTGGAAAAAGGATAATGTTGCTTTCTTCAGTGATCAATTTCAGGTTTCTGGCTTTCTGGGCCTTTGTGTATCTTCAACCAAGAATGGAAAGAGCTTTGGAATTTGTTACTTTCTCTAGTTCATGGGAGGCTAGCCTTGTTTTGGAATGGTTTGGTTAAAGGATGTAATTAAAAAAAAAAAAAAAAAAACAGATTAGCCTCTCAGCCCTGATCTGTCTGGCATGGTTTATAAAGGCAGCATCTAAGCTGAGATAGGAAGCTTGAATTGGAGTTGGCCAGGCCAAGTAGGTGAAGGTGATATATTAGGGTACTTGGGCCAATGAGATAGTATATACATAGGTCCATTGATGAGAGAACATGGTTTATTCTAGAACCTGAAAGGAGTCTCTAGTTAATAGAATGTAGACATGAAGTTTGTTATATGTAGGATGTGGGCACTGATGGAGGGAATTGGGGTATAGTTGAATTATTACATAGAGATTGACTTACTTAGGGTTTCATCACACATATAAATAACTTTGGAATTGATTCTAGAAGTCATGAGGAGAAAACCCAGTGTTTTAGTGAAAAGTGACATGATCAAATTTCCATTTTAAAAATTAGAACTGAAAGTTTTAGATTCTCAGTGTCTTAGAACTTCTGAAGTTAGAGGACAAAGGATTGCTTGCAGTCATCTTCAGTAAGAATACCAATCCCCAGAGAAGTGAAATGGCTTGCCTCAGCATCACAGTGCTCTGGAAATGGAAGTGGAAGGACTATTGAAACACAGGTCACATACCTCTTGGAGGCACTCTGGGGAAGGTGGAAGATATTAAAATTCTTTTTGAAATAAACAAAATACTCTTATAGGCTGCTATGAGTCATTCAGACTCATGAAACAAATGAAAAGCAATGAAAGTAAGAAAAACAAAGAAAGAAAAAATAACAACCCTGCTAAATGTTACCTCTCCAAAACACTAATGAAGTGGCTGAATAAATTAAAAAAAAAAAAAAAAATTCTCCTAGCATAATTATCTATGAGAAGTTTTAAAAGCACTAGCAAAATAGTTCATATCGAGCATAATATTTTCCCAAAATTACCAGGCTATTATAAAATAGAGTTCTAAACAAAGTAAATTTTTAAGTGTAACCCCATTATCATTTGCTCATGGAGGCACGGATTTTATTACTCTACAGGTCAAATGACCATCTACTCCTCTGAATCTAGACAGTTTTTGAAGTTATATTTATCTTTCTTGAATATGTGGATTATAAAAATATTAACAGTGTTAGAATTACTTGCCAAGAGTTATCAAGAGTTGAGGGTGTCACAAGAGAGAGATCAAGAAAAAGACCAAGATCAAGAAAAAGACCAAGATAATTTTGACCAAGGAAAAATAAATGACTTAATCCTTTTCTCCAAGCTTTTGCTTTCTAACGGTGTAAGGAAGAAAAAAAAAAAAAAAAAAAAGCTCAGATTCTCCAAAGAGTTTTCACATAATACACTCTTCACCTCTGTATTAGTTTACTTGGGCTGCCATGGTAAAGTACTATGGACATTTATTTTCTCACATTTCTGGAGGTGGAAGTCCAAGGTCAAAGTGCTGGCAGAGTTGGTTTCCTCTGAGGCCTCTCTCCTAGGCTTGTGGATGGTCACCCTCTTGCTGCCTCTTTACATGGTCATCTTTCTGTACATGTTCTCCTCAGGGTCACTTTTTTGTGTGTCCAGTTTTCTCTTCTGGATTAAAACTGGATTAAGCCTCACTCTAATGACCTCATTTTAACTTTCGCCTTAAAGTCCCTAGCTCCAAATCCAGTCACATTCTGAAATACTGGGGTTATAGCTTCAGTGTATGAATTTGGTGGGGACACAGTTCAGCTCTGTGACAACCTCCAAAGGTTTCAGGGACACCTAATTACCAACTCAAACATACCTCTGACTTTCTTTCTGGCCCTTCCCCTATTTGCCTTACTCCACTAATTAAAGTTTGCTTGTGCTTGCATATGAGATTCCTTACCCAATTAAGTGCCTACACCGTTTGCATCTATTTCTGTAAAATATACCGAGTACTGGCTTTACAACACACTACAGAATCTTCCTGAATAATTTATAGATAAAAATCTTTGCTCTAAATAAAACTTATAGGTCACTGATAAACAATTTTCCACGTAAGTTTTTCTACATTGGATTCTAATTGTCACATGTATCTCTATTGTATCCCCATCTAGATTGTAGTTATGGATATGGGAATACCATTTTATACCTTTGTAGTGTTCAACAGGGTGTCCTGTACATATAATATTCTCAAATAATGCTGTTTGGTTAAGTTGCTGATCAGTCACATATGCAGCTCTCTGAATCGGTTTCTTTTCAATGTTACCTTAATGGCTTTGTGAATTCCCGCACTAACTTTCATTCCCCTTATTACTTTGTAACCCTCTCCAGTGCTTGTGTGGGCTGTTAAATGTTTTAGACAGCCCTGGGGCCATGAGGGTTATTACCTCAGTGCACTGCCAGGCAGTGTATATATACCTCGTAAATTGTCAGGCTTGTTTTTACTGATGTGGATGGATGGTTATCTAGATGTACTCATTGTATCTTGCATTTCCTTGTGTGTCCTTTCAAGAAGATGACCGGCCTGATAGAGCAACTGTTTCTCTTTAATTAATGTTATACAAACATCTGTGCTCTTTTATGATCATCTTGAAAGTCATAGGCACTTTTGAACTATATCATAGTATTAGGTGAGAGATTCATATTGATCTCGATTAATTATCAAGGTTTGTTTTTAGAAGATTTGTGGAATAAGGTTTGGAAAAAAATTGATAAATGAATTAAGTAGCCAGTAACTCAACCCATTTCCCCGTGTGATTTCTTTTTTAAAGATTGATTGATTTGAGAGAAAGAGAAAGCATGCACAAGTGTGGGGAAGGGGAGGGAGCAGACTCTCCAGTGAGCACTGAGCCTGACATGGGGATCTAAGATCATTACCTGAGTGGAAACCAAGAGTCAGACACCCAACCAACTGAGCCACCTAGGCTCCATACCCCATGTGATTTGTTAAATGGAAATCCTGTAGTGTAGCTCCTTCAGCTTGGAATAATACACAAGATGTCAAAATGAGAGAAGGGCTTTCAGTAGTCATTATTTGTTTATTTCTTGTTGCACAGTTAGTAGAGGGACATAGCATACAATGTCAACAACTCCCACTGTGTTAGTGTTTTACTGTTCCAACATATGTCTTAAAGTTTAAAAAGCAATTAAAGTTTGCTGTTCCACAGCCATTAGCTTTGGTTGTTGTAGTCAATCACCCATAGAAGTCAGAGCCATATAAGTTTTTCCCCATCCTCTTTGCACAATCAACTACAGTCATTGTCCTCTTTATCATTAAAAGGAAAATGAACCAAGGAAACTGCAAGATTCACAAGTGAATTTGTAATGTGAGAAACTCTTACCACGTTACTTGAGGGGAGATATCCCCATTATGTTGAATAAACAATAAAAATATGTGAGATTAACACTATAAATGGAAGTGTTTTTCCATCTACTTTTAAATGGATTAATCATTTTCTAGTTTTAAAATGTGTATTTACTCAAGAATAAAATGACATGATTAATTGGCAGAAATACTTAGACAACTTTAGATGAAATTCACTTTTTTTCTCAGTGATGTGATCACTTCTACTTAGATCATAGTTATGAATGTCAATAAGATTATTTGAACAGAACCGGATCTCTCTATACAATCGGGAGCAAAAGGAAAATATAGGATAGTCATGTTTGAGTGTTCTTGCTGGATTATGTAACCTTAAAACAGCTTTGAATAGGCTAAGGACATTGATTTATTTTTTTCAATAAGCTCATTTTGGAAGAATAAGTTAGAAACAGGCAATTTTATCTTTACTAATATCTTACCCTCTACTTTTCACATTTTATTTCAACTCAAGCTTCATTTATTGATAATGTATTCTGCATTTCTTACATCATCTGAAAAAGGGGGTAATGTAACATAGTCATATAATTATAAGCGACTAGAGTTACATTCTAAGCTTGGTATTCATTCTTTTTTTATATAATTGAGTTAAACCTATATGAATTATAAAACAGTTTTGGAAATGGGCACCCAAGCCTGATTGTGAAAACTATATCAAGTAGGCTTACTGAATACAAGTTGTAGCACAGCGTGCTTCACTGATCAAAAAGGGAGATGATGTTTTGTTTGTTACCTATGGTCAGCTTTCTCTTTAGTTTCTAACCAGTTTTGGCCCAGAATATTCTTCCTGTGTTTTTGGCCAGAACTCTTTACTATTCAAATTACCTGTCTGCCTCCTTTGAGCTAATATTTTCAGGATCAGTGTTTGTAAGAGTTGGGGAGTTATGTTGCCATAAGGATTTTCCCCATATGTTTGTTTGTATTCTTTTTTTTTTTTTTTTTAAGATTTTATTATTTATTTGATTGAGAGAGGCACAGCGAGAGAAGGAACCAAGCAAGGGGAGTGGGAGAGGGAGAAGCAGGCTTCCGGCAGAGGAGGAAGCCCCATGTGGGGCTCTCTTGATCCCAGGGTCCTCGGATCATGACCTGAGCTGAAAGCAGACACTTAATGACTGAGCCACCCAGGCGCCCCTGTTTGTTTATATTCTTAAACAACGGTCCTCACTCCTATGCAGATACCTCTGGCCAATCCCACATACACCCCCTCTGCAAAATGCTGAGTTCTAAGTATGAAAGTTGATCTGGCAACGAACGTCATATAGAGAAAATGTTCATGACCATTTTGTAATTTGATTGAGTGATGAAATTTATGGATACTTTCTTCATAAAGATGCTCATGACACAAACAGTTGCATATAATTTGAAAATTCCCTTTTGAACTTGACCTGATTTAGAGGTGACTTCGAATGCATTTCTTTGTATATTTTCATTATATATGAATTTTTTTCTTTTCCTTTTTCCCCTGGTTATATTAAGCTGCTTATTAATAGTTAGGAAAGTGCTACTTAAGAAACTAGAATATCTCGTTCTGTATGAATATGTGATAAAATTTATTGCAACTTACATGATTTATTGAACTGAGTCACCCCTGAAGCAAATGCATTATTAAGTAGCTAAAAAATTCATGACATGTCCTTAACACAGTGAGAGTGCCTTAGAGGAGCTCATTCATCCGATAAATATGTGTTTAACAAAATTGCTTGAAATGAATCTCTTTTATGGGTTTTTGTAATTATTGTTCTTATTTAAGGCTTAGATATATATATATATAGCATAAATAACAGAATGTTTTTCACATAGGGTTGTGGTGTGTTTTTGAATGCAAATAGTCATTCTTTTCTTTGTGAGTATGTGACAAAATGCTTTGTTGCATCATTAAAACTGCTCACTAGGCTGTGATGTCCTAGAATATATTCTCTACCTTGTACATAACTGCTTTTCTATTTTGAGATTTAAAGGAACGCCACAGTGGAAACCTTCTGTGATTTCTGATGTGGATATTGGACTCCAAGCTCAATCATTTGGTTGCAGAATGAAGACTTTAAAATTTAACTTTCCTGAGTTTTCAGCCAATTATGTTCAAAGGAAAAGGGCTAGTCAAAAAGAAAGTTGTATTTCCTGTGTCATCTGAATTAGAAGTGGTTCTCTACTTAGATCATATTTGGCGATATACCCAATCAAAGACAAATCTACCTCCATAACCCAGTGTAACTTCGCTATTTATGTAGCTGCCATCACTCAGAGAGCATGACTCATTTTTTTATTAACATATAATTATATGTTAATAGATTTTATTTATTTATTAAATATTTGAATAATTTTATTATTAAATTATTTATTATTATTAAATATTATTTGCTTCAGGGGTACAGGTCTGTGAATCATCAGGCTTACACAATTCACAGCACTCACCATAGCACATACCCTCCCCAGTGTCCATAACCCAGGCGCCCTATCCTTCCTCCCCTCCAGCAACCCTCAGTTTGTTTCCTGAGATGGAGTCTTTTATGGTTTGTCTTCCTCCCCAGTCCCATCTTGTTTCATTTTTCCCTCCCTTCCCGCCATGACCCCCCACCCTGCCTCTCAAATTCTTCATATCAGAGAGATCATATGATATTGTCTTTCTTTGATTGACTTATTTCGCTTGGCATAACACCCTCTAGTTCCATCCATGTCATTGCAAATGGCAAGATTTCGTTTTTTTTGATGGCTGCATAGTATGACTCTTTAAGAGCTGTAGCTTTCCATTCCTTTACCACTTACTCATAGTTAGATTTGTGTTGTTGCTTAGAGTTTTATGTATTTTGACTATGTATCCTGAGTCAGTGACCTTTTGTTGGCACCACCCCTTGCCTTATTTTTACTGTTACTACCAGTACCATTATTGCTAATAATTACAACTTACTGAGTACTCCCACTATGATTGACACCAAGAAAAGCACTTCATTTATTTAACCATGTTGCAGATAAAGAAACTGACACCCGGTGATTTTAATAACATGTACAAAGGCACAAAAGAAATATACTGGGAGGATGGATGGATAGATAGATTACATGTATGGATTACCACATACACATATCTATATCTAAGAACACACAATGATAGCAGTTATAGACTACCTCTCAAACTCTTATTAATTGGGCACTTACGCAATAGGAACACATGACTTTAATTTTATTATTAAAGTAATAAATAAATAAATAAATAATTTATTATTATTCACCTAAGTTGTTTGAATAATCCTAGTTACTCTTCTTTTTCCAACTACATTATTTGCCTCCAAAAGAATTTTGGAATTTTGTCATAGAATCAACACATGCACTACTTGCTGCAGTTTTGCGCATTTCTTTATCTTTCATTTCTGAAGTTTGTAATACATTAATATGTATATACATTAATACATTAATACATATACATTATGTATATGTATTATGTATATGTATATACATATGTAATGTATACATACATTATGTATACATACATAATGTATATGTATACATATACATTAATACATTAATACATATACATATACATTAATACATTAATATATATGGTTAAAGGTCAGTGTATGTAGCCTGATTTTTTTTTTTTTTAAGATTTTATTTATTTTTTTGACAGAGCAAGAGAGCACAAGCAGGGGAACAGCGGGGAGAGAGGGAGAAGCAGACTCCCCGCCAAGCAGGGAGCCGGATGCAGGGCTTGATTCCAGGACCCTGGGATCATGACCCGAGCCAAAGGCAGACGCCTAACTGTCTGAGGCACCCAGGGGCCCCCATGTAGTCTGATTTGTGAGTTAAAAATCTACCTAGAAGATAGGAAAGAAAAGTTTTATTTCATCACAATTCCATCCAGCCCCTTTATAAAAATTGTCAGATGATTTTCTTGACTGATGGATTTACCAGATCAACTGTGAATGGAAAAAAGTGAATGAATCCCAGCAAATAAATGCATTTCAGATTGTTTTAAGAAACTAGAAGTAAATACTCCTATTTAAATTAATTATAATTGATTTTCAGTTATGACAACATGAATATTTTAAATTCTCCCCCAAAACACAAGTATAATATTGGAGAAAATAAATGTTAAAAACATTTCAGGATACTGAATAGGATTTCAGGATACTGGATACCAACCAAAAGCAGATGACAGGTTGACAAGAATTTACTCTTGTATTAAATGCAAGAGCTGTAGTTTAGAAGACCAGAGCATCTGTGGCCTGTTTTCCTAGGTGACTTCCCTACTTTATTCTCTACTACAATATGGTCAGCAAAAACCAGTTGTTATAACAGTTAGCATTGAAAACCAACAGCTTTGAGGCTATAGGGAACTGACTCAGTTTGGAACAGTAAGTGAAAATCTGTGACTTTGGCAACTAAAGGTGGGGACCTAGATGGGAACAAATGGAAAAACAAAAACAAAACAACCTTCACAGTTTTGTTCACCTAAGTGTGTCACCCTGGTTGAGCTGAACAGTGAACCAGCCAGAAAGTTAACCAAGAGATCAAGAAATTAGAGAACCACAGAAGGTCTGAGATGAGCTGTCTAAACATATCACTGGTTGATGGAAAATCTTGTACATCTGTCAGGGAGACTTCAGAGAGCTTGGGAAATATAAATATTGAGGAAGACTCAAAAACTAGCTGCAATTTTAACTGAGCTTTCCAAACTACTCAGTAATCAAAGTGAATAGGGTAGGCACCTTTTGGGAACAAGAATTTTGAGCATATACTTTATGCAAATAATTAGATTACCACTAAACTGTAAAGGTACAGGGGAGATTTCTAGAAAAGTAGGCTTAAACAGACATAGAATCATCATAATAAAAAGAAGAAAACTAAGCAGAGAATCACAGGGTATGTGTCATGGGGGAGACAGATTCTAGAGAAGTTCAAGAAAGCTAAGAAGGAAGAAAGGGAGGGAAGGAGAGAGAGAAAAGGAAGGAGGGAGGGAAGGAAGGAAGGAGGGAGGGAGAGGGAAGGGAAGAAGGAACGAGGGGAGGAAGGAGAGAGAAAAAAAGAGAAATAAGAGAGAAGAGAGAGAAAGAAAACCATAGAAATATAAAACATATTCCAGAGTTTGTATGATATGTCATCTAAATGTTAAATTCTCAGTCAGTTAAGCAGCTGCCTTTGGCTCAGGTCATGATCCCAGGGTCCTGGGATTGGGTCCCACATCTGGGTCCTTGCTCATCAGGGAGCCTGCTTCTCCCTCTCCCTCTGCTACTCCCCGTCCTTGTTCTCTCTCTCTCTCTCTGTCTCTCTCAAGTAAATAAAATCTAGAAAAAGTGTTAAATTTTCAACTGCAAATGATGTTTAAAGAAATATGAAAGTGTGACCAATATTGAAGAGTTTTGAGTCAATAAATCTGTCTACATGGGGCCAAGTGTAAAAAATAGCAGGAAAAAAAATTGAAACAGCTATTACAAATATTTTTAGAGAATTAAAATGTGTTCAAAACATTAAATATAATGACAGTGACTCAACAAATGCGAAATGTAAATAGAGAAAGAAATATTTTTGAAATGACAATTAAAATTGTGTGTTTGAAAAATGCAATAACTAAAATGAACAGTTCATCAGATGGGTGCAATAGCAGATCTGAATTTGCAGGAAAAAGAAGTTGTCAGGGACTGGCAATGATTTGGGAGGACAGGAGAGTTCCTATCTACTCTGTTCATATGTAACTGACAGTTGATAGACAGCTGCTGCCTGCATTGATCAAAGGACTAGCTAGAAAGAGTTTATTATTACATGGGAAGACATTAAAAAGAATCGTGATATAATATTTACATAATGTTACACCCCCCATTAATTGAAATATAAATTCCAGATTCCAGAAAATAGATCTTTAAACAATTTGACTAAAAAGGGCAGGTTTTGAAGAACAGAGAGAAACCACTTTGTAAAGACAGGTGTGTATTTGTAAAGTCAGTGAAATTTAAATTTGTTCGGAATTCTTCCCAAGGAGCCTTGAATATCATTTTCACTTGCTGTGTTATTGGTATAGGGTTAGCATACAGTTGCATATGGTGAACTTTGTTTCCTTTATAGTGACTCTGGGTGACTTATAGTAGGGGTTTTCCCTGGCACGGGACTAAACTATTCTGATCTGTTAAATGGAATGTCAGTATTTGGGATTGTTCATCCTTATTACTTACTGTATTGAGAAGGTTTTCCTCTTACTTTTTTCCCTAACACAAGTTATTTGGGGGAAACAAGACCTTTAATTTTCATTGAGAGGGGTGATAAATTTTCTAATCCTGGTATATGGCCACTGGATGTCGATAAAATAGTATGTTCTTCCAATGTATTATCAAGGGGGTCTCAGCTGGGGGACGCTGTTGTACCAGAGTACAATGAATATACATGATTACTGGTTTCCTCCTTTATATGATTACTGAGAGGAATTGTCCTTGAAATACCAATGCCCACAAGTGGTCTGTAATCTTTTTTCATGAGATGTCTCACTGTGTGCACATGACCACATCCCATTTTCCAAGGGGTTCCCTACATCTGAGCCATCCAGCATGGTGCCATGAGGCCCTCCCATTTGGAACACAGCTAATTGGGCCAGATAAGGGCATTGAAGGAAGAGGCTGTTTTTGTTAGCCTGGCCAGGAGATGACAAAGTGCCTGATCTCCAAGCTCTGCTCTACAAGGTTATTCTGCTGAATTGTAATCAAAGCTATTCAGCTGTTCTCTCTTATGGTGTCCAAATGTAAAGCATATAGACAACAGATGCAAAGAGAAACATAAGAGAAAGTAACCAGAGACCCCGAGTCAGTTAAACTCAGAGCAGAGTAAAGAGAAGGTCAAGAAGCAGAAGATAGTGGCAGAGCCCCCACAACAGTGGAATATTTAGCGTCGGTTATCTCCGTGTAGTAAGGTTTGTGTAAATTCAATTTCTTTCTTCCTATTTTCTCTATTTTTTAGATAGTCTGCAATAGGAAAATGTTATTTTCATGATCAGAACAACATATCCAAATTACATATAAATGTATCTCAAATTTTGGGGGAAAAATCACTGGTTAATTTAACTAGATTTTCTTTTGTTTATCATCATGACACTGCAGAAGCTACCACATCTGTTGCTTTATGAATGAAATACTGATTGGGAAGCCAAAACACAGTTTTTCAGATCTCATATTCAAACCACTGTAAAAAAGCCTTCTTTTTCCTGGGAACCAGCCAGAGTTTTCTACCCTGTGTTCCAGCACAGAGGCGGTTGTGGGTGGTGGGGAGGTTCACCACATTAGTCATGAAGTCTGATTCTCCAATTGGCTGTTTTAACTATTTGGCTTTGTCTGGGGAAGGTAATTCACATCTCCCAGTGATTTTTTTTTTTTTTTTTCCCCACTTAGATTTCTCTGTTATAATATCTTTGACATTCTGGCCAGAGCCTAAAGGATTTGATATATAGTTCTAATTCAGTGGGCCAAGTGTTAGGGGTGCACATTTTTCTGAGGAAGAGCCTTAAACTTCTTTCTCCCATTAGTATGAGCTAGGTTTATGCCATGTTTATGCTAAATGCTACCTGAATGAGTAATAAAATGTATATAATTACCATGCCCCAAACTCTACCTATGTGGGATGGTTTCAGAATCTTACTTCAAACCTAGATTTCAAAAATAATTTAACTATTGTTGTAAAGATGAGTAAATGTAGTCCCAGTTAAATAAAATGACTTGCCAAGATTATATAAAAAGTGCATGACAGAGTAGAGTCTAGATCTCTGTCGTCCTATTTCTTGTTGGATGCTGGTTCTGCCATGTTCTAGAGGAGGTACATTCTCATTGATCTTTTATCCCAACACTTAATATTATTCCTGATACACAGTAGGAAGTCAATTAATGTCAGTTAAATGAATACTGAGTACATTCTGTAACACATACCAGAGATGGAGATCATATGTCTTCAGAGAAGTTTTTATTTCCACAGTATACATTGTTACGGCAAATTTTGAAACGAATATATATTCGGCATCAAATAACACTTACTAATATATGAATTTGTGCTTGGCACTCTGCCAGGATTTGCCAAAAAGATGAATATAAAATTAGCCTTGCCTTTCTGAACATTTAATGTCTCATGCAAAGTCAAAAAAGAGAGGGAAAGAAAGAGAGAGGCGGAGGGGAGAGAGAGACTTAAAGAAGAGTGCTGAGCGCCTAGAATCCCTTGAACAAAGCATGTGTCAGAGGCCAAACTGCAGAGCCACTATTTCCCAAGTCAACATTAAAAGACCACACTGTGTTCAGAAAGCACACTGGAGAGAAAGCACAGCTACTGACTCAAAATGTCCAGAGTCCCACTGATAAGCCATGGTCCCTGAGATGGGGACAGATCTCCAAGCACTATTGCCAGGATCAACTTTTAAACCTTCCTGTGTCATCAGGAAACTTCATCAGGATCTCAGATTTTCACATTTCTTGTGCTCTTTTCCGTTCCTGAGCTCTCACTGGTGCTAGTGATCAGTTATCTGGTTGTTGATCTAGCCTTATTAGTTTATTTGTCTTGAAAGAGAGGTGTTTAAGTTTGCTCACATTTCTACTCTTGCTTTTTTCTCTCGTTAGCCTTACATTTTCTTTCTGTTTAAAATTACTCTGCCTCAGCAACTGTTTGTCTGGCTGTACTTGACCCAGTCATTGTTTATGATTATCTGGTTTTGATGCCTGCCTATGTGATCAGTTCAAGACCTAGCTCTGTTGGAAAATTCCATGGCCCCATCATAGACCAAACCTTTACAAGAACAGCTGCTTCTGTATCTACCTTTGACATCTGTGCCCATGTACACTAATATTCCATCAACAGTTGTTTCTAAAGGGTTAACCTCTAAAGTCCATCCGTGTTACATGATCTTGATTTAAAATAAAAGTAGGAAGTAACAGTCTGTATTAATTAAAAGGTCCATTAAGGGCTCAGTGCCAAAAGCTGGGTGAATGAAAACTTGCCAAGTGCACAGGGCCAGAAACTTAATCACACCTTTCTTTAGCAAGAGTTCCATTGACTGTAATTCTCAAATATATGACCTTCTCTTAATTTTGTGCTAATGCATAAAATGAGAGTCCTGCTTGTCTTTGTACTTGCCATTTGCATGATATATATGCATGTGCCATAAATGGAGTTTGCATACGGATATGTGAAAGTAGGGCTCCTGACCTGATGTCAGTGAGAAATAAACCAGATTGTGTAGATAGGTCTGTTCATATACCTGACATGTTTATGTAAGTATTTATGCATTCATATTGATTTTAATGACCAAAATATTTTAGGATATTTACAATGAGTTTTTTAATATAGTAGTATTCTAATTCTAGAATTGCTGCCATTTTTTGTAGAGCTTCAAAACGAATCATTACCCAAATCTGAAAATGAAACAGCAAACTTGAAGTCATTTGTGTTTATTCTATTTTCTGAGACTATCAAGCTAATTAGACTACAAGATATCCTTCCAAAATTGAAATTATATTTTGATGCTTGCAACTAGGTTATACTACATAATATGTTG
The DNA here is from genome assembly GCA_028534135.1 of Potos flavus. Lineage (NCBI taxonomy): Eukaryota > Metazoa > Chordata > Mammalia > Carnivora > Procyonidae > Potos > Potos flavus. Next base: position 84,329,453 of record CM052883.1, on the reverse strand, counting down.
CTATGGAATGGCCACTCTGGTGGCTGTTGAACAGACATTTTTCTTTGCCAAGTCACAGAGGGAAGTAACAGGATGGGTACAGTGTTGATAGAATGCAAAAGTCAGTCCACACTTCCTAACTCCCTGGTGTGCAGTGGAGTGCACTTTGGGATTTTGGAGTAGGGTTAATTAGTGTCGTCTTCCCTCTGTGCTCACAATTTGCCAATATTGGTTTCATGCTTATTTCAAAGAGAAAACAAATCAGCCTTCAACTGGTACCTTTCTCAATGGGTAGCTAATTTAGGTGGCTAAGCAGCCTCGAGACCATGGCTGAGTCTAGCCAAAACAAGTGCATGGAAAATTGATAGTACATTTTGGAGATCCTAAGCCATACTACTCTGTAGCATTTTTTGGTTCTTGCCCTTCATCGTTATCGAGCACCTAAGTACTAACTTAATGATTATAATGAAGGACAGAAGCTTGGAAAGTATTTCTTAGGCATTTTTATACTCAAAATGTCATTAATCAGTTAATTAAGTCGTAATTTAATATGCGCCTTCCATGTGCCAAGCATTTCATTAGTTCTGGTCTTATAAGAGATAAACATAAGGCACCATTTCTGCCCACTGAAAGCTCAAAGGCTTTTGTGGGAGTCAGACCGACAAATGGCAATTATAAGGCTGTGTTCCGGTTTCATGAGTAGCAGTCTACACAAGGAGATTGAAATCTATGAGAAGAGTTATAGAATTTAGATGTGAGAAGGACTGATCAAGTGAAGGGATTCTACCGGAAGAGGGTGTGTTGCTTGCTGTGTTACCGCTGCCTGGTGATATCCTATAGGTCTTATTTTAAACATTTCAGAGTCTTGTTCTGTAACTCCTACACAAGGAGCCACCTTCTGTCATTTCCACTCATACTTGGCGCTATAAGACCGATAGAATCTTGTGTTAGACTTTTCTATGAAGAATGGATATTGGGCACAGATGCATTATGTTTGAATTAAGTGCTCCTGGGTACAAATAGAGCAAGTCTTTCAATATTAATTTCTTGGTACTGTATATTATAAGTTCCCAAGCACCACTAGAAAAAGATAAGATCAGTGGATACAGACTCCCAAAATGGTATAAAATTATCACCTCTCTGACTCTTAGATAGTGGTGTCAACTTCTTTCTAAGGAATATGGTTACTGCGCCATTCAGAGAGAAGTAGAATTTAGAGGGGATTGAGAAACCATTTGCAGTTTGAAAAAGGGCTTGTATTTTATAAATTTTGGCAATAGTTTATGTCAATAGTAATAATATTATAATAATATAGTCGTTATAGCAAACTCTTGTATATTGGAGCAATATTCCCAGTGCTTGAGATATATTAATTCTGTTGATCCTTACAAGACACAGTTTTCTATATAACCCCATTTTATGTGTAAGGAAATGGAGGAAAAGAAGGTCACGGTTGTCCACCATCACAGCTAACATGTGTCACTATTTGGTTCTGGGTGCTAATCTCTTCAACTTCATAATGTCTCTAAATTCATTATGTCTCACTCTTTCTTCTGTGCTGTGCTTGGTGTTTCTTGTAGCTTTTTAATTTTTCAGTGGAGTCATCTGTGTTTTTTAACTGTTCAGTCATGTCACCAGTGTATTTTTATAACATTAATTTTTCATTTTTCTCTATTTTTTTCTAGTCCAATTGTGTTAGCCAGTACCTCCAGAATAGTAATTGGGCATTTTGTCATACTGCAAATGCTTCAGTTTTTCCAAACAATATGTGTGCTGTTGGCTTTGAGGTTCAGCTGGATATATTTTATAGAATTAAGGTTCATGTGAGAAAGCAACTTCAGTAGTCCAGGTTAAGATTAGTAATGCGAAGAGAATGAGTGAGAGTCTGACTCACTTTGAATGTAGAATTTATAAGATTCCCTGATGGGTTAGATAGGACATGCAAGAGAAACAATTGGTTCAAGAATGGCGTTGTTGTTATTTTGGTTTGAACAACTGAAAAGAAAAAGTACATTATTTGCCAAGATATGGAAACACCAGAGGAGCAAGTGTGAGGGAAAGATCAGGAACTTTTTTACATCCCATATGTGGTAGGATTCTCCAGAGAATCAGAATCAATAGAAGATGATACATAGATAGATAGATAGATAGATAGATAGATTTATTTATTTATTTTAAGGAATTAGCACAAGGGATTGTGGGGCTAAAAAATCCAAAATTTTTTAGGGCAGGCCAGTGGGCTGGAAATTCTGGCAAGTGTAGATGTTTCAGTCTTGAGTCTAGAGGCAGAATTCCTTCCTCTTGAAAGAATCTCAGTCTTTTCTCTTAAAACCTTTTCCAGTTGAAGTTAACATGTAACAAGTTAACACCTAACATCAACCATCACAACATATTAAGCTTTCAATGCCTATTAGACATCCAAGTAGAAATGCCAAATAGCCAGTTAAGATCATATTCCTCAGCAGAGAGATGTCTTTTAAGCCTTGCCACTGACTAAGAAAATCTTGTCCCAGAGTCCAAGTGAAGAAAATGGTTCAAGGAGGGAGTGATCATTAATGTAGCTGGTGAGTCAGGTAAGAGTTTGAAGATTGGACTTTTGGGTATAGTATTGTAGAAGTCATTATTGTCCTGACAAGAATAGTCTCCACTGAGTAGGGAAGGTATAGCTTGAATGAAGTAGAACCAAAGAGGATTGGGAGGGACATGAACTAGAAGCAGTGCTTTCAGGCAATTTTGGTGGAAAGAAGAAGAATAAAAGACTAGTAGGACTACTAGTCTACTAGTCTACTAGTAGGACTACTAGTCTACTAGTCTAGTAGGACTACTAGTCTACTAGTCTACTAGTAGGACTACTAGTCTACTAGTCTACTAGTAGGACTACTAGTCTACTAGTAGGACTACTAGTCTACTAGTCTACTAGTAGGACTACTAGGACTACTACTCCTAGTAGCTAGGAGTGAGGGGAAATGTGGGGTCAACTAATTTTTTTTTTAATAAAATGCATTTTATCATGCTGTATGTTGAGGAAAATAATCTAGTAAAGCCAGAAACTCGATATAAGAGAGCTATAATTGCCAGAGGTTTGGATTTGATGAGGTTAAAAGGTTAGATGTTTTCAGAGAGGAGAGCATGATAGTTGATCCCCAGTAACAGGGGAGGCAGAGCACGTAGAAACAGGTGCATAGATCGGGTGCTGGGATAATGAGATAGCACTCTTCTGATGGCTTCTATTTTCTCTGTGAAGCAATTCCATCTGGTGAAAGTAAAGAAGAGGAAGGAGCAATTGTGTATTTGAGGAGAGAGAAAATATATGAATTGATTGTCTAAGAGAGTGGAACATTTGTACAATTCAGCAACAGCTATTTTTTTTTAAAATGATGCTTTTCTGTCACCTGCCAGAAAATTGCTATAATACATACAAATCTCCAGTGACTGTGAATGTAAATGGTCCCCTCTGTCATTGAGCAGTGATCTACAGTGACATGTCGATTCTGCACTGGGAAAATACAGTGGAAGAGCTTTGTATTTATTTGCTGACTGAATGAATATAGAGGAGATAATTCCCTTAAAAGAAAACTAATGAGATTTATTTAATTTAAGATGGGTGATGAAGTTTATAGTATATAGTTTATATAGTTGGCTCTTTGAGGTATACCAAAATTAGAAGTGGGATAAAGAGATAGAGCCCACCACTAACTTTATGATTTAATGTTTTGCCGAACAGTGTCCAAATTATTAAAGTAAGCTTTCAAACATTTGCTCAAAAATAGGCCACCCTTTTCTGTTCTTTATGGCTTAAATGAGTCAATTTTTCAAAAAAAAATGTATGTGCTGCTTGAATTCTATAGAAAAGAAAGAACTAAAATACATTTTAAAAATATCTAAAACCATTAAAATGTCCCCTGGTGATATTTAAAATGAGAAATAGGGCACTACTTATTTAAGTAGTGTATTAATAATGTGTAAATGGGTTGAATCTTCTCCTCTTGGGGTTCCGGAGCTTTTCTTTTGTGATTGTATATATTCATAGATAAATTATATTGTTGCTAACTGAGAGATAAAGAATGTTTTATGAAAGTACTCCCGACTCAGATTAACATACTTTTTGTAAAATGCCAAACGCAAATTATTAGAAGTAAAGGTGAGATTTTGTTGTTTTTCCAGAATATTTTGGTCCGATAGTAAACCCAAATCCTGTCCTACCAACCATGAATTCTCCCCATGTAGTTCTTCAGAAGCTGTACATTTGGATATCAATGTATCACCTCAGCAATAGTCACATTAATGTCATATATATATATATATATATATATATATATATATACACACACACACACACACACACACACAAACATACATACATGCATACATATACACACACACACATATACATACATACATACATACATACTGGCACAATTGACCTAGACTCAAGACCTGAGAGATTTCTATTTTCCCCTTAATATGTGTCTTGTTCCTGGTATACACAGGCATGCATGCAGGAGAGACAGTATATGAGTGAGCCAAAAAGAATCCATTGACATAGATACCACCTAATAGAGTTGAAATGGAAATGCAAGGACAAGGAGGGAGTGAATCATGGATGATTACTTGCTTATTAAGGCACTATTTAAGCTCAATAAATGCCTCATACTCTGACCAAGGAGATTTGCAACTCATTCACAGAAAGATTTGGAAAAGGGCTATCTAGAGCCAGGGCTAGTTGGAGAAGTATGCCAAAAGCCAAACATGATGCTTTAGAGATGTTGTACCTCTTCACATTCTGACCTTAATTGATATAATTTTGGGGCTGGCAATTACTTTGTAGGCCATCTACTTTAACTCACTGATGTGTCAATGAAGTAATGGAAATTCAGAGGGCTTAAGTGACTTGTCCAGAGTTTCAGAGAAACTTAGAACCAGCACCAGAACTTGATTCTTCCCTTGGGAATTTTTCTGATTCATACAGTTCATACATAAAATCTTTGACTCCTTTCATGGGATTCAGAAATATCTGGCCAGTTGGTGGGAATATTTCACTAGGAGTCTATTTTACATAAAAAACTGGGATGTGTCTTGGAAAAGACAATCCCTAAGGCGAGTTCTTTTGTGACATGATTCAGCAATTGAATCTCAGTTTGATAGAGCCTTCCATAAAAGGGAGTGGGGTGAGGGCAGTGAGTGAACTGCCCAAGCAGTTAAGTATCTGTGATTCCCATTTATTGCTCTGACACAGGACGCATATACTAAAGATCAAAGAATTAGAAACTACGTGAACAGAGTGAAAGAAGTGTTTTCCCTATAGACAGTGAAAGACATGTGGCTTAAAATCCATATTGCTAGGTCTCTGTCATACAGGTTAATAAACACAGAGTAGACCTTTTCCTCTGTGACACAAGACACCATATTGATTGGCCATCTTATAACTTTGGCTTATCAAAGCTTGAGGGAATCAGTGGCTCCTAAAAGCAAAGACTGTCTGAGTCCTCTCCTGAGATAGAAACTTCCTCTGTTATCCAAAAGAGGAATGATCCTAGTTCCTTTCCAGGTGTCCAGGTAGCAGTGGTTACCAAGAGGCATCAGGGAGCAGTTTGCGGCAGCAGGAGCTGGATGGGGAGACGTGATCAGGAGGATCAGGGTAGAAGATGGGGGAACATATCAGATACCCAAGAAAATTTCAGATGACTAAGAAGTGAGTTAGAGAATGCTGAGATATCACAATCATATGTGGAAATAGAAGCCAGAAATGCATTATTAATTTTACTGTTAGTATGATGCAACTTGTCACTTTCTTTCTTTCTGGGCTCATCTGAAACTAGAACCATCGGCCAAGACGCAGGGCTGCTGCTGCCCCAACTCCAGGGGGTAGCAGTCACATTTTTCGTCTATAATGTAGTGGCCCTACTTAAATCTGTTACTTTTCTCTCTCTCTCTCTCTTCCTCAATCACATTTAATTCACCAATTATTTATTGGATCCTTACCATGTTCTTGTCATTAAGGACTTTATACCTGTTATACATTCATAGAATGTCAAGGCTGAAATGATCTCAGCAACATCAATTTATTATATTAATTTGAATCCATTAGACTTAGGCAAATAGTGAAAAATACAGGAGGGAGTTCGATGAGGGACTAAATTAAATATACCATCATCATTTTTTTCTTTCATGCCTATTAAAATGTAAGGACACCAAATTCAGGGACTGCTTTTTATTTCAAAATTCCTTTCCATCTCCAGCAAGTTGAAAGCCCTCCTCCCACCCCAAGGTTCTTTGTAGATTAGGGAATATAAATAGGACCTTCAACTCACAGGGGTTTTATGCCTGGAACAGATGAGAAGTGACTGCTCTGTGGCAAGCCTCTATGGGAGATTCCTTAGCAAACTCAGATGGATTTGAGGAAGAAAATTGTTGGTGAAAAGCTTTTAAATGAATTCTGTTACTTTGAGGGGGGATCAGTCGTCTGAAGGATCATTCACTGTGAGAGGCAAAATGGAAACTCCTTTAATATTATAAATTGCTATATTGATATGTATAGCACAGGCAACATAGAGTTCTGGAGTTGGAGTTATTTTTTTTTTCTTCCCAATGAAAACATTTAAGTATTAGTTATTTATTTCAACTAGAGGTATTTGAGGGAGCCATCCTATTTGGGTGGTGTTTTAGCTTTATGTAATTTCGTTTAGAAGTCTGCGTGACTATGCCAGCAGCATATTTCTTTGTGCTAAAAATGTGCATCATTCTGCTAAGCAAATGACAAAATCGTTTACTGCAAACAAGCAAAAATTGCTGGAAGACTGAAATCACAAACGATGAAAGTTTTACTACGCATAGATCTTCATTATCATGACTTTCATTCTGTCCCTACGAATTAGAGAATGACTTGATAAAGTTTTCGTAAATAATCACACTGCATATTCCTAACCTTCTTTTCTTTTTTTAGTCCTAAATAAACTTGAGCTGCTAATGAGAAGAGTAAATCATTTCCAGTGATATTATTCATATATTGTGGGTTAGTTCAATTAAGGGAGATAAATGAAAATTAGATAAATTTGTTCATGTCCCATGACTTTCTCAATAGTAGGATTGTTTGCTCAGATTCACTTACATATGTGGCAAAATTTTTAATCGTTTAGTGTTAAATGAGACAATGAAATTCCCTCAAATGTCACTCTCTTACAATGCGTAACCACAGTCCTGAGAATACTCTAGCTGGGTTCTCTCTCTGGAGAACTATCCAACTATCTCTTGCTATCCAATTGAAATATAACAAGAGCTACAAATACAAGCATATGAAGTTGAAAGTGCCTAAGAGCCACACTGCAAAAAGGAAACAGGTAAAATTTATCTTAATAAAAGAATCCATTTATCCCTATATAAATTTTAGCATTTCATCATGTAATTAATGTAAGAATTATTAATGATATATTTTACATTATTTAAAATACGGTTGATGGTTTATACTTATAGAACCTTTCAAGTCGGTTCAGCCACATATGAAGGTCTCTGTAGTTAAATGTGGCTGGGGTGTCTATTCTATTTGGAAAGAAAATTCTAGGGTACATTTTCTTATTGATACCCAAAATTATTATTTTGAGGAAACATCGTAAGAAATAGGGTTTTTTGAAAAAGATTTTATTTATTTATTTGACAGAGAGAGACACAGCGAGAGAGGGAACACAAGCAGAGGGAGTGGGAGAGGGAGAAGCAGGCTCCCGCTGAGCAAGGAGTTCGATGCGGGACTCGATCCCAGGACTCTGGGATCATGATCTGAGCCAAAGGCAGATGCTTAAGGACTGAGCCACCCAGGTGCCCCAGAAATAGGATTTTTTTAAATGTTAATTGAAAATTCAAATGACAAAGCAAAGTCACCCTTTTAAGATAGGTGTCTTATTTATATATATATAGACATCCGTTTCTGTGTGAAGTTTCTGTAGAGGAAAAAACTGGGAATTGAGGAAAAGAATGGCTTTGTCTGGGACAGTGGCTGAGGAAACTGGCTGAGGAAGACGATGTTCCAAGGCTAGTTAAGCAAAGTTTAACTTAAACATTGGACATCATAAATTATATACAGGGCATGTAATGAGAAAAGTATTATAACACACATTGCACAGCCAAGGGGCAGTGCCTTGTGGAGCTGCTGTCTGATACAAACTAGGAAATAATATGTGAGAACTACGATTGTTGTTTTATTAGAACTATATTCATCCGTGAGGAGACTTTATATAGTGCCTGTTATATTTGCTTAGCTTTGATTTATACTCACGCGTTTATCTTTAGCAAAAGCTGATTGCAGAAGACAAATCTATAATTTGCATTCCTGGGGATGCCAGATCCCCCAAACACAGCTATCAAATACCAGTACCTTCTGGTACCAAATGCTTTTAGCACCTGATGATTTGGAATCTAACTAGAGCCTTTGTTGGAATCTGGTTAACTTTATGCCAACCTGGCCAGAACCACAGTCAGTCAAAAGTTGGGACATCACTATAGGAAATGTCCCTTGTAAAGACAGTCAAAACAACTAGCAACCAGTAAGGTTAAACATAATTCTAAGTGTAATCAAATATTATACTTGTCAATATGATAGAAATAGTAGTAGTATTATATTTAAGATTTGAGTTTTATATAGGAGTAGTTTTTACATTTAACCAGGATTCATTTTTTGTGAAAATATTAATATATAGGAGTTTCTTTTTCTTTTTCTTTTTCTTTTTCTTTCTTTTTTTTTTTTTTTTTAAGATCTTATTTATTTATTTGACACAGAGAGACACAGTGAGAAAGGGAACATAAGCAGGGGGACTGGGAGAGAGAGAAGCAGGCTTCCTGCTGAGAAGAAAGCCCAATGCAGGGGTTCGATCCCAGGACCGTGGGATCATGACCTGAGCCAAAGGCGGACACTTAATGACTGAGCCACCCAGGTGCCCCTGTATAGGAGTTTCTTATCAGGAAATAACTAATTAGAATTAGAACATGTAACATAAAGGCTTTTAAAAATTTAATGTTGGGATGCCTGAGGGGTTCAGTCAGTTAAGTGTCCAACTCTTGATTTCAGCTCAGGTCATGATCTCAGGGTCATGGGATCGAGCCCCATGTCAGGCTCCCTGCTCAGTGGGCAGTCTGCTTGAGATTCTCTCCATCTCCCTCTAACCCTCCCCTAAGTTTTGATTTCTCTCTCTCAAATAGATAAATCTTAAAAAAATTAGAATTTAGTGTTATTATGTTCTAAAATACTATTTTTACCACAGGTTTTTGCCCGTGGACATAGGGGCAAGATAAGTTCTTAGCTGGTAGAAAGCAGGAAAATAACAAAAATAGAGATGACACAGAAAGGTGGAGGGCTAGCAGATCCCAACACTTACCTGTTCCACAAAAACAACAAAAAACAATAAACCACTTCAAACTGACAACAAAAAAGTTCAGGGAAAGCTCTAGACTACAATGAAGAAGCAGCAAACACTCCATGGAGCTTGAAAACCAAGTAGGGCCCCACAGAAAGGCATACAAGAAGCATTTTATCTGTCACTCCATCCCACAGTCCAGTGCAGCTTGGTGTCAGGAGGCATTTCCTTGGAGGACTTCCACCCTACGGGGGGAAAAGGAGAACAGGAAGACCCCAGTAAGCTTTACCACTGTGGACATTTGCAGCCTTTGCTGCTCCCATAGACTTCACCAATAGTGATCCCAGCTGAAGAAGCTTCTGGGAGTCCTTGTCAGTGCATCAGCTTCCCACGCTACAGCTGTTGCTGCAGTGAGAGCTGTCCTGAGGAATGCCAGTGCCAAGTTCTCTAGGATCAGGATGTCAGGGTGCCTTGCCATATACAGGGCCAGAGCTGCACCATTCTGTGCCCTGCTCCCGGTCCCAGGTCATGACTTTGTCCTACCATTATGGGGGCAGCCACTGCTGCTCTGAGTCCTGCCCCCAGGCCCAGCTTCACAGAGCTGACCCTCTTTTATCAGGCTAAGCTGTTGCTGCTCTGGAACTGGGTCCCTGGGTCCCAATATGTGGATTTAATGGGCTACTACCAGGGACATGCTGCTATGGTTTTGTGACTGTCCCCTGGGACCAGAGTCGGGACTTTGACCCACCATCCCCAGGCTACCTTGCTCTTCTACTCTGTATCCCGAGCCCAAGTCACCACCATACCCTGTCATCTCAGGGACCGTCCTGCTGCCATGCCTCCCCACACCCCCTGCCCGAGTCACTGCAGTGAATCCTAGAGACTCAGATCCTGGTTCTGCAGGAGCAAACCCTTGCATCTTAGAAACCCATGCTATTGTTGGAACAAGTATACCTGTACCCCGAGACATAGGCAGTGTGGTGGTTCTGTGTGTGCCTGATCCTAGGACCTCAACTTTGCTACCTCTCTAATGCCAGCTTACCAGACTAGGCACTAAGAGGTTTGCCCTTGGCTGGGACTCCCTATCACGGGCAAAAAAGGAGAACAGGGGCATCCCAACACCCATTCATGGCTAAGGATTCTAGTAGTTCTAGCTACTACTGCCATCCTCAGAACCTCCCGAGTTTTGGCTACAGATGATCCTGACAGTCTGCCTTGATGTTAACCTCAGCTGATGAGTTTGCATGGAGACTCTTCTGCTGTGTATTCCCAGAAACCCAAGCCACTGCACCCTCCAAGCTGGTGCCCTGCCAGCCACCTTCAGGCAAAAGTCTTTTCACACTGAATCCAGTCCAAAAAGGCTGGGGGAGATGAATGCTCCCTCAAATGTACAGACATTAGCACAAAACCATCAGAAACATGAAAAAGGTAAAAAACACCTACAAAAAGGAACACAGTAAATTTCCATTAATGAACCCCAAAGAAATGATAATCTGTGAATGACCCAAACACAAACATGCACGCGCAGACGCGCGCGTGCGCACGCGCGCACACACACACACACACACACACACACACAGTGGAATATTACCCAGCCACAAAAAGAAGAAAGTCCTGCCATTTGTCACAACATATATGAAACTAAAGAGTATTATGCTAAATGAAACAACCCAGGTAGAGAAAGACAAATACTGTATGGTATCACTTTTATGTGGTGTCAAAAAAAAAAAAAAAAAAAAAGCAGCTAATTTCATGGGAACTGAGGCAGGGGTAGGGAGAAATGGGATAAAGCAGATCAAAGGAGACACATTTTCAGTTCCAAGAAAAGTAGGTTCTAAGGATCCAATGGACGTCAGGAAGACCACAGTTGATACTTGAACGTTGCCAAGAGGAGATCTTTAGCATTCTTAACACATGCATACAGAAAAAGTTAAGGTGATGGAGGTGCTAATCGTCTTTTTCTTGGTCATCATTTCACAATGCACATCAAATCATCCTACATACTACATAAAGTAGTACACTTTAAATATCTACACTTATATTTAAGTTTAAAAAAAGAAAAGGAAACCATTGCTACATATCCTAGCAATCTGTTTCATCAAATTATTACTCTATAGTCACTTTGTAACTTCTCATTTGCCTCAATTTTACATCTTGTTTTTTCTAGGAGACTGGATTTTTTAAATACAAATAAGCAATGAATATAAATTAAATTTTTTCATGATGAGCACCGGGTGTTATGTGTGAGTGAGGAATCACTAAATTCTGAAACCAGAATCACAGTTCACGTTAACTAACTATAATTGAAATAAAAATTTGAAACCAAAATTTTTTTCCCCCAGAAGTTAGGTATATATGTTGGAGATTCCAAAAACTTGTATTTTAATGGCAGAAGAGAGGTAACTGACTCAAAATCATTAAGACCTGGGTCTTGGCTCATTAGCGTACGTCACTAAGACAAAAGCCATGTTATTTATCACAAAGGTCAGTTTAAGCGATTTGAGGTTCTGACTAATGGGATATAATCAGTTGTCTGTAGAAGGGGATTGTATTGAGTCCACATTAACGGACTATTTGTAATGGTCAGTCTCCCTCGCCTAACATTCCCTCAAAGGCAAAATTTGTGCATATTCAGCTGACTTGACAAGAGAAGTAATAGCGGGGGATGGAGATGGTGCCCTTCAAAATACACAAATGCTTTGTGGAGAAGCAGCAATCCCAGGACTCCATACTAGGGGAGAGCACAGGGCACAAACAGAAGAAAGGCTTTAGGAGAAACTGCCTTTTGCCAGGAGGTGCTGGCCTCTGAGAGATTTATTACATCATGTAATTGACTGCTTTCAGGAGAGGAGTAATGAGTTTGCCAAACTGAGAGACGGCAAGTGACACCAGGAAAGGATAGTTGGAGGAATATAGGTTGTGCAATTCTAGAAACTACTCTAGATATTAAAAGTGATTCTGAAATTGAATTCAAAGTCCTCTGATAGTAAACACCAAACATGGTCGCTATGATTAAAAAACATCTTTCTTTCCCTGCTAAAACCTCTTTGGAAAGTATGTAACTCCTCCAAAGTTATTTACCCCCCCTCCTCTTAAAATATTGCTACAAAAAAAATAAAATAAAGATTCTCTGTCTTGCATCAATGCTAGTTTTTCTCGTCCTTAAATGTTGGAGAGAGAGGGATCACACTGATGGAGGGGGGAGATTATTTTATGACCAGTGGCTTGCTGCAGTCCCCATCTTTTTCTGTAGCACTTTAACTAGACTAAGCAGTAAGCATGGGAGGGAATGGAACTTTCTCATCCGTACAAAGAATAGAAGTTAAGATGATAGGGGCACCTGGGTGGCTCAGTTGGTTAAGCGTCTGCCTTGGGCTCGGGTCATGATCTCAGGGTCCTGAGATGGAGTCCTGCGTTGGGCTCCCTGCTCACTGGGAAGTCTGATTCTCCCTTTCCCTCTTCCCGTTCCCCCAGCTCATGCTCTATCTCTCCCAAATAAATAAATAAGATCTTTAAAAAAAGATGAGTTGATAAAAATTGTCAAAAAGGGGGAACAGCTTAAGAGCTACTTAGAATACATTGAGAAATTAAGAATGCCCTTAGTTGTGGAGCATACACTATGAAAGACACTATTGTACTACTTCTGGCGAAAGTATAATTTTTATTTCTATTTACTTTGAAGAGAGTGAATGATCTAATACTGCAGTTTTTAACATAATTTTAATGTATAAGCTTTTAACCAAACATGCCACTTCCAGGAACCTTCAAAATGATTTTCCTTACAGCATTATTTGTAAAAGCGATAAAGTGAAACAAATTAACATTCTGCAAATAAGAAAGTGGTTAAAAAATCAAGTAATTCCTTATAATAGAATATTATTCAGCTTTTAGAAAATGAAATATATGTATATGACAAAAGGAAAAGTCATCTAGTCCTTTTATTGTTTTTCTTTTTGAAAGATAGAGGATTGAGCAACAGGTAGGTCGGTTGGAGAAATAACAGGAAAGGCAGGAAAGGGATGAGTGTAAAGAAGAAAGAAAGGAAAAATTCATTAAAAAGAAGCAAATGGTACAGGTTAAAGTTTAACTGTGATTACTTTTGTGAATAAAATTGTAGCGAATAAGGAAGGACATTTCATTTTTTTGCTTTATATTTTTGCTTATATTTTTTTCAAACTTTTCTATTTTTGAAATAGATTAAATTAAAAAAATTAAGTATTTTATATATGGATATGCTTTTCTTATTTGCTTTCATTTTATTGAAATAGAATCTACTATTGTATTTAAAGTGAATTGTATTTATTAATATACCCCTCGCCTTATTTGAAAAAACACATTAAGTTTTACAAGCATACATAAAATTCAACAAGCTATCATAAATATAATGTTTGGGAAAATACATGATAAGGTGAGATGTGATCATAAAATAGAGTAACAATGAGGCTTAAAAAATGCATAACATAATGTCCAAAAATGTTTTTTCCATGCTGTCTGGCATATAAGAAAAGCACAAAACAGGAGATACTTATTTTATGTGTACATTAATAAAAGCCAAATGACACTTCTCAGACATGGTATCCATAGTGTTTTGAGAACTTTAAAAAACTCATCCATATTTTACAATTAGAATAAACATTAAGTAAGAACCTGACTTACTTGTCCACTTACCCAGAATCAGAGCTTGTCTGGAATCTTTACTTGGTCCACTTTATTATTATATGTAGAGGAACATAACCTTCTCCCTCAGAAAAGCAAACAGTTAGGTTGAGATCATTAACAGTGTAAGGAAGGTAATGGGGCAGATTTTTATTAGCAGTCCTGTAGAACCTTGAATGACTATGATTATCACACTCTGTTGAACAAATCATGCTTATAGTTCTGTGTCAGTTCTTGTTTTCATTTTTAAAATACATATATAAGGAACCTGGACTATGTTCAAAGAAACGTAACTAGAAGGGTAAAGTCACTGTATATGATAAAGAGTTGAAGAAACCATTCTTGGTTTGGAGAGGTTGTTAAAAAAAAAAAAGAGAGAGACACAGAGCTGTGGGATATTCATTTTCAAATACTTAAAGAGAAATTCCCACATAGATAAAGAAAATGAATGAGTAAACTTGGACTTGCATTTGGAGGTCAGAGAGTGGTAGATCTTGGTTTGATCTAAGAAAAAAAAATTCTAATGAGTGAATCTGTCCACTCGGAAACTGATTGCTTCACAAAGTAATGTTTGCTATTTAGCTGTAACTAAATGACTAGATAAGGCTAGACAGTTCTAATCTCTAAAATGTTACCAGATCTATGGCAAGGTTCTCCTCTTTCCTTGTTTAGTAATTGAGGGATATGAAACTCAGGTGCAACATCATTAAACACACACACAAAATGCAAACATACTATTTTTATCTATCCATGTAACATAAAGAAATGATATTCTTTAACACCAAAAAAACAAAGGTTAACAGTAACATTGTGACTCCTTTTCATCTAGGTGGATTTTAAAGGTCTTTCTTTGTCAATCAGCGTTTTCAAGTACTTGAGGAATTTAGTTATTCATCAGAAATAGGGTGGACCAAATTATACAAAACCAATGACAAATAAATAAAATGTAATATATTCTAAAAGAAACAAATTATAAAATAGCACTCCTTTTACAACATGGATGAAGAAACAGCTAAATTGATAATCTGAGGTTTTCGCTTTTTATTGAATTTTCTAACTGAAAAGCCTCAGGCAGTACTTTTTTTTAAGAATGGTGTTCTTTTCATAAAGGAGTTTAATAAAGACAGCACACTGCCAAGATCCATGCAATGGTAGATGAGCAAATTGCTCTGTGTTTTACTTCTCACTCGACTCCTCCATTCATAGTATTTGACAAGGAAGACTTAAAAGGGACCGCTCTTCTTCTTCTCCCCCCACCCCCACACTCCCTCCTCCCCCTCCCCTCCCCAGAGGGGCAGTTCTCTGAAAGCTTAAATGAAACATATTGGAGTAAGGTGGCATAAATTTCCCTCCTCATTTATTAAGATCCAATCCTCATGCAAACTCTGCCAGGCACATTATATTAGGTTGGTTAAACAGATATGATACTAGCTTTTTAAGAGAATGAAAATCAGATGACATCAAAGTAGGGATTCGGGACTATTATTCATGTCCTTGCACTGTGATTCTTCATGAACTAATATCTTGCAAAAGAAAAGGAATCCAGGAATGCTGTAATAAATATTAACCAGCCTGTCTTGACCAGAGATCTATGGGATAAAACTAGGCATGAGAGGCTTTTCAGGCATCTAGAGGACAAGTCCACGAATCTCATAGACAGTGAAGCAATAGGTAAATACCAGCACCCAGTCATGGTTTTGGGAACAGAGTAGATGACCAAGTGAAGGGACCCAGGAATAAAAGGTCAGCGATGACTCTGCGGTCAGTGACCCTAGCACGGGATCACCACAGCGTGGAATCAGGAATCCCAACAAAAAACTTCTGTATGGCAGAGGTCAGGATCTAAATTAGGGATGGCATACACATGGCCCCAAGAATGGAGATCGATACTGAAGTTATTAGGGATGATGCTACCTAAACCATTCTGCCTGAGGCCAGTGGTTTCTGGGTGAGAATTGACAAAAAGCAAGTGATTCTTGACAGCTTTCGGATTGAAAGTCTAAATTTGATAAAGAAAAATCACAGCAAGTTCCTGACTCCTTCACAGGTCTTGACCTCTTGTTGTGCTAATCATGGTCATTGTTGGTTGGAACACTTCAGCGATCTTACCAGACGACTTCCCCTGTATGTGTGACTCACTTTGCCCCAAATACACATGTTCTGGATATCAGCCATCCATCCTAGGCCTAACGTTGCCTCTTCACTCCGTGGAGATCTGAATATAAAAGTAGGATAAGCAAGCACTTGTATCTGCCTAGATATTCATATGAACTACCTTTGGAACAGTAGGATTCTGAATCTTTATTACTGCAGGGTATCTATAAAATTGGATTTGGAATTTGATTAGAATAATGTTAGAATTATTGCTAATGAGACAAATAAGCTGTTTTCAAAGCTGAGCAGGAAACCCATATACTTTATTCTGAGAAAATTGATGCCAGTGAGCATAATAATCAAAGCTATGTATAAATTACCCATATTCCAAGTAGAAAAGCAGACAAAGCACCATTCCCCAAAAAAGGGTTTTTGGACAATATAGTCAACATTTTTACTCAATTTTCTACCCTAGGATTCATTGTTACCTATCAGTTGCCTTTCCTCAGCAAACATAAAATCTGAAGACAAGTACACTTAATTATGCAAGATGTTTGCGTTAGGACTGGCCTTATCAGTTGCCTGGTTTTTTATATAAGCTGTTTTATTTTATTTATTTATTTATTTATTTATTTATTTATTTATTTATTTATTTTTTAAAAAGATTTTATTTATTTATTTAACACAGAGAGAGAGATCACAAGTAGGCAGAGAGGCAGGCAGAGAGGAGGAGGAAGCAGGCTCCCTGCTGAGCAGAGAGCCTGATGCGGGCTCAATCTCAGGACACTGAGATCATGACCTGAGCTGAAGGCAGAGGCTTTAACCCACTGAGCCACCCAGGCACCCCTATATAAGCTGTTTTAAACTCCACTAATATCTGAATGAAAGCAGAGACAGTTTCCTTTAGGATTTAATGCTTGAAAGTAAAGACTTGATTTCCAATGAGAAAGATACATGTAAAACAGAAAGTGTTGGTCTGCTGGGTTGGTTACTGTCTAGCTCTATGAGGGATGGTAGGCAGGTCATTCAATAATACGGATTTAGCCTTGTCTCTGTGATACTAGGGGATTATATTTGATAATATAGAGGTACTCCCCACCCCCGCCACACACACACACACAGGGAAAAAATCTGTCTACTTTCTGTGTGAAGCACTAAGAGTCGGAGGGCATGTTTGTTTCCATGGTTGAGATCTTACCTCATTAGGAGATTAACAGCTCTTAGGGAATCCAGTCTGCATATTTCTTTTTTATTATTAATTAATCTATTCTTTATATCCTGATATAATATTTTTATAAATGTTTCATGGGCTACAAAAGAGTGCATTCTTCATTTTCATTTTAAATGTATGAATACGGTCGTCATTACCATTTAGGTTTTCTACATATTTATAGTCAATTAAAAAACAATAAAGATACTTCCCCTGATTACTGTAGTAATCTTAATGATTTTTTTTACATTTGGGCAGCATTGATTTGGCTATTTGTATGTGTATGTGGTATTTTTGCAAAGGCACATCTATATAAAAAAGAGCTAAATTTCTCTTCCCATGATATCATTCATTCCATTAGCAAGGTACTGTTTTTCTCTGCAACACACATTTCTTGTCTAGTTAAGATTCACGTTTACTAAATGTTTTATATTCTCTTGATTTCATTTTAAAAGTAGAACATCAGGCTAACATGACTTCTTCAACTGGGTCTACCCACAGGGCTTCCCAAGTTGGATGCACCCCAGATTTTGTTCCTGATTCCTTTATTAACTCCATTATTTTTCCCCCTTAAACAAAAGAACCATTATTTCAAAGACAAAGTTGTCTAAGTGAGCTTCTCACTTAATTTAATTAAGATTTATCCTTCATGTATCAGTCAGATTTAATGACTAACATGCATATCTAAATTCACATTTCTGCATTACGAAATTTCATAACTTTCTGAAGATTTGAATTCCAGCCTGGTTCTAATAGTCAAATGCTTAGAAAATTTCAGTTACTGTTTCCTTTGTCCTTTTAAAGTAATCAATAACATTAGGATAGAAATGTAACACATTTGGCCAATTAGTGTTTTCCCCTTGTGCTTATCTCTAAAACTATTATATTACTTGCAAATGTGTTTCTATTAAAATTGCATGTTAAAATTCTTTTCTGAGTATCTGAGTAAATTTGCTTTCAAATTCAAAAGTACAAAGTAATTTCTTTTTACTTTATTGTAAAAAAAA
>CM052883.1:84288129-84310666 GCA_028534135.1 Potos flavus | reverse complement strand
TACCATGCTGTCTTGGTGATCACCGCTTTATAGTAAAGCTTGAAATCAGGCAATGTGATACCCCCAGCTTTGTTTTTCTTTTTTAACATTTCCTTAGCAATTCGGGGTCTTCTCTGGTTCCATACAAATTTTAGGATTGTTTGTTTCAGCCCTTTGAAAAATGTCGATGTAATTTTGATCGGGATGGCATCGAAAGTATAGATTGTTCTGGGCAGTATAGACATTTTAACAATGTTTATTCTTCCGATCCATGAGCATGGAATGCTTTTCCACCTTTTTTGTGTCTTCTTCGATTTCTTTCATGAGTGTTCTGTAGTTCCTTGAGTACAGATCCTTTACTTCTTTGGTTAGATTTATTCCCAGGTATCTGATAGTTCTTGGTGCTATTATAAATGGAATCGATTCTCTAATTTCCCTTTCCATATTTTCATTGTTAGTGTATAGGAAAGCAACTGATTTCTGTGCATTGATTTTGTATCCTGCCACATTACTGACTTGCTATATGAGTTCTAGTAGTTTGGGGGTGGAGTCTTTGGGGTTTTCCATATAAAGTATGTCATCTGTGAAGAGAGTTTGACTTCTTCTTTGCCAATTTGAATACCTTTTTTTTCTTTTTTTGTCTGATTGCTGTTGCTAGGACTTCTAGTACTATGTTGAACAAGAGTGACGAGAGTGGGCATCCTTGTCGTGTTCCTGAACTCAAAGGGAAGGCTGTCAGCTTTTCCCCATTGAGAATGATATTCGTCAGTCAGCCATTTTTAAATACCATTTATTGGTGGCCACTGAGAGGTGTGGTATTGATGATTGGATACAGCGGAGGACAGAGTGGGGACTAAAAAATGAGAATTATGAAAAATGGAGAACTAAGACTTGAAGAGCTTTAGAAACATAGAAAACTCATCTAATTTGAGATTTTCTCATTCTAGTTCTGAATATTCATGTAGTTTGTGTACAACTATGTTCTGAAGTAAGAATTGGTATTTATATGAAGCACTTTCAAATTGAACTATATTCAGCTCAATAAATACATTTTCTACCAAAATAATAATTAGTAATTGATTCTAGCAACAGTCAATTTGAAATTCAGGTTTAATAATCCATAGTATACTACAATTTCATAAAATATAAGATCCAGTTTTTCTCTGTTGAAAGCATAAAGTCTCACTGGTGATTAAACACACGACTGCATGAAGTTAAATTAGAATATAATTTATTGATAATTACATACCAAAAAATGCAGACCTTTCAGAGTCAATAAGAGATTTCAAATGTCATCTAATCCAGTCCCCCTACATGGTTTCATCTGATGAGCAATTTCCATGAAAAGATGATCTTTGAATTGATCCAGAATGACATGCATTCCCTAATATTGCCAAAGAGATTCCTTCTCTGGAGATTACAAACCATGACATAGATTCAATAGAGGGAGACTATGGATTCACGATGGAGTAAGAGTGATAGATGAGGCACTTCCTCAGTTATATTAATTATATAAATGGTGGGAAGTATGCTAATAGATGATCAGGTGGAATCTAAGAGAGCAGAGCAGAGTTTCATTCCCCAAGTATTTAGATTGATAAGCACAGTTTAGTATTGTTTAGGTTATTTATGACAACAATCTCATGGATAAATGTCTTTGTGGTACTTTTAAAAATGGAAAATGATGCTGAATAGGAAAGCAGATGGCAACTTAAATATTCATAATCCAGTGTCCCTTTGCCTTAATCATGTAGTAAACAACAGCTTGCACTGCAGTGTGTGAAATATATTAAGAATATGACTAATCTGTGTAAGTTCATTCTTTAGGACATAAGGGTGAATTCTGAAGGTGATAAATGACACTCGTGGTAGTATTGTAAGAGCTATGGCTAAAAAAGTGAACAAAAATGAGATGGAATTTTTGTGTTGAAATTTTTGTTTACACAAAATTTACTTTCTTTTCTAACATGTATTTTATTTTATTAAATTCATTTTATGAATCTCATAGTGCCAAACAGCTAACATTCATGCACCTTAAGACTAAAAGTAATATGGGTTTATAGTACATATTTTTTTTTTTTAAATCCCTTTATGTGACATGGAGTTTTTGAGACGGGCTTATTAATTTGGATGGAATTTCAAATTAAACAAGAACTATGATGAAAAAAGTAGTGAGGAAACCACATGAAAAAATGTTAAACTACACTAATCATTAGGGAAATGCAAATCCAAAACCATATCACTTCATACTCATTAGGATGGCTATTATAAAAAAAAAAAAAGGACAACAGAATATAACAAGTGTTGACAAGGATGTAGACAAATTGTATGCCTTGTGCATAGCTGACGAGAGTATAAAATGGTATAGCTGCTGTAGAAGACAACATGGTGGTTCCTCAAATAATTAAACTTAGATTACCATATGATCTAGAAATCTCTTTCTGAGTATACACCCCAAAGAACTGAACGCAGGGACCTGAGATATTTGCATACCAATGTTCATAGCAACATTATTCACAATAGCCAAAATATAGAAATATCTCAAATATTCATGAATGGATGAATGGATAAGCAAAATGTGGTATACAAATGTAGTGGAATATTATTAAGCCTGAAAAAATAAATTCTACTCATCCATAAACAAAGAATGAAATGTTGCCATTTGCAGTGATGTGGATGGAACTAGAGAGTATTCTGCTAAGTGAAGTCAGTCAGTCAGAGAAAGACAGATACCATATGATTTCACTCATATGTGGAATTTAAGAAACAAAACAGATGAACATAGGGTGGGAAAAGAGAGGCAAAACAAGAAACAGAATCTTAACTATAGAGAACATGCTGATGGTTACCATAAGGGAGGGTGGTGGGGGCATGGGGGAAATAGATGATACGGATTACTGAGGGCCCTTGTTGTGACGAGCACCGGGTGATGTATGGAAGTGCCGAATCACTCTATTTTATACCTGAAACTAATATTACACTGTCTTTTAACTAACTGGAATTAAATAAAAACTTAGAGGAATGAAACTCTGATACATGGTATAACATAGATAAATTTTGTAAAAAAAAAAAAAATAGGCTAGGATGCTTGGGTGGCTCAGTTAAGCATCTGCCTTTGGCTCAAGTCATGATCCCAGCGTCCTGGGATCAAGTCCCACGTCGGGCTCCCTGCTCAGCAGAGAGCCTGCTTCTCCCTCTTTCTGCTGCTCCCCCCTGCTTGTGCTCTCCCTGTCACTGACAAATAAATAAAATCTTTAAAAAAAAAATAGGCTAAAACAGTAGTTACCAGGTCCTGGTAGGGAGTAATGAGGAGTTATGGTTTAGAAAGGTTGTTGTGTGTATATGTATATGTGTATAATATTTCCATATATTATGTGAGAAGTGAATTTTAGTGACAGAAGTTTTTCTTCTCGGAAGAAAAACTGTGTTTCTTTCAGTTAGGTAGTAAGCATTATTGGACTGATGTTACTTTTCTCTTACGTTGATTTTCAGAAAGTTCAATACTATGAGCCATGTAGAGCTCCATTCATTTATTTTATCCTCTTCATCTTTTTTTAAATTTTTCATATTCCCTTTGTATTACATTTTTCTTCTTCCTGTGATTTAGTGTCATGCACATTTTATTATTTTACATTATGTTTCTTATTTTAACTCCAGAAAGATTTGGGGATAACAAAAAAACCCCAAATCTAATAAAATAGAATGATAAAATTGGTCACAAGACAAAAACATGTGAAAATTTAAAAAAAAAATGTAGTGTTCAAAGTCAAAGACAAGGTTGAGTAATGGGGCTGTGTGAATCTAGAGGCAAGGACATATACCTCCAGCTGGGCACTTCAGCATGCCGTGATTTATAGGACTTCGGTTTAGCTGTTTGATGTGGGATTTGGTAGTAGATAAAGATTTTATGTGCAGTGACGAGGGACGAAGTTGGGAAGGGCTTTCGTATGTCCGTTTGCAAAATGAAGTCAGATGGACTCTCTTCCCTTCTAGGAAACTTTTCCACTTCCACCCGTTCATGCTTAGGATAAATGATGACTGTGGTTTTCTCGGGTGTCCTAAGGTTATATTCGCAATAGCACGTACCCATCTCATTCCTGGACCCGCACTGTTCAGTGCAGGAGCTGCAAACCCCATGTGGCTATGGACCACTGGGAGTGTGACTATTTCTTGGCTCTGTGTTTCCAAAATCACATGCAGTTAGCATAAATTCAGACTCCAAGTTCGTGTAAGAACATAGACCTACTAATCTGATTTGTCATGGAATGCGTTTTTTGGTCCGTTTGCTTTAAATCCTTCTCAGACCCAGATCAAGACAAGCTGCTTCTTGGTTTAATGCATTGGTAAGTGAACATTTTTTTCTTCACCAGGCTTGCACTCCTTTAAAGTCTTAGATTTAATCCAGTAGTCTCAGTACTGCCTGAAATGGACATTACAATATAATTTCCTTATTATAACTGCATCCACTGCTCTTGCCCCTTCTCACCAGGGCCCCTAGCAGTCAGCTCGGCTCCCTTTTACTCTTGATTTCTATTTTTCTTTCTTTCTTGCAAGCATACCATACCATATGTGGGTGTTTTTGTATTTCATCCATTATTTCCAAGTGTTATTATGGGAGTGTTTCTGAGTTAGCCTAATTCTTGATTTTCTGGAGTCAGAAGTTTTTTTTTTTTTTTTTTTTTTTTTATTGTATTCTGCTGTTCAGTGGAACGTTTCATATTTGTAAAAGGAAAGAGATCAGGGCAGACTTTTAGGAAGGTTGTTTTTGGTTACTTGCATGTGAGTAGATCACAAAAGAGAAGACATTAAATCAAATCGCTACTTATTTAATGCCTTTGATGATTGCTGAAAGGTCAGGGTTTATATCGAATACAAATTGAAAGAAAAAAATCACTAAATAATACTGTATGTTTTGAAAGTGTGTGGAGCATCTATCCCTTGCAACTATATTAAAATTTGTTATCACAGACTCCTGCCCCACCTCTTCAAGAGAGTTTCATAAGTGGGAGAAATGTAAGGGGAGAAAATTGAGCTTGTAGCATTTGCCAGAATTATCATTTGACCCATTATCTATCTAAGAAGAGTTGTCTTTAGAGGTTCTGTACACAGCTTGGCTTTAGCTTTATCTGAGAATGCAGGATTAGAAAACCAGAGATAGTATTCTCTAGGTGAGAGGGGGGGCAGTTAAAAAGGACCAAGGCTACTGGTCTGCATTATATTATATTGATATATCCTTCTTATTTTGTGTTTTTTTAATTTTACATTTGTACTAATAAAGAGTCTCTTTAAAATTTAACAATATGTTCTAATAAGTCAATTCTCTGATTTGAAGCTGTGTTATGAGATAGTCACATGATACTAGTATCAATGACTTGTGTAAATATTTTAAGTGAATTCTTGAAGGTGTAAATGTATAATGTAGTAAATGCTCCCCTACCAGGTTTTATTCTCTTAATATTAAAAATCTATGGTTAACAAGCATTCTGTTGTTATTTTTCTATGAAGAAAATGGCCTTGAGTCTCTTAGATTTTGAAACTTTGTAGAAGTATCGTAAATGCTGAAGTTCAATAAATTTTTTTATTCACTGGAAATTTGAGTGCCTGTTATGTGAATAAGCAGTGATAAACTGAACAGTCATTGCTCTTGCTTAATTGAGCTTAGGCTCCAGAAGGGAAGATGGACATTGCATTTGTGATTATAAATATGACATATAAGGAGAAGTATAGGATTTTATGAGTGCCTCTATTGAAGTGATTTAAGTCAAGGTGATGGTTCACAAAATGTGGTGCCCAGAAAAGTAGCATTAGCAACACCAAGAAATTTCTGAGTAATGCAAATTCCAGGGCCCCACCCAAGCCCTACTGTGTGAGAAATAATTAGGGATAACACTTAACGAGCTGTGTTTTCGACAAGTTCTCCACGTGGCTCTGATGGCTAAGTTTGAGAACCACTGACCTTGTCACAATTTCTCACTTACTGATATTTGGAACAGGCACTTCTTGGTTGTGGGGGACTACCTTGTGCATTGTAATCTATTTAGCAGCGTCCCAGGCTTCTAACAACTAAATGCCAATAGCATCGCCCAGTTGTGTCAACCAACAATGTCATCAGATATTACCTAAATCAAGCAGAAGAGAAATAATAAAGATTAGAGCAGAGATCAATGAAATAGAAACCAGAAAAACAGTAGAACAGATCAACGAAACTAGAAGGTTGTTCTTTGAAAGAATTAATAAGATCAATAAACCATTGGCAAAACTTATGCAAAAGAAAAGAGAAAGGACCCAAATTAATAAAATCATGAATGAAAGGGGAGAGATCATGACTAACACCAAGGAAATAGAAACAATTATTAGAAATTATTGCCAGCAACTATATGCCACACAAATTAAGCAATCTTGAAGAAATGGATGCCTTCCTGGAAACTTACAAACTACCAAGACCGAAAGAGGAAGAAATAGACAATCTGAATAGACCAATAACCAGTAACAAAATTGAAGCAGTAATCAAAAACCTCCTAAAAAACAAAAGTCCAGGGCCAGATGGCTTCTTAGCGGAATCCCACCAAACATTTAAAGAAGAAATAATACCTACTCTACTGAAACTGTTCCAAAAAATAGAAACAGAAGGAAAACTTACAAACTCCTTCTCTGAGGCCAGCATTGTCCTGATCCCAAAACCAGGCAAAGACCCCAGGAAAAAGGAGAAGCACAGACCAATATCCCTGATCAACATGTATACCAAAATACTCAACAAGATCCTAGCTAATATGATCCAACAGTACATTAAAAGGATTATTCACCACGACCAAGTGGGTTTTATGCCAAGGATGCAAGGGTGGTTCAACATTCACAAATCAATCAACCTGGTAGAGCACATTAATAAAAGACAAGAATGGTATGATCCTCTTAATTGATGCAGAAAAAGCATTTAACAAAATACAACATCTGTTACTGATTAAAAGTCTTCAAAGTGTAGGGATGGAGGAGGGAGCGTTCCTCAATATCATAAAAACCATCTAGGAAAAGCCCACAGGAAATACCATTGTCAATGGGGAAAGCTGAGAGCTTTTCCCCTAAGATCAGGAACACAACAGGGATGCCCACTATTACCACTATTGTTCAATATAGTACTAAAAGTCCTAGCCTTAGCAATCAGATAACAAAAAGAAAAGGCATCCAAATTGGCAAAGAAGAAATCAAACTCTCCCTCCTCGCAGATGACATGATGCTTTATGTAGAAAACCCAAAGGACTCCATCCCCAAATTACTAGAACTCATACAGCAATTCAGCAATGTGGCAGGATATGAAATCAATGCACAGAAATCAGTTGGTTTTCTATACACTAACAATGTAACTGTAGAAAGAGAAATTAAGGAATCAATTCCATTCACAATAGCAACAAAAACCATAAGCTTCCTAGCAATAAACCTAACTAAAGCAATAAATGATCTACAATCTAGAAACTATAGAACACTTAAGAAAGAAATTGAGGAAGACACGAAAAGATGGAAGAATATTCCATGCTCATGGATTGGAAGAATAAACATTGTTAAAATGTCTATCCTCTCCAGAGCAATTTACACTTTCAGTGCCATCCCTATTAAAATACCATTGGTATTTTTCAAAGAGCTGGAACAAAAAATCTTAAAATTTGTATGGAACCAGGAAAGACCCTGAATCACCAAGAGAAGGATGAAAAAGAAAAACAAAGCTGGGGCATCACGTTGCCAGACTTCAAGCTGTATTACAAAGCTGTGATCACCAAGACGACATGGTACTGGCACAAAAACAGACACATAGGCCAATGGAACAGAATAGAGACTCTAGAAATAGATCCTCAACTGTATGGTCAACTAATCTTTGACAAATCAGGAAAAAATATCCAATGGAAAAAAGTCTCTTTAATAAGTGGTGCTGGGAAAATTGGACAGCTACATAGAGAAAAATGAAACTGGCCCATTCCCTTACACCATACACAAAGATAAATTCAAAATGGATGAAAGACCTCAGTGTGAGACAGGATCTATCAAAATCCTAGAGAAGAACATAGGCAGTTATCTCTTCGACATTGGCCACAACAGCTTCTTTCAGGACAGGTCTCCAAAGGCAAGAGAAACAAAAGCAAAAATGAACTTTTGGGACTGCATCAAGATATAAACTTCTACACAGCGAAGGAAACAGTCAACAAAACCAAGAGGCAGCCCACAGAATGGGAGAAGATATTTGCAAATGACATTACAGATAAAGGTCTGATACCTGATATCTGTAAAGAACTTCTCAAACTCAACACTCAAAAAACTAACCCAGTCAAAAAATGGGCAGAATACATGAACAGACACTTCTCCAAAAAAGGCATACATATAGCTAACAGACACATGAAAAAATGCTCAACATCACTAGCCATCAGAAAAATACAAATCAAAACCACAATGAGATACCACCTTACACCAGTTAGAAAGGCAAAAATTAACAAAACAGGAAACAACAAATGTTGATGACGTGGAGAAAGGTGAACCCTCTTCCACTGTTGGTGGGAATGCAAGTTGGTACAGCAACTCTGGAAAAGAGTATGGAGTTTCCTCAAGATGTTAAGAATAGAGCTACCCTATGACCCTAGCAGTTGCATTACAAGGTATTTACACCAAAGATACAGATATAGTGAAAAGAAGGACCACATGCACCCCAATGTTCATAGCGGCAATGTCCACAATAGCCAAAATGTGGAAGGAGCTGAGATGCCCTTCAACAGATGAATGGATAGAGAAGATGTGGTACATATACATAATGGCATATTATTCAGCCATCAGAAACGATGACTACCCATCAGAGGGGATTATGTTAAGTGAAGTAAGTCAAGCAGAGAAAGACAATTATCATATGGTTTCACTCATATGTGGAACATAAGCAATAGCACAGAGGACCACAGGGAAAGAGAGGGGAATCCAAAGGGAGAGAAATCAGAGAGTGAGATGAACCATGAGAGACTATGGACCCTGAGAAACAATCTGGGGGTTTCAGAGGAGAGGAGTGTAGAGAGAGGGGTAAGAAGGTGATGGGTATTGAGGAGGGCACGTGCTGTGATGAGCACTGGGTGTTATACTGAATCGAACACTACATCAAAAACTAATTAGGTACTATACAGTGACTAACTGAACATAATAAAAAGATATTGCCAAATGTTCCTTGGTACAATTTTTTTTTTTTTAAAGATTTCATTTATTTATTCGACAGAGAGAGAGAGACAGCAAGAAAGGGAACAAGAGAGGGAAGATAAGCACAGGGAGTGGAAGAGGGAGAAGCAGGCTTCCGCAGAGCAGGGAGCCCGATGTGGGGCTCGATCCCAGGACCCTGGGATCATGACCTTAGCCGAAGGTAGACGCTTAACGATTGAGCCAGCCAGGTGCCCCCCTTGGTACAAATTCTTGTTGCTAGGGTCCTGTCTCACCAATAGTCCCCTCCACACACACATAACATAATATTCAAGTAACATGCTTTGCCCTTTATCTTGTTATCTTACAGTGTGTCTCTGAAGCAAGTAAAAAGGGATATCACCATGTTTCCTTCACAGAGGAGTCCTAAATAATTTCGCTCTAACATCTAAACAGAGAGAATGTGGTCACCTTACTATTTCTTTTTTTCTTTTTGCTTTCAACTTCTTTTTCTTCTCACTTTTCCTTCACCCTTCACCCTATATTTTCCTCCTTTCTTTTTCAAAGTAGGAAGTGAATGAATATTCTTATGGATTAGTCTTGTTGTGACCTTAAATAGTAACTTATTCTGTATATGTTCTAAACTTAGCAATTTGATGAATCTTATGTAATGAAAATGGAGTTTATTTTCACATAAATTAGATTGAGGCACCTGCTCCTTCCTAAGACCTTTGAATATAATTAAGAAAATGAAAGGTATATTTTTTCTTGTATTAATAGTAAGTCAAAATAGTCTCATTGGTGAATTATGTGGTATAGAATTATCTGTCAATCACAGACTACCTTGGATATTCATTTTTTTCCAAGTCCTTTTTTTTTTTTGTAGTTACTTAATCATTATATTTCAAAAACTTTTTCTAAGCCCTGGTTATAGAGTAGGAAGATGTTCAAGTTTTTATCTCTAAAGCAAACTCCAAAGTATTTTAGTTTTCTGGTTTTCAGATCATAGGGGATCTGTTTGAGGGCACATTCCTAGGAGCCAAGTAGATGAAAGTGGTTGTAATTAAAAAGCAGAGATCACTACAATTACAGCCTTTTGATAGGTTCATAAACATACGTACTTCTAAAATAATTAGATACAGCTGGACACATGGCATGTTTCTACAGGTTAGTTGTACTATTGGGCCCAGAACAGGATTCATGTCCCATTAGCATTCGGCTCATACTACCTGGTAAGGGTCAGTGAGGGCCAATGATACTTTATTACTACTATGAACAGATTCCTCAGCAGCAAGGCAATTGTATACTAAAGATGATGGATATAATGATGTGATGGTTTTGATGATAATGGTGATAATAAATAATATGTAGTTGGAACAAGCTTCAAATGGGTATGTTTCACAGAGAGCAGAGGGTTGTAAGATACGATGGTCATGGAAGAGATAAAACGTTATCTAGATTTTGGACAGAATATTTTAGATATAACAGAGTCTTGTGGGATGGTTTTTTTGTTTGTTTGTTTTGCATTTTTAAGAGCTTTTGATTGGTGACAGTGCAGAACGGTAGTGGGGATAGGGGCAGTGGCCCAGTTCCATGGGCAAAATACGAAAAGAATCAAATAGAGAATGGGTAGGGGAATGGGGATTCAGTACATTGTGGTCTGCAGGGCAAGCCCTGGTCATAGCCTCATAGCAGCACCCAGAATCCCCAAAGATACAGATTGTAAGAATCCAGGATCCCTCAGGCTTACTCACAAAAATAAAATCGCATGTTTCCAGTGAGTCCAACTGGAGATCACAGCTGGGGGATCAGGGACAGTCAGAAATGAGACAGATGGTAATAGTCAGATAAAGACAGGCAGAAAAAAGAATGGGAGACACAGGAAAGAAGGCCAGGAACAACCAGAGGCATCAAGACAATCAGAAGAGACAGCTAGCGATAGACCGAGGGAAAAGAGGGCCTGGGACAGGCGGACCCCCATGTACAGAAGCCATGTTTCCAGTTCAACAGTAGGCTCTGGGGGCCATGTTGACGTAGGCTGAGGTTACAGAAGCACTTATGCCCTCACACTCACACACACCCCCACAGGTAATATATCTATGTATATGTAATAGGTGCAGGATCTTTCAGAAACCAGGAAAGGGATAAAGAGCTCCAGGAGGCATCTAGCTACAGGGTGTGCACTTGTTTTAATTCATAGCCCTGGATATTTGCTTTTTGTTTAATGTGTGCTTCTAGGTGGGAGAGACTGTAAACCAGTTATTGACTCCTTACTTGTTCACACAATTGTGCTGAGTCCTGAAGACACCATCATTTCCAAGGTCTTTACCTAGCTCTATCTTTCCCAATTCACCCATACGTATGTGCATGTTTTTATATTTTATTTGTCGTGATATTCAAAATAAGAGGTAATAGAAATATCAGCATAGAATTCTATGGTTTGTAAAATGTTACTTCTCATTTCCTATCAAATCCTGTCTGATAAGGACCACTGTTTTTATGGTCATCTTACTGATGAAGAATCTGAGGCTCAGGGTGCCTGAGTGGCTCAGTTAGTTAAGTGTCTGCCTTCGGCTCAGGTCATGATCCCAGGGTCCTGGGATCAAGTTGTGCATCAGGCTTCCTGCTCAGCGTGAGGTCTGCTTCTTCTTCTCCCCCTCCACCCTGCTGGACTGAGTCCTGAATCAGGCTCCCCGTTCAGCGGGGAGCCTGCTTCTCCCTCTGCCTGCTCGGCCTGCTCGTGCTCTCTGTCTCTCTCTGACAAATAAATAAGTAAAAATTTAAAAAAAAAAAAATGAGGCTCATCGATGATAATTTGAAACAAATGACAAACCTACCAAATAACCAAGAAAAGGGCAGGGATTTCTGACTCAGAAGCCAGTGGTTTTTCTACTGTACCGCTTGTAGCATCTATTCACAGTCGTGATTATTGTTTCGAAAAAAATCTGTCGTCTGTTTAAATGGAATTCCCGCTTAAAAAATGCTCATTACAGTGTGACAGTATCATAAATGAACTATTAAATTATTGAGGATGGATAATTAGAACTAGATGGGAAGGCTTAAAAGATATAGAGTTTCAATATATGTATATATAATTTACTGTTTAAGAAACTTCTAATGAAAAAGGTTCTATTTCAGTGTGACTATAATTTCCAAACTTTCAGTAAATGTAATTAAGTGAACATCTTCAAAATTTCCATCAGCATGCCAGACTTTTTGTTAGTAGCTTGCCAGTTGTCCTGTAGCTCATTTATATGGTGAAATGTTTGGAGGTATATTGACAAAATTATAATTCCCATTTTACCATTTTCATTGTATTTGAGAGAAATTACTTAGTTAAAAATGCTGTCAGTGGAAGGCAGCTGAAAATTAAGAAAGTACAGCCTCCTGGGTTTAGGTACAATGACATTTATATTTTTTAAGAAGTATTCCATTCATATTCAATAAATGATATTTTTTGTATATTGGTAATTTTAAAATATTTTTATTGAAGAAGGAACACTTATGTAATAAAAACTGAGAAATGGTAAAAATCCGCATATAATGCTAATACTTCTGTGTTTCTGTACAGATAAATTTAGAATAAATATACCATTTTTTATGTAGTTGTAAGCAAAATTAGCTTGCTTATTTATTTATTTATTTATTAAGATTTTATTTACTTATTTGACAGAGAGAGAGATCACAAGTAGGCAGAGAGGCAGGCAGAGAGAGAGGGGGAAGCAGGCTCCCTGCTGAGCAGAGAGCCCGATGAGGGGGCTCCATCCCAGGACCCTGAGATCATGACCTGAGCTGAAGGCAGAGGCTTAACCCACTGAGCCACCCAGGTGTCCCGCTTATTTATTTATTGAAGTATAGTTGACATACGATGTCATATGAGTTTCAGGTATACAATATAGTAATTCGACAGTTCCATACAATGTGTTACACTCACCACAATAAGTTATCGTCTGTCACCATACAAGGTTATTACAATACCATTGACTATATTCCCTATGCTGTACTTTTCATCCCCGTAACTTATTAATTTTATAACTGGAAGTTTGTACCTTTTAATCCCCTTCGTCTATTTCACCAGTCCCTCCAGTCACTGACCTCTGTGATAATCAAGGTTGTTTTCTGTATCTGTGAGTCTGTTTCTGTCTTTTGTTCATTTGTTTTGTTTTTTAAATTCCACATGTACATAAAATCATATGATTTTAACCTTTCTCCATCCAATTTAGTTCACTTAGCACAGTACTGTGTAGGTCCACCATTTTGTTTCAAAATAATAAGTTATCCTACTTCATAGCTGAGCTATATTCCAGTGGTGTGTGTGTGTCAGTGTGTGTGTGTGAGTGAGTGTGTATACATGTGTAGTACATCTTCTTTATCTGTTCATCTATCAGTGGACACTTAGATTGCCCCCATTACTTGGCCATTGTAAATAATGCTGTAATAAACATACCATTTTTTGAAGGAACAAAATATCAACTATGTAGGGTGTGTGTGTGTGTGTGTGTGTGCGTGACATTCATTATATTCTAGAAATGTTGAACTGGAAGTGACATTAAAGTCTATCAAGTCTACCTAGACCACTTTACTGGCTAATGAATGGAAGCCAGGAGAGTTTAAATCAATGATTCGAGATCAGACAATTTATTAGTAGCAGAGTCAAGACTAGAACACAATTCTACTCATCCAGTTTTCTTCTCTCATTATTCTGCCTCTTCTTCAGTTTTATTCATGTTAATTTACGCTCATTTCGAACTGATGTGCTTGAGACTTCTGCCATCTTGCTATGCTTATTATATGGGGACACCTCACGTGACTCTAAGCAGGACATTTCATTTGGAGTAATATTGATTTACAGTCACTCTCAGTGAGCATCTGAAATACTCTAGCATCCTCAAAAAGCTGGGCTTCCATTTAAACAAGTCAGTTAAATAGGGCCTATGCCCCCATACTTTCTAATATGTAAGGGTGTTCTCTTCCATCTTGATGTAAGTTGAAGCTGAATGAACAGTGTGACTGTCTCAGTAATTGCCTCCTGGGTTTGACTGCTCAGGGTCCTGATGATACACCTAATGACTGGACTCCTCCATATTCTCAGAGCAGAGGAAGGAGATAAGGGGTGAGTGAAATGGGGAATGTGATCAAGAGGTACAAACTTCTAGTTATAAAATAAGTAAGTCCTAGGGTGACTTAGTTAATAATGCTGTATATTATATATTTGAAAGTTGCTAGGGTGTCTGGGTCACTCAGTTGGTTAAGTGTCCAACTCTTGACTTCAGCTCAGGTCATGCTGTCAGGGTCATAAGATTGAGCCCTGCATCGGGCTCCACACAGGGCATGGAACCTGCTTAAGATTCTCTCTCTCCCACTTCTTCTGCCTCTCCCCTCTGCTTATGCTCGCTGTCTCTTTCTAAGATAAAAAAGTGGCTAAGAAAGTGTATCTTACAAGTTCTTATCACGAGAAAAAACTTCATAACTGTGTGGTAATCATTCTGCAATATATAAGTGTATTGAATCATCGTATACCTGAAACTAATATCATGCCATATGTCAAGTATATCTTAATAAAATATTAAATATGGATCAGTGCCTACTAAAATTCCTTTAAATGTACTTCCGGTTGCATAAAATCATGCAAAGGAAGATAAAATGTTGTAGTGTTATAGAATTTTTAAGAGAGCTTTCTAAACACACAAACCAAGAAGAAAAATAAAAGGCCTAGGGATATGACTTAAAAATACAAGTGCAAAATTTGTGCATGAAAAATAAAAACCTGCTGAGACAAATGAAAGTTTCAGTGCAAATCGCCATCAAAATTCTAGTAGGTTTTTGGAGGCACAAATTGACAAACTGTTTCTAAAATTTATATGAAACTTCAGAGGACCTAAAATAGCCAAGATGATTTTGACAATGAAGAAAGAATTCAGAGAACTTGCCCTACTGGATTTCAAAACTTTATAAATCTAGAGTAATTAAGAGATTGTGGTGCTGTCATAGTATAGACTTATAAATCGGTGCAACAGACATTGTGAGTCAAGAAATAAGGCCTTAGGTTTAGAGTCAACTGAATTATAAAACAAAAGTGGCAAGGCAGTTCAATTGGAGAAAGGATAGTATTTTCAATAAATGGTGATAGCACAATTGTATATCCCCTTACAAGAACATGAAGTTGAACCCTTACCTCACAGGATAAAATAATCAAGGGTAGATCAGATATAAGAGCTAAGTGTTAAAGCCAACACTATAAAATCTCTAGAGGAAGACCTTCAAGAACATCCTTGTTATCATGCTTTAGACAGAAGTTCTTGTATGATACCAAAAGCATGATCCATGAAAAAAGAAGATTGATATACTTGACTGAACACTGCTAAGAGAATGAAGAGAAAAACCATGGGCAGGGAGAACATACTGCAAAGCTTATATCTTATAATGATATCTAGAATATATTTGAAAATTTAAACCTCAATATTAAGAAAATAATTTAAAGTGGCAACAGATTCAAAAAGATAATTCTCCAGAGAAGACATATGATTGGATAATAAGCAAATCAAGAGGTCTTCAACATCATTAATCTTTAGGGAAATCCAAATAAAAACCACAATAGAGTACCACTACATACCTAAAATAATGGCTCTGATCAGAAAGCCGTTACTGGGTATTGGCAAAGATGTAGAGTGATTAGAGCCCTCCTATGTGGCCTATGGGAAAATAAAGTAGTGCAACAGTTCGAGAGACATTTTCACAGTTACTTTAAAAGCAAAATATATGGGGCGCCTGGGTGGCTCAGCCATTAAGCGTCTGCCTTCGGCTCAGGTCATGATCCCAGGGTCCTGGGATTGAGCCCCGCCTTGGGCTCCCTGCCCAGCGGGAAGCCTGCTTCTCCTTCTCCCACTCCCCCTGCTGTGTTCCCTCTCTCACTGTGTCTCTCTCTGTCAAATGAATAATAAAAATAAAATCTTAAAAAAAAAGCAAAATATATGTGCTAATCAGATGATGTGATTACATAATAGGTATATGCCCAAGCACAATGAGACTTACATTCATGCAAAGACTTGTATGAAAATGTTCGTAAGAACACTCTTATAGCCAAATACTGGAAACAATCTAAAGGTTTAACTGGTGAATGGATAAACAAAATACATATACCTGTGAAGTAGAATACTAATCAGTAATAAAAAGACCAAACTCCTGCTGTAAAGTTGATGAATTCTGAAAACAGTAGTGTAAGATTCCACTTACATAAAATGTCCAGAAAAGATGAATTTATAGATAAAAAATGAAGATTGTTTGGTGCAGGGGATGGGGCAGAGATGATGGCAAATGAATGAATTTTGGGAGGATAATGGAAATGAGCTAAAACTGGATTAATGGTGATACTTGCACAAATCTATAAATCCATTATAAATCTTTGAACTTTATACTTACAGTGGGTAAATGTTAAGGATATCCATTATATGGAAACGTGGGAGGAAGAGGGAAACCATCGCCATCAAAGGAGCCATCAGAGCCATTTCCACATATAATCTCAGCCTCTGAGATGTAATGAGACTGATGTTAATGGAAGAACATCTCAAGAACATATTTATTTCACTTGTGGCAAGAACAAGGGGATTTTATTTTTTATTTTTATTTTTTTTAAGATTTTACTTATTTATTTGACAGAGAGAGATCCCAAGTAGGCAGAGAGGCAGGCAGAGAGAGAGGGGGAAGCAGGTTCCCTGCTGAGCAGAGAGCCCGATGCGGGGCTCGATCCCAGGACCCTGAGATCATGACCTGAGCCGAAGGCAGAGGCCCCAACCCATTGAGCCACCCATGCGCCCCAAGAACAAGGGAGTTTTAAAGAGTAGGGAAAATATTTTAAGGATAAGTCCTGTTTCCATTTATTCCATTTACGTATTAAATTCATAGACATTTGTTTAGAATGGAAAAAAAAAAAAACTTTTCCTTGGAATATTGTGTCTAGGCAGTCTTATTGGATTGAAAAAGAGAGGGTTTGTGAGCATATTTGGTGCATATAGAAAGCCTCATCTAGTTGCATGTAGCCTTCAACCACTTCCTAGGTCCCTATCTCAACTCCTGGAAGAAAGGAAAGTGAAGAGGAAATATGGGAGAAGAGATTTTATTCAACTAATAATTTTTACCCAGTACATTCTGGGTTCAGTAAAAGTCAATATTTGATCAGTATTGTGTGCGTGTGTGTACACACAGTCCTGTATAATGGGAATAAATATTCAACATGATAATTTTGAAGTATCATCATAAAAATACTACATCGATACTTGCTAGCTTTTACTCACCAAGTCACATCTAATGTGCAATCTAGTTTTTCTTTTCTTTTCTTTTTCTTTTCCTTTCTTATTTTATTTTTAGGGAGGAGGGAGGAGGAACAAAGGGGGAAGGAGAGAGAGAATCTTACGCAGGCTTCACACCCAGTGCAGAACCACTGTAGTGCTCTATCTCAGAACCCTGAGATCATGACGTGAGCAGAAATCAAAAGTCATCCTCTTAACCATCTGAGCCACCCAGGCACCCCAATCTAGTATTTATTTTAAAGGGATGCCTAACTAATATGTGTGAAATAGGTTATGGATTAATCAGAAGACTCAATCAGTATCTAACGTCACCCTGCCTTTCTCCCTAATCCAATCAGGAATTTTGGTAAATTTTATGATTACTGGGGCAAAATAATGCATTTCAACTTAATAATCAGTTGAAACCCATTGATTCATGAGGAGTCCATATTTTTTGTGAATTTAAGCCCCACCAGAGATTTTCTCATGGCAGTTGTGTTCACACTAGCACTAAGAATACATTCTTATCTTGGTATTATTTAACTTCTCTCCTAATTATTTCAATATTTAAATTAAAACAACATAGGTAAATGTCATTGTAAAGTCTTAACACTTTCTTTTGTCATGGAGAGCAGAAAATGAGATGTTTCCAAAGAGATAAGCCAAGGTGTGTCTGGGTGGGTCAGTCCTTATTGGCCTTCAACTCAGGTCATGATCCCGGGGTCCTGGGATCTAGCCCCGCAATGGACTCCTTGCTCTGTGGGGAGCCTGCTTCTCCCTCTCCCTCTGCCTACAGTTCCCCCTGCTTGTGCTCTCTCTCTGTCTGTGTCGAATAAATAAATTTTTAAAAAAAGGAGACAAGTCATGATCAAACTGTATTGGTTGAGCATCCATGACTTTGTGTTGTTTTTTTTTTTTTTTAAAGATTTTATTTATTTATTTGACAGAGAGAGATCACAATAGGCAGAGAGAGGGGGGGAAGCAGGCTCCCCGCCGAACAGAGAGCCCGATGCGGGGCTCGATCCCAGGACCCTGAGATCATGATCTGAGCCGAAGGCAGAGGCTTTAACACACTGAGCCACCCAGGCACCCCAGTCCATGACTTTGTTGTGTGTGTCCTTAGTCAAGCTCTCTAGTCATTAACATACATGCTAGTTTTGAGTACTGCTAGAATATTGAGACTTTTGGCATTATCAGGTATATTAAAATAAATTATGTTAAAGAGAATGAGTAAAAAATAATTTTTTAATTGAAGGAGTATAAGAGGGCTCCTGAGTGGCTCCATCTCCCTGCCGCTTAGGTTGTGATCCCAAGGTCCTGGGATCAAGTTCTCTGTCAGGCTCCCTGATTGGTGGGGAGCCTGCTTCTCCCTCTGCCTCTGTGTGTCTCTCTCTCTTTGTCTCTCATGAATAAATAAATAAAATCTTTAAAAAAAGGGGAATAAGATGTATTTGTGCTATGCATATCCTGTATATATGTAGTCTTTCTACATATATTATGTATATACCTCTTTTTGTTAAATATAATACAGTATAAACACCTGAATAATGTTAAATGTAAAATACATGTCAACAATATATGGTTGGTTGATATTTTGCTGGGTATTCCTTTAATCACAAGGAATATTAACCTGCTAATAGGTTATGTAATAGCGTGACACAGCCCTTTCCTTCATACCTACATTCCAACAGCAGAGAACCATAGAGGGATAGTCTCAGTGATCTGACGTGTGCTGTGGTAGAGGCTTACAGTTGACAGTGACCACTGCAGACAAGTTAGAATTGGTTAGCACCTGTGTGAAACTCCGTGGAGGCCACATTGGTGACTTGGGTGAACATAGGATTGTTAGTTGTCAGGCTTTGGGTAAGTCCATTTTCATTCTGCATGTTTGATTTTGAAGTTCTAACCACAGGAGAGGCTGTTTCCATTGCTTTATTGTCATGGCTGTCATTGACCTTTTTGTTCATCCATGCAGGAAGTGCCAATGTTGTGAAACATAAGCTATGTACCAAGCTTAATTCTCCCAAGTGCCTACCAGCCCCTCCCTTAACTGACTCTTCTCTAGGGATGAATAAGGCAACTTGATGGAAGGTGGGACATGATGTACTCTCTCAGGGGATCCACAAAAATGGAAATTTTAAGGAACTAACACCGAATACAGTTATGAATCTAAATTAGTGTGTATCTTTCCAAATACAATTTCCCCAACTTTCGCTTGAATGATTGAAATTATTTTTAACTTGTGAGATTAATTTTAGTCCGACGCCTAGAGTTTAAAGACAAAAATCGGAAAGGATAACTGTCTCGTCAGGCCACCCTGAGGTATTATTACTTGCAAGGTTTATATAAGGAAACATATATATTGAGCACCTTTGCCCACATCACTCTGCTAGATGATATGGGTATAAAGCTGAATAGGATATAGAGTTTGTCCTTAAGGATGGAAAACTACATTTAATTTTTTTCTTTTCTGCATATAGCAATAAATGTAGTAATTTTCCTTTTTAGAATTAGTAATCATAGTATTCATTTAAATATTCGGTGGTGATGGGAGTTTCAAATTGTAGCTTTATAGTTACTTTCTAGTGACTGATATAATAGGTTTCAGAGGCCCATTAACTCTGCCTGGTGTCCACATAAGTAATCACACACTCTATTGTATGAATGGATTACATTTTTCATAACGACTTGAAAATATAAAACCTTTCTTTCTCTCCCTATTAGTTATTCTCTTTTGGCACATAAGTGGAAGAGACGTAATGAAGTACTAGGAATTTTATCTATTTGAACTCAAGTAATATCTCCCAAGGTGACATTCCATGGCTAAGAAAGCAGTCTTCTTGGTTTTGTGTTTTAAAACACACCTATTTAAATCCAGATTTAGATGATGCTTTTCTTGCAGGAATTTGAAAATGCTTAACAAACGTAACATTAATCATTTCTCTTTACAAATATATTCAGGCTTCTGAAGTTTTCTAATTAGCTGTTCTTCTTGGCCAGCTGCGTGTACATGTCTCTAGAAAATTTGCATCATCATCACGAGGTAGTAGTTACACAATTGTGACCCTACTGTTTGATTCTGGGTCTTTCTCTTGCTGCCCTACCAGAATCCTGAGACATAGCAAAGAAAGGTCACAGCAGGGTTGCAGTGAACAGAAGCTTGACTTAGTCACTGCTGGGTTTTGTGAATGGGAAGAAAGGATAGTTGATGTGCATGATAATCAGCAAATCTGAGTGCTGTAAAACGAATCCGATCAGTAGATATTGCCTGGTCTAATCAAAGTCTGTTTATACATTGGCTGAGTCCATATGAGGGCAGGGACTTTTCACGTAATGAGTTAGGGAAGTGACCATTTCAGATTTAATTTCAGAGTTATGGGAGTTTAACTGTGGAGTAAATTTGAGTTCGTATCCCAAGGGAAAGATGAAAATAAATGCAACAGAGATGCATTCAAGAATGCAAATTTTAGGGGCACGCGGGTAGCTCAGTTGTTAAGCATCTGCCTTTGGCTCAGGTCATGATCCCAGGGTCCTGGGATCCGAGCTCTACACTGGGCTCTCTGCTAGGCGGGAAACCTGCTCTGCCCTCTCTCACTTCTCCCGCTTGTGTTCCTGCTCTTGATATCTCTCTCTGTGTCAAATAAATAAATAAAATCTTAAAAAAAAACAATGCAAATTTTATTATTTAATGAATTTTAATTGATGAGCTTCTTCGTGCGTTCTATGTCAAAAAGATAAAAAGGCAAATAAAGCCAGTGTATTCTTATATCTTGTCATCTCAAAAACTCAAAATACTCTTAAATTAGTAATTATTTTTTTTTTTCTTTTTCAGTAAAACTCAAAACTTAGTGACTAAAAGGAAATTTCCTGGAGCAGTTGGGAGTAGTTAAATGGGTAAATTTTGTTGTCTATAAATTATACACCAAAAGCTGATTTTAAAAATAGTGGGTGTTCTTTCTCCAACAGACAACTCTCTGTATTATTTACCTCATGTAGAAGTATTATTATAAAGAATAGTGCCAATATTTACTTATACACCAAGAGATAATGTCTCCTTTGCTCTGATACTGATTATGGAATAATTATTGCTTATAGAGTCAATTCCAATTTCCTTCCCTCCCTTCTTCCCTCTCTCTCTTTTTCAACCTTAACAGTAGGTATTCTTTGATTTAAAAATGCCTTTTCCTTTAGTCCTCTCTGACCCTGTGGTGCTTTGAAATGTCTGTTACTTAATTAATCTTTCAGAAATTTTAGCACCTTGCTTTACTTTCCTGAATGTCCACTGAAGAATTCAAATGTTAAATATCCATAGGCACCTCAAACTCAGCTTGTTCAAAGTTAAGCTCACTGTCATTCCTTGCTAATGCTACTCTTTCCCAAACTATGGTGAATGACACCATTGTGTGCCGGTCCTTAAGCATTCCTCCATGACTCCCTTTTCCTGATCCTTTCTATCCAAATGACATCCAATTTCAATCAGTTCTACCTCCTTATGACTTCTTGGACTCATTCCGTTGTATCCTTTTTCTTCCACCTTAATTCAGATTGCATTAATCTTTTTCCTAGCCTGTTGCTGCTTCTGCATGTTCTCTTTATATTAGCCTTGATTTCCTTCAATCCATGCATGTTGTGGTAGCAGCATGATTGTTACAACATACTCGTCATATCATTTCCTGGCTTAATCTTTTGTTACTGACTTTTCATTACCTGCTAGGTTGGAGTCCAAATCCCATGGTGTGAAACATGAGGTCCTCCATGATATGGAGTTTGTCTGTAGGACCCAGCTAAATTTAATAGTTTGGTCTTTGTTGTCAGCTGAATGTGTTTTTCCAAAATGAATATATTGAAGTCCTAACCCTCAATGTGATGGTGTTGGGAGTTGGAGGGCTTGGGAGGTATTTAGGGCATGAGGGTGGAACTCTCATGAATGAGATTAGTGCCCTTATTAAAAAAAAGATTGGAGAGCTTGTTTTCTCTCTCTGGCTTTTTGTGCTATGAAGATAGAATGAGAGATAGACATCTGCAAACCAGAAAGAAGGTTCTCACCAGACATCCGTTCTGATGGCACCTTGCTCTTTGACATTCCAGCCTCCAGAACTAGAGAAATAAATGTTGTTTAA
>CM052883.1:84261634-84287629 GCA_028534135.1 Potos flavus | reverse complement strand
AAGTCTCCAAGTCCATGGCACTTTGTTGTAGAAGCTTGAGTTAAGAAAAGTCTCTAAAATTATGATACGTTGTCTAGCTCCGTCAAATTTTTGTTTAAAGGGTTTCCTTTACCTTGAATGGCCTTACCCAAAGAGGTGGAATAGTTTACCCTCTCCAGCATCAACCACATATGGAAATTATTCCTGTTCCTCTGAGGGAGACTTGGACACTCCTTCCCACATCACCACAGCAATGTGTTTCTATAGCATCCTTGTTGTTTAAGGACAACCTCCATAAGTGATTCATCTTAGAGATTCGTATACTTAGCATGGCTTCTGAAACATACTAAGCACAAAACCTTGGCAAGATACTGATAGTTATTCATATTTTATGTCATTCTTTGAGGCTGAAAGAATTATGATACTTCAAGAGTTTGAATACCAGACTTCTAAGATCAGTGAAACCCAGTAAAGGTACTTGAAGAATTGGTTCCTGAGATGTTTAGACGGAAGGAAGTTGGGTAAAGGATCATAATACTGCCAGTAGCCATCTCTTTGAATATATAGGGATGACCTATTAATAAATATTTATCCATGAGTAGTTACATCACAGAATTGCTAATACTTTAGCTTAAATAAACAGAGAAAATGTAATTTATTTTTTCTTTAAGTGATTTAGTCTTATTTGCTTATGGGACACCACGTGCTTCAGTACTAGGAGGATATACCTTATTTTGGTCCATTTATGTCGTATCTATTGCATTAACCTATAATGTACCAGATTAAGCTATCCCTTTAGTCAGTGCTGACTCCCTAGATTAAAAATGCTCAATCTCTTGGCTAGTTTCCCTCTCCTGACTCTCACCATAAACTGGTGTCTGATAAAGGGTTGATTTCCTAACTTTGTGGTACTCAGATAAGATCCATTCATTGTAATGCCCTCTGCATCTCTAGACTGAACTGTTTTTATCCTGTATTCCTGTGGTTGCTGCTCTTTCTGTTTATTATGATGGCTGAGTTTCTTGACTGGTGGAGCCCAAACTGGTATATCTCCTCTGCATTGAGTAGAAACAGTGGCATTCTCTTGTCTACTCAGCCTTCCTTTGGCTCATGATGGCTCTATAGATATTCTGTATCATGGCTTCAGCCTCCATCAAATCTTCACTGGTTAACCACCAGGTCACTTTTTCTACCTAATCCTACTCAACATTCCTCCCAAATGACTTGAATGATACAGTGTGCCTCTGTCCACTAGCAAGTATGATGTGATCAGAACAGGACCAGTCATAATGTTTTTAGGGCCAGATGAGATATAAATGGAGATGCTTTTTTCTCATTAAATATGTGTTAGATGTTATACATTCCATCCTTCTACTTTGACAAAGATATCTCACTAACAATCTGGAAAGTCAAGTTTGATTTGAGAATGATCTGACTCTCTTGAATTTTGCACCCAAACTCAACAACATAGGAGAATCAGCACCTGGTAGGTGGCACTTATGTCCAACCCCCTTTTCTTAGTACTTTGAGGAACCTCAAACATGTAGATACCCTAGCCAACATGTCGAAAATGTTTACACCCTCCCATAAACATATCCTCCGATGTGCTCATTAAGCCCAGAGTTGTCCATATATGTGGCACAATCCATCCCTCAGGAAGAAAAACCCAAGGAATGAATGAACTTTTGCAAGCTCTAGAAGAGGGCTCAGATAGGAATTTTTAGAGTCTTAAGCAGATATGGACTCTGGATGGGTATATTACCAGTAGATAACTATATATAACATCTTCTCTGCCTCATAGAATGCTTGTTCCATGAATAGGAGTACAGTTAGAGGAAGGATTGAGAATCCTGTAAATTACAGGGACTGAAGTGTCCTTCATCTAAGGGCAGTACCTATTCAGTTTACAGATTTATTTTTCCATAATCTCAAGTGGAAAAACTATGTGATTCTACCAACTATTGCCCTTATTTAATACTCTATGGCCTTTTCTTTATTCATCCTGTACTCTGATTCTTTTTTATATTCCTAAAGAGAACCAATCACCAATACAATCTTCCTGGGAACAATAAATTTTTGACCCTGTCTTAGAAAAGATTCAAGGAAACAATTTAAAGATAAAATTAATAGGTATTGTTTAATATTTGCAGCCCGTTTTCCCTGTTACATCTATATAAGTTTTATACTTGACACTTTCTAGATTGCAGTAACATATACTCTTCAATTCAGCAGTTAACTCCTCCAGCTCTGCAGTAATCTGTTGATTAATTCTTTAAAGA
The DNA here is from genome assembly GCA_028534135.1 of Potos flavus. Classification (NCBI taxonomy): domain Eukaryota; kingdom Metazoa; phylum Chordata; class Mammalia; order Carnivora; family Procyonidae; genus Potos; species Potos flavus. Next base: position 84,285,371 of record CM052883.1, on the reverse strand, counting down.
ATATAGTTATCCTCTTGCGTACTGTGAACTTTGGAGTAAAAGTACATATTAAAGTATGACTAAAAATTAGAGTAGATCTTAAAGGCAGTAGAACTACTGAATTTTAAAAGATCTAATATAATTTTCACACTGAGGGGAAAAGTTATTGAAATAAGTCGTACTGTGTCAAAATATTTAGTACAGTATATAAGGGTTTGTGGCAATAGTCTAACTATCCTTGCTTAACTCTGAAAAATTATATTTTAAGGGGCGCCTCGATGGCTCAATCAGTTAAGTGTCCAACTCTTGATTTCAGCTCAGGTCATGATCTCAAGGTTGTGAAATCGAGCCCCCTGTTTGGCTCTGCACTGAACATGGAGCCTGCTTTAGATTCTCTCTCTTCCTCTCCCACTGCCTCCCCTCCCTGCTCACATGCATACATGTGCTCTCTTTCCTTCTCAAAAAAAAAAAAAAAAAAAAAAAAAAAGAGAGAGAGAGAAAGAAAAGAAAATATATTTTAAGATTCAGGAGGGGAGGGTGGGCCAGGAAAAAAAAAAAAAAAGAAAAAAATTAAGGAAATGCTAAATGCATTGAAATGGAAAGTGTGAAATAATGAGCATAATATTTTGGTCATTTAGTTGATATATATGCACGTAGGATTTGAGTTTTCCCTGAGTTAAACATTAGCTTCCCAAATTAGTTTACTTTCATAGTAATTTGCCTTTTGAAAGACCTAATGTAAAATTCCATTATGGGTAACAATGTTAACTGTGTTTTAAAGAATTCACTGACTGTTAACTAACTGTTTAAGGAACTACTAATTTAGAAGTGTGAAAAACATTGTTTTGGATCAGTGTCACCAAGATGTTTATCTACAAATCCCTGATTGACTTATTTTCTACCTGTAAAAAATAATAGGCCTATGCATTGCAAACTGATGTGGGAATATCACTCCATACAAATCTTTATCTTGACTCCCATCTGGGACCTCTCAGATTCTTTAAACTGCATTTTGACATGTCTGAGATGGAAGTTAGAATGCAGTATTCCTGAACTTTTAAAATCATAGAACCCATCATTTGGAGCACCAAGAAACATTTTGCAGAGCTAGTATTCTTCAGAAAGTAAAGACATACCTTAATTAAAACATTTTCCACAAATAGAAAATTTCTACTAATATTAATATTCCCCAGGTTACACTAAACATCTACTCCTATTTGATGTATCACGAATAAAGCAATTTATTTCAGTTTTTGAAGATTATTGCTAGAAGATCTTTTCTATAAAAGCATCCTACAATAAACTTACTATAGTCTATCTATAGCGCTAATAATTTTTATGATGAAATTAACATTTGAGATGACAAAATAATATAAATCCTATTACATTTGTGAAAAATTGAAAAGGCTCCACAGAATAAAACCTCAGTTTCCTAAAATTTGCCTTTCTAACTATGTAATTCCTGATTTACATAGAAGCTTGGAGCACTGTAACTAAATCATAGATGTTCTTGTTGGGAATCTAATTCAGTGCTGGGTCCTTCTCTAATTATCAGTATGATGATAGTCAGGTTACTGGATCTCTCTAGATTTGTTCACTCATAGATCAAATGGTGGTACTATTATCTTCATTCAAAGGTTGTGATACTAAAGAGATGACCTATATATTGAAAGTACCTGGCCTATGGTGTGAATACTGATGATAGTTTACCTCACTTCTCTATCCATTTTCTTAACTTTAAATACTATCCTGAGGAAGTACCTAGATTTGTTAGAAAATGTGCAAATACCCTCAGAAACTTGGAAAGCACGGGGAAAATGAAGGGTAATTATAAAGAAAGACGTATAAACAGAATTAGAGGCAATGAAGAGAAAGTATAAATACATGTATACTCAGGCACACATGTCCACAAAATATAAGCATACCACAAATGAAATAAGTCATTAAAAAATGGGAGACAATAGACTAGGATACTCTCTATGTTTGTGGGATTGATTGAATTATACTGCTATTTAATATGGCAAACTTAAAAACACAGTACATTTTAACAAAATTTTAAAAAATTATCCTTAGGTGAGTGACACTTGTGTTTACTTTGACTTTTGTAGCAAGTTTCGTTATGTAGAATAGTCTGTACACAGTAGGACCTTGTGAAACCAAAATTGTAAACCCTTAGCAATCAGGAGAGATTACAAATGTAAACTGAGATAACAGAATCAGGGCCTTGTTAGAATACTGTGTTTCAGATTTGCTAAATTATGTTAGGAGAATTGGAAGGAATAAGAATTAAAAAAATAAAATATAAAACTCTGATTTAAAAAAAAAAATATTTAGAAGAGGGTACCAAGAGACTTAAATCAATTCCCAAATTCGAGTATTCTGAAATATAATTTCATCTAGTGAAACACTGTTGACTGGATTTTAGATGACAGTGTACAAAGTCTCTGATGAGATAATGAAACTACATGACAGATTTACTGGTTGTCATTTTGCGCTTTGTGATTTTTGTTTGTAGTCAGTTTTAGAGGTCTGGTACTTAGAAGGTATTGCCTGTCTTCTATTTGGACTAAAACCTTTTCTACTTTTATATCTGTTCAAAGAATTAGCATCCTTTCAAAACTTCTACAGACACAGATTGAAATACTTTTGAAAAAGCTTATCTTGGTAGTATTTAAGAGACTATTTTCTTAAAATTTGGAAATCAGTTAAAGTCTATACATTTATTTTCATTTTAAGTATATTTGATAGATTCCATTTTAAAATGAAATGCGTGACAAATCTTATTTTAAGGGGAAAATCTCTCACAGAATAGAATTGTTGCACCTCAAAATGTCCTTCTATGTTAGAATTTTTGAAATATGAATTTGGTTTGAGTTACAACAAACAAACAGGACCTAGATCTATACAAGTCCTGTGTTCTGCAGCAGGAGCTTTGAATCTGGGTAGCGATGTAAAGACAAAAAGAGAAGAGTTGCCTGTTAATCTTTTTATATATTGGGGGTATTAGCTGTTTCACTTTAAAACTTTATAGAAGAATGTATTTCAGGGCAGACACGTTGGTAAATCTGTTCCTGTTGCCAAGAACGAAAAAGGACAACCCAACCTTTTCATTTGGTAAACCTCATTTATCATCCTGTCTCTGCACCGTCTTTTCCCAGTTCCGTCCTGGACCAGGATCTCTGGCACAGAACGAAACCTGGGCATCAAAGCCCAGCATATGAGCAAGTAGATGTCCAAATGTTCGAAAGCATAGACTTGCCTCTCTCGTTGGGCACTGGTTGAGAGGGCTGAAGCCCGTTATTTGTGATAGCAATTCAGACGAGGGGAAGAAACTGTGTCCAGATGAAAAACAATTTGAATGTGTGTGTGGATTTGGATTTTAATAGCTTCTGTCACATTCCATCACTGTTTGCTTGAGCATTTCCCAATCTGCTCTCCCACCTCCGAGGCCATGTCTACATTACTCTTTTTTCTATATGGCTCATTGTTTTCAAATTTTGGTTTTCTGTGCTCTCTTCCCAAAAACAGTCCCAGCGACATTTGCAATTTAATAAAAGGTCAGTACAAAGACCCCTAGGAGCTTCAGTTCTTAAATAACATTAGAGGTAATTTAGTATAATACTTACTCTTACATTTTTATTTCTTCGTAGTTCTCACTCATCTCTCTCATGCATCTGTCTTAGCTAGAATTTGATTCTTTCCAAATGTATGTTGACTGCCTCATTAATTTTCAACTCTGAAGGACAATAAATTAAAAAAAATCTAACTCAAAGAAGAGGCAAATGGAAGGTTGCAGTGTTGAGCCATGAACAAGTGATGAATGTGGTCTGTTCATGAGACCATACAAGACACAGTGTTGTCTGGTGAGAAAGAACACACCTTCCGCAAGAGCAGAGGGTCAGGTCTCCTTCAGTGATGCATTCAACACTGAGGTGGGATAGGTGACGACATGGGACAGAGACAGATTCGGAGAAACATGCTAGTCTCATACTACCAAGAAATAGGTAGGCTACCTATTGTGATATCAACTGGGAATATGCACTCGGGTGCTGTCGCAGGATGTAGGCAGGGACCAGATATTTGTATCTGGCTTATTAAAACATGACAAAGCAGCAAATCTTACTAAAAGAGAAAAGAATGATTCTAATCAAAATTAAGAATTATTTCAGGTATTATTGCTGTTGCTTACTGTTACAGGTTTTCCTATCACGGCTTTTTTTAAAAAAATTTTTTAAGATTTTATTTATTTGAGGGAGAGAGAGCAAGCACAAGCTGGGGAAGGGGGAGAGGGAGAAGCAGGCTTCCCGCTGAGCAGGGAGTCCGAGCTGGGGCTCAATCCCAGGACCTTGGGATCATGACCTTAGCCGAGGTCAGACACTTAACCGACTGAGCCACCCAGGTGTCCCTCCTATCACACTTTTAGTATATACCATATGTATACATGGATACATATATTTGTCTGTTTAACAACATTTCTTTATTTAACATATTTAAAATTTAATCTGCCACATCTCTTCCAAAAGAGTCACCTTTCTCGTTATTTTATTGTCCTCGTGATATATCGTTCCAACTACTGTGAAAATAATTAAACAAGAGAGCCATTGGACTGAGGTGGCTCGAATGCCTTGGCGGCGTACGTATGGAAACCGGTACCTAAGCCAGAGTCAATGCAGTAGGAGCCAAAAAACCAAACCAAACCAAACTTAAGAGCAGTGAATAACAAACAGCCAATTAGGCTTTCTCAAATAAGGCAACTGCTTATGTATAGCTGATCAAAGCTCTTGTTTTGCTTCTGTGTCTTCACTGTAAAAACCATTCCCCTCGCTGCTGCCAGCAGAGAGCTCCTCACCACTCTCTATTTGACATTGTCCAGTTTGAATTGATGTTTGTTGGAATGAACACTTGGAAATTATTATGGGCCTCCGTTTATATTTTAATCCTACCCCTTTCTCCTGAAGGTAGGTCTCTCTAGTTCTATTTTGTCCTTATAAGTTATGGACAACTTACGAGTCTTAGTGTCTATCAATAATCAGAATAGAACATGAGCAGTAATACTTCTTCTGGTGGGTTTGCTGATTTAAAAAATTCAAAATTTTTTTGTAACCTAGGTTACAGTGGGTATATTAAATGACTATAAGTTTTAAGACTTAAGTCTCTGTTGGTGAAAAAGGGTAATTTTCTAGCCATCAGAAGCAGCCTGCCTTGAGAGGAAGCCAAGTGGGGAAGAAGTATGCCTTACTCCTCAGAAATTCTTTTATTAATATTTTAGCAATCACCTGCATGACATCACTTATTTTGAGGACTTCATCCATATTGTTCCCTATTTTTAGAATATTCTTCCCTTCCTATTACACTTAGACAGCTCTCGCACATTCTTTTATGGCTCACTGAAACCTTTTTTTTTTTTTTTTTTTTTCGTTTTTGGGATTCTTCCTTCAATTTACTTTTCCTGGCCTGAGATTGGTATCCTTCTGTGTACCTACCGAATGTTCTGTGCTCACTTATTTAGTACAGTAGTCTTTTACATGGTTTAGTTTATTTTGACTCATTCCAGCAACCTTCTCAGTCAATAATGTTACTTATCATCAACCTCTTTTTATGCATGAGAAAACACGTAAAGAAAATTAAGTAACTTTTGCCTAAGGTCTCATAGCTAACAACTGATTGAGTTTTCAATACAAGAGGTCTAGCATAAGAGTTCATACCAGTGTTATCCAATTTTAAATTTTTAAATTAAAATATTTTAAATTTAAATTTAAAAATTTAAATTTTGTGATTTTTAAATTTTTCTACTAAATTTTTAAATTTAGTGATTTTTAAATTTTTCTACTAAAGGACACATTAAAAAAATGAAAAGAAACAGGTGAAATTAATTGTATTCATATATTTTGTTTAATACAATATATCCCGAATAGCAGTTCAATATTAATCAGTATTTTTAAAATGAGATATCTTACATTTTTTCGTATTGAATTTTGAAAATCCAGTCTATATTTTACATTTAAAATACATCTCTAGTTTGGTCAGTGTCTTAAAATATAGGTGGCTAATTGTAACCTTTATTCAACAACATAAGTCTTTACTCTTAATCACAATACTTCTCTTTGTATTGAAATAGTGTTATTTGCCTGTGTCCCCCATTGAAGAGTGAGCTTCTTTACTGTGTGAGGATGTGTTATTCATAGATTTTTTTTATCCCTATCAAATAGACTAGTTAGTACCTGATTATAGTAGAAACTTACTGTTTATTGAGTTTTATTGCTGAAGTATTTTAATCGCTTCAGCATTTACAGATTTATGGATACAATTTTTTTTTAAAGATTTTATTTATTTATCTAACAGAGAGAGACACAGCTAGAGAGGGAACACAAACAGGGGGAGTGGAAGAGGGAGAAGCAGGCTCTCTGCCCGAGCAGAGAGCCCGATGTGGGGCTCAATCCCAGGACCCTGGGATCATGACCTGAGCTGAAGGCCTGTGCTCAAAGACTAAGCCACTCAGGTAGCCCTTATGGATACAATTTTTCATCATGGTTGAGTTGAAACTTCAAGATTCAAAATGCTTGAGCAAATTTCTAAATGGCACACATTTGCGCTCTTGAGCTGATAGTGGGAGAAAATTGAGAAGGCATTCAGGAAGATGGTTGTAGTTCTCAGGAGTGTATTGAGGAGGGCATGTGCTGTGATGCGCACTGGGTGTTATACTTAACTAATGAATTGTTGAACATTTCATCAAGAACTAATTATGTACTATACAGGGACTAACTGATCATAATAAAAAATAAAATATAAAAAAAGAATGTAAGATTCCACTTAAAATGTTGACAAATGCTATTTCACAAAAACCAAATATCGATATAATAAATGATAACACAATCTGAAAGTGTTCTGAAATATGTCTTATTATTATAGAATACAGTGTTCTGTTATAATTATTTAGAAAAAAGGGGGCAGGATAAGGATTGTAATATCATGTTTGATAAAATCATGAATGAAACCATGCCTCAAACATAGTAGATGCCTAATAAATGTTTTTAAACTTGATTTATTTGAGCCAGGGGTAGTAAGTACAACTCATGCAGGTGTTCATTATTTATTTGAAATCCTATCCAATGAGCCATCAGTTTGGACAAGCTGGGACAGTTCCTCAAAATGAACTCCATTATAGTCAAATTGTTCCATCTGTTTTCCCTAAATGAAAGAAGCTTCCCTTGATGCTAGTCAAAGAGTGAGGGCTCCTTGACTCAGAACCAGATGCAAGCTTAATACCAGCCTTCCATTTCAGCACAATTACATTCTTGGCAGACTATGAGGCTCATGGGGTAAACTTTTTACAACAATTATCAATATCAGCCAGTTTTTCAGAATGGGCAAGAATAAACTTCAATGTCTCCAGCCTGAGTTTTCGGTCTTCCAAAGGCTTTCTCTGGCTGACTGCCATAGAGAATATGTAGGAGCATAAAGAGTGCAGTTTTATGTAACACTCTAGAAATCAGCTAACTTTATGTCTACTTAGGTTGTAAAGATTTAATCAATTTAAATTAACTCTTTAATGTTGGTTTAGTGTGCTGTTTTTGTGAAAACTGATTTTTTTTTCCTCTGATATTTTATATACAGAATTGCAGGTGTGTGTGTGTGTGTGTGAGAGAGAGAGAGAGAGAGAGAGAGAGAGAGAGAGAGAGAACATCATCTACCAATGCTTGAAGGCTGGCCTATCATTGACTCCCTCATAAAACTATTGTGGAGAAAAAGAAGGCACCTTATTGATGGGCTATGGCTCAATGAGAACCCAGGACTTTTGGATTTCCTGTGGGCCAGGGTGTGTGTGAATTGGAGTTGAAGTTTCTGTTAGGAATATAATTGGAATTTAGGGTGTTGTGAGATGACATTAAGTCTTTGAATCCAAGAATGGCTAAATCCTGTCGTTACTCAGCATTCCTTATACCTTGTGACCTCAGGTAGATCATTATACAAGGAAAATACCAATTACAAACACATACTGCTTTATTATTTACTGAATGTTCATAACAAGAAAAGTGCATGCTTTTTAAATTGTGATAGGGCGCCTAGGCTTTTCTGAATGTTTAAGTGAAACATTTTCTTTTTTTTCAAAAGTCTTAATCTTAGCACCAGAGTGCTCTAAAAACTAAAGCAATGAATTCACATTAGAAAAGAGTGAGAAGTCATAAGAGTCATCTTGTCTTTCAATCAGGCTTTAAAGGATTCAGCCCATGGAGGCAGAAAGTGAAAAAGATACCAGAGACTATATGGACTTGAGCTTCTTAGGAATTCAGACACAGAGATAATGTTTTTGGACACACAATAGATAAAGATGTAATTTTGTGGCATCCACAACTAGAAGTGCTGGGAATGGAGCTGTAAAGGAGAGATTTGTATGTTATTGAGGATAAGCTAGTATAAATTCAAATTAGACCATTATAAACTTTAGGATGTTAAATGTAGTTCCCATGGTAACCATAAAGAAAATAGCTACAGAATATACCCGAAGGGAAATGAGAAAGGTATTTAAACATTTCACTCTAAAAAAATCAGCTAAACATAAAAGAAGACTAATGCAGGAAATGAGAATAAAAACCTGTAAGGCATATAGAAAACAAATTTTAGAAAATGACAGAAATCAGTTTTTCCTTATCAGCAGTAACTTAAAATTACAAGTAATTAAATACAAATAGATTGGACTCTCCAATAAAAAGATAAGATTATCATAATGGATTAAAAATATGATCTAACTATATGCTGTGAATAGGAGACACGCAATCCAAAGACACAAATAAGTTGAGAGTGAAAGGATGACAAAAGATATTCCATATAAACAGTAACCAAAAGAGATCATGGGTAATTGTGCTAATATGAGACAAAATAGACTTTAAATCAAAAAAGTTGGCAAGATACAAAGAACATTATGTAGTAACAGGAGTTTCAATACACGAAGAAGGTACAATAATTATAAACATTGATGCACATAATAACAGACTATTAAAATATATGAAGCAAAAGTTGATGGAATTGAAGGGAGAAATAGCTCTATAATAATAGTTTGAGACTTGAGCTTTGCGCAGTGGCAGTATTGTAGCCAATGAGGTTTATCCAAGGCGCGATTATTGCTAATTGAAAACTTTTATCAATAGTTTGAGACTTGAATATCCCATTCTTAGCAATGGATTTAACAACCAGACAGAAGGTAAATAAGGAAATAGAGGACCGGAACAACACAACAAACCAACTATCTCTAATGTTCAATTGGAGACACTGTGCCCAACAGCAGAATATACATTCTGCCCAAGTGTGCACGGGACATCTTCCACGGTAGACTATAAATTAGGCGACAAATTAAGTATCAATAGATTTTAAAAGATATACAAATGATCTTCTCCGATTAAAATGGGATGAAGTTAGAAACCAAAGTTAGAAGAAAAACTGGAAAATTAATAAATTTATGGAAATGAAATGCACTCTTAACTAGTTGATCAAGGCTCAAATCACAATAAAAGTAAAAATAACTTAGAAATAAGTAAAAAAAAAAATACTTAGAGATAAATAAAATGAGAACACAATTTACCTCTAAAATGTATGTGACACAATGAAAGCAGTGCTAAAGGGAAATTTATAAGTAAAAATGTTTATATGATAAAAGAAGAGAGATCTCAGATCAAGGATCTAACTTTAGAATTTAAGGGACTAGAAAAAGAAAAAAAGAAACAACAAAAAAAAAACAAATCCAAAGCTAGCAAAAAGAATGAAATCATTAAGACTAAAGTAGAGAAAAATGAAATAAAAAATAGAAAACAGAGAAAGCCAATAAACCAAAAATTTGGTTTGACCAAAGATCAAAAAAATTGGCAAACCTTTAGATAAAAAAAGAGAATTCAAATTACTAAAATTAGAAATGAAAGTGAGGATTATTATGGATTATTATTATATTATGGATTATTATGGATTATACAGAAATATTATTATTTCTGTATTATGGATTATACAGAAATAGAGGATTTAAGTGAGTACTGTGAACAATTGTACCTTAACAAATTGGATATTTCAAATGAAATGTACAAATTCCTAGAAACACAAGATGTGCCAATACTAAATTATGCAGAAATAGAAAATCTGAATAGAGCTATAACTAAGGAGAGGAGAGCTATAAGTAAGAAGATTGAACCAGTAATCAAATATCTCCCCAAAAAGAGAAGTCCTCGATCTGATAACTTTTCTGGTGAATTCTACCAAACATCTAATGAAGAACTATCACCAATTCTGAAAAAAATTTAAGAAGATATCAGCAAATGAAAAGACATCTAATATTCATAGAATGAAAGACTTAATACTATTAAAATGTCCATACTACCCAAAGTGATCTACAGATTCAATGCAATCCCCATCAAAATCCCAACAGTTATTTTTTGCAACATGAGAAAAACGCATCCTAAATTTCATATGCAATCACAAGGAACTCTGAAATAACCAAAATAATCCTGAAAAAATAGAACAAAGTTGGAGGACTCATGTTTCCTGATTTTAAAACTTACACAAAGCTACCGTAATCAAAACACTCTGGTACTGCCATAAAGACAGATACATATCCCAATGGAATAGAATAGACATATACCCTCTCATATATGGTCAGATGATTTTTGAGAAGAGTGTACCTGCAATGGAGAAATGACAATCTTTTTTGCAAATGGTGCTGGGAAAACTGGATATCAACATGCAGAATATTGAAGTTGAACCTTTACCTAATACTGTATATAAAACGTACTCAAAAGGAAACCAAGGCCTAACTTGAAGACTTAAAAGTATAAAACTCTTAGAAGAAGACATAGTATAAAACCTTCATGACATTGGATTTGGCAGTGATTTCTTGGATATGACACCAATAGCCCTGATGATCAAAATTAAAATTAGGCAAATTGGACTTCATGCACATCAAAAGGCACTATCAACAGAGTGAAAAGGCAGCCCAGGGTAGGAGAAAATATTTGCAAATCATATATCTGATAAGGGATCAATAACCAGCATATTTAGAGAACTAAAACTCAGAAACAACAACAAAAACCAGATGATGAACAAAAGATTTGAATAGACATTTTCTAAGATATACAAATGGACAGTAAACACATGAAAATATGCACATCATTAACATCAGAAACATGCAAATCAAAACCACAATCATAGAATGATGACTATTAAAACAAGAAAATGAAACGGAAAATAACAAATGTTGGCAAGAATGTGGAGAAATTAGAACCTCTGTGCATTACTAGTAGTAATGTGAAATAGTATAGTCTCTGTGGAAAACAGTGTGGAGTGTCCTCAAAACATTAAACAAAATTGCTATGTGATCCAGAAATTCCTCTTTTGGGTATATCACCCCAAAACTGAAAGCAGTATCTTAAAGAGATATTTGTTCATCCATGTTTGTAGCAGCATTAGTCACAATAGTTAAAACATGGAAACAACTCACGTTTCCATTGATGGACAAATACATAGCAAGATGTCTTATATACATACAATGGCATATTACTAAGAAGGAAATTCTGACATACGCTACAACTTGAGTGAATCTTGAAAACATGCCAAGTAAAATAAGCTGATCACAAATTGACAAATAGTGAACCATCCCCTTATCGGAGGTAAATAGAAAAAAGTGGAATTGTAGAAACAGGAAGTAGAGTGGTAATTTTTTAATTTTTTAAAAATTTTTATTTAAATTCAATTAACATAAAATGTATTATTGGTTTCAGAGGTAGAGGTCAATGATTCATCAGTCTTATACAATACCCAGTGGTCATTACATCACGTGACTTCCTTAATATCCATCACCCAGTTATCCCACCCCCCCAGGACTTTCAGGAGCTGCCCTTTCATTGACATTCTGTTGGCTACAGGTCAGGACACCAGCCCAGATTGGGCTGGGGGTGGGGGTGTGGTGCTGGAAGGGGATAGAGACCAGGAAGTAACATTCCCTGGAGCAGCTATTGTAACTCTCATCATCAAATTGTATTCAAATCCTTCTCCTCTCACAATTCTGGTTGTACCATTCCCTTAATTGTGTAGTGTTAGTCCAGTTAATGAAGTTCCCTGAGGCTCAATTTTATTTTCTCTTCTGTAAAAAGTACTATTATTGTAAGAATTACACGAGAGAAGTATAAATGCCTAATGAAATGTCTTCGGTCTTGTAGACAGTAATAAATGGTGACTCTTTTTTTTTTTTTTTTTAATGTACTACATAACTTTAAGATTTTAGGTGCTTTCTTTTCCCCCTTTCACATTTCTTAGGAACATGGTAAACACTTAAAAAATAAATAATAGAGTGACTAGTCTAACCACAGATTGAAAAATTGTATTATCTTGTTACTTGTTGTATCAGAACACCTTGATAAGGATAAAAAATAGTGCTTATTTTCTGTCTCATATCTGCATCTGTGAACACAATTATCTGCTAGTCGATCCTATGTATGCTTCCAGCTGTGGCCAAGAGCAATGTTATGGAGGTAAAATGCAGGCAAAGTGAGGCAGGATCTGCAGATTGTGGCTCTTATTGGCTTAATGATGTGACAGTAAGTGTCATATTAGGAAGAGGGACAGGAGGGTTCATTTTTTTGAAGCAGAAACACACTGTTCAGTGCAAAGAATCTCGTATTATGTTTTCTGAAAGATCATGGGAGACAAAAAACGGTGAAATAGAACGTGTAAGGAGAGACATCTGTTCTCTCTGATTCTTTAACTCACTTTAAACTTGGGGAAACAAAGCAAAGTGACAGTTTAACTCATGTTTTGTCAGGCCTAGATCTTTAGCTCTTGCATGAAAGTGAGCAAGCTGCCATCTGTGCAAACAGGTGGCTTGAATTAAATATGATGTTGAGTATCAAAAAATCATAGTTGGAGGGTTGGCAAGAATGGAGAATTTAAGAAAACCCAGAGCAACTTTCATAAGATGAGGAATGGGAACCATCCAGTGCATCAGAGTCAGAACGTAAAGTCTTGGAAACAGTAGGAGGGAGACCCTTGCAACTATCAAGTATTGCTTACCCATGACTTAATTATGACTTAGTAGTGTCTCTCTTACCTTCATAAGAAGGTTCTTGAAACTTAAAGTGAAGTGAAAAGAGGAAAGAATATACAGATTAGAGTGCTAGCTTAAGGAACCAGTATATCATTAGTTAAGAGATAGCTAGTGTTGTAAAAATTGGACTGGATTTGGAGTCCCAATCCAGGAGTTTTAGTTACTTATTCCTCACCGTGTTCACCCTAGTTTACTGTGGCTTTTCCTGCCAAGCTGATACGTTACTGTTGCCTTGTCAGAGCCCGAGCAGAGGACCCAGCTAAACATTCCTTGACTCATAACCCATGGAAATTGTGAGATAATAAATGTGTGTTGTCCAAAAAAAAAAATTTTTTTTTCTGTGGCTTTAATTTTTCATTGATAAAATGAAAAGATTGGACAAGATGACCTCCTTGGTTCCTCCCAGCTCTTCAAAATAGTTTGGAGCCAATTATTTATTTATTCTAGAGACTCCTTTATAGAAATGATGTATAAAAATTACTGATAAACTAATTAGATAATTATATCTGTATGACTAATGTACTGAATATATATGTTTTACTTATATAAAATATATGTACATACATGTATATACAAACACACATGTATGTTTGGGTTTATAGACATATATGTCTATAAACATACATGCATACATATATACACAGGTTTATAGACATATGTATGTCTATAAAACGCATTGATTGGAAAAGATTTGTGGTGGAGGGATGGACTCTGAACTTATCTGTGATGTTTAGTAAGGGAGATTTGGCTCATAATAATCACGAGTGGGTTTGGTGTGGGTAGTTTGAGGGAAATAAACATGATAATAAAATACATACTGTGTTGGTGTTGTAACACTAAGTGATTCTTTTTAAATCGTATGTTTAGAGTTTATCCTTATTGGCAAGACTCATTTGTAAATTCAGTCTGTTCCTTGGCAAATCTGATAACTCTTAACAACTCAACAGGAGACTTGAAACTTTGAGGGAAATTTGTATTTCTTCCAGGACATGCATCTCTATATCCCCTCAACAGTCTTAGACTCATATGCTGCCAGCATGATTCCTCTGCTCTCAGTAGAACGAAATCTCTGAGTACACATCCTGGTAAAAGCACACATTCCTCCTGGCAAGCTTCCCCAATGAGCCACAAAAGTCCTGTGATTTCGGGCAAAATCATTCTCCTCTAGGAGAAGCATGATTTGAGAATATGGCAGGACCCCAAGCAAACTCGAATTTTTTCTCAGAATTTTAACAATTATTATGATATATTTAATATTATGGACCCATTCCGCTGCTGCCAAATACCTCCCCTGACCTCGTCTCACTCACTCTCACTATCAATTCTGCTTCACTTCCCTATATAATAAAACACCAATTTATAGTAGGTTTGGAGACGCATTGTTTTTGTTCTAAACAACATCCTTCATATGTGAAATCAGTCATTAACAACACACATACACCGTGTAATAGATCTGTTGTCTGTATCACTTTACCAAACTTGACCTTTTCCTGACATCCACAAAATTTTTTTTTCTTAAAAATCAACATTCCCCCTTGGCATGAGTGGCCATGGGATTTAGTCCTGTGCCTTGTTGGTGCAAGGCAAATCCTTAACATCCAGGGCAAGAGTGTCTACCTGGCCTAGTCAAGATCAGTGAGAGCAATGAATCTCTAATTGAGAATCCTGGAAAAAAGAACCTTGATTTTTCCTTTTGGGCTTGAAAGTAAGAGGCTGTAAGCTTTCCAGGTTGTGATATTGTTATAACCATATTTTGCTTGTGTAGAAAAAGCCTATCTGAATGAGCCATCTGAAAAAAATTCCGATAAGATAGTACCATGCCCCTGATGGCATCATTTGAGTTCCTGCAACAAGTCATACTTGAAGCCAGATATACAATACAGTCCTTTTTTGTTGTTGTTGTTATGTCCATTTAGGTTGCAGCTTTGATAATGGAAACAGAAGTAGTCCTTTACTTGTCTCCCACCTCCTAACCTGAAATAACCTGAAATAGAAAATAGTAACAGTGACTTATCCAAGTATTCTTATCTGATCAATTTTCTCCTAAGAACGTCAATTTGTGGAATAGCTGTTTAGAGTTGGATAAGTTACATCCTTGGTGTATAACGAAACCTGATTAAAACCATTTTACCATGTGGACTTAATGAGCATCTTTCTTTACAACTGAATTTTCCTCATGAACTTCAACACTGTTAAAGGAAAAAAAAAAAAAAAAAGCCTAAAAATGCTTGAGAAATGATTTCATCCAAACTCAAAAACAGAAACCTGCTGCCCAAAGTTATTTCTTCATTTCCGGTAAACTTAACCACAGGACTAATTATAGTTTTTGTGATGTTGCTAATGGTCATATGTATTTTAATATATTTAACATTTCTGTTATTCAGTCCTGGGTTCTCATTGTCTTTCGGTATGTGAATTTTTAAATATCCCTTTTGTCACTTCTTTCAGTGTTGTTTTTGTTTAAATTGATGCAATGCTTTTATCTTTTTCAACTAAGTCAGTTTTCTATTTAATGAAGTCTTACCTTATGGTTCAATGATATACTTCTTGGAGTGCAGTGATCAATTTTAGTCTCTAGAGATTTAATTGAAAAATGCAGAAATTGATAAAGGTATGCCATTATGTGTTTGAAGAGTCATAGCATCTGTTGTTCAGACACGTGAATTAGTTTGCCAGACAACAAAATTCCCCAGAGCTCCTTTGTGAAATTATATTCAGGCCTACCTTATCTACATTTCCTTTTTTCTACATTCTAAATATTGCCACTTTCCCTCTTCTTTATTAACAATTATCATGTTTCAATTTATTTTTCTTATTTTTTTAATTTAATTTTTCTTTCTAAAGTGTCTTTTGGGCCGAAAAGCGTCAGGCATTTGAAATAGCTAATGGGGAGTTTTTAATAGTGGGGTATAATGCCTAATCTTCAATTTTAAGGGGAAAAAGGATACAAACTGTGATACACATTGAGATCTCAACTGTGTGTTTTATAAGGAAATACATTAACATTTTCATAGTTACTTTTCCTTGATATGTTTGCATTCTACAAATTTTCAATGGTGCATATATATTACTGTGCAATCAGAAAGATGCAAAAAGTTACTGTCTTTGAGCTCACGTCTTTTTCTTTTTTTTTTTTTTTAATTTGAGTAGAGTTGATATACAATGTTACATTAGTTTCAGGAGCATAACATAGTGATTCAACTTCTAGACACCTTATGCTATGCTTTACCACATGGATAGCTACCATCTGTCACCATACAACACTATTCCAATATCATTGACTATGTTGCTTATGCTGTACTTTTATTCCTGTGACTTACTCATTTCATAACTAGAAACTTGTACCTCCGCCTCTCTTTACCCATTTTGCCCATCCCCTATCCCTCTCCCCACTGGCAACCATTAGTTCTGTGTGTTACAGTTCTAATTCTGCTTTTTGTTTGTTTATTCATTTGTTTTGTTTTCTAGGTTCCCCATATAAGTGAAGTCACCATATGTCTTTTTCTTTTGTCATCTTGAATGTGCTGATATTAAACATCACTAGAAAAACATTTCCATGGGATAACAAAAGCTGTCTAAGATGAGCTCGCACTGGATAGGCAAAAATAATGAATTCGTATGTCCATTCAACTGAAAGAACCATAGCAGAGCATTACGTCTTGAGAAGAAGGTCATAACCTTACAAAGATACTAGAGAGTAAACGTGTTTGTCATTGGGAAAATGTCAGTAGTTAATGGAAATCGACTTAAGTGCATGGACTGGCTAGGAAGAATCCAAAGGGGGTACCAAAACAGCTAAGTGCTGGGTGGTGAAGTCTGCAAGGATACGTGTATACATAGTGTAATTCAGAGCGTTAAATGGCAGTCGCTGTCACAGTATGAAAGCACAAATTGGATGTGTAGAATTAATGTTAATTTTGAGTTTTTAATTTACAAGTTTGATGAAAGATTATTTGATTTATGACTACATTAATAAAATTTCACTATGCAATTTGAGGCTATTTTATTAGTGATGTAGAAATTAATATTAAAATTAAAACCTTGAGACAAAATGTGGGGATGTTTAGAATTGGGGGAGGAGAGCTTTTGAGTGAGTATAAGAATCTGAGGTTTTGCCCTACTTGCAAATTAATGGGTATGTAAAACATGAGGCCTTTACATCAGAGACAAAGAGAGTTTATTCCTCAGGGCAACAGGCAAATCACCAAGACAGCAGTGGTGAAGGCCAGATGGTATTTTCATATACAGAGAGGCATCTTACAGGACTAGAACCCTGAAAAAAGAAAACTTATTTTGTACAGGATTGGTGGCTACCTGCCCGTCCTCCAAAGGTATAGTTGGAAGCTGAGATCAGCCCAGTTTAATCTTCAGAATGAGAAAACATGTTGGCATCTAGTGGCTGACTAAAACAAAAACAAAATTCAAGGGCAGAGAAGTGCTTTATATATTTGCCTAGCCTCTTACATTTTTTCTCTATATTTTGCAGTTTAGAGATTACTTTAAAATAAGCTCTGTCCTCTTCAAGTGTCACTGTGATGTAGGAAAGACGTTAGGGTTCAGAGCTGATGGCCCAGAAAGAATTCCTGAGACATTTTTGGTGCAAAAAGGTGGTTTTAAAAAGCACAGAGACAGGACCCGTGGGCAGGAAGAGCCGCATCTGGGTCATTATATACTTTCAAGTTGGGAGGGAGTTAGGGATAGCGTAAATCTCTAAGGAATTTTGGAAACAAGGTTTCCAGGACATCGAAGGGACTAGCTATTGTTGGGAAAAGGTCATTTATTACCCTCTAATAAAACCTGAGCTGTGAGACCCTTCAGATGTATATCGGGGACCATATGCTTGGAGGATGATTGCCAATATGTATCTTGGGAGTTACAGATAAAGGAAGTTTCCAAAGGAATTTTTATATATTAAAGTAGACTTACAGGATCCTGGGATTGGGCTAAGATTGCCTTTTGACCTTAGCCAAGTATTAACATCAAGGCAGCTGAGTCCCTGTGGGAATGTCACTCTGCCTGTTTCAAGGACTTGTCAGTGGGCTGTAGGCAGTAAGAAAATTTAGTAATTTCTCTTCTGCTTTTGTTTCCCACATCAGCTGTGGTAGAATTTTCGATCTTTAGGATCATGGAGCACATCAACTTTTATGTTCATTTTACATGAGATACTCTATGAAGAGAAGGTCTGAATCTGCATATGTCTTCCTTTTGCCTTCTGGCTTCAGCAGAATGGACCACTCAAGCAGATCATTGATTATAGGAGTCTGAAGTTAAGAAAGCTTTTGGTAAACTCCTATAGGTTTTAACTGAAGAAAGTTAAGAACCAGTTACAATTTGGTACTTATGCTACTGTTATGCAAGCAAACCCTGTGGTGACAAGAAATATTTGAAATCCTAGAGAGGGGTGTTCTGTTTTCCTCATGTGTGAATTTTTTTGCAAATAATCTAAAGAATGAAATGATCATCAGAAAATTGCTGCTATTCACATTTTAGCTACAAATCAGAAAGACATCATTTGGCTGAGTGGCCATCAACTGCTCTATTATTGAGCCTGAAAAGGGCTCTTTATTACAGGAAGTGCCATTCATAGGATTGAAACTTCCATATGAATTAATGATAATTACTTACAATTATGAAGACTTTTAAATGAAGATGGCCTTTATTCTAGTTACTTTTTAGGAAAATGCATTTATTTTCTATACCTAACTTCATCCTATTTACAAAGAATTCAGACCATTTTAAGACGAATATATTTCTCATGCCAGGTTGGAAAACAAAACAAAATAAAACAAAGCTCTTTGGAATATATAGATATTTGGGGGATCCAGAGAACATTCTTCTAGTGATATTGCAGTGATCAGTAACTAAATTAACATTTATAAATACAGTAAGTAAAAAGTATGTCCTATGAATGAGGCAAGCACTTAATAGTCTAGAGGTCAGCAAATTTTGTCTTTAAGGGACAAGAGAGTAAATATTTCAGGCTTCGTGAACCATTGGGTCTGTTGCAGCTATTCATATCTAAAATTATAGTATGAAAGGATCCATAGGCAAAGATAAATGAGTAAATAAATAAATGTGGCTGTGGGCCAAATTTGGTGGGCCCGGATTTGACCCACAACCACAGCAAGAGTTTGTGGACCACTGGTCTAGCATACTAAGCTAACTCTGTGTGTGTGTGTGTGTGTGTGTGTGTGTGTGTGTGTGTGTGTGTGTGTGTGTATCTCCTTGAACAACCTGTAGGTTAGAAGTGCTGACCCTCCACAGTCAAAAATATGCATGTAATATTTGACTCCCTAAAAGCTTAAATTCTAATAGCCTAGAATTGGCTGAAAACCATAATAATAACATAAATAGTCAACACTTATTTTGTATTTTAAATGTATTATATACTGTATTCTTACAATAAAGTAAGCTAAAGAGAACAAAATGTTTTTAAGAACATCGTAAGAGAAAATGTTTATAGGATTGTACCATATTTATTGAAAAACATCTGCACATAAGTGGACCTGTGAAGTTCAAACCCTTGTTAACTGATCAACTGTATATACAGTTTATTGATATGTATATATTATATAAAATTTGATTTATATTATTAATGTTAATTTAATATCCATAATTTATATTAATTTACAATACATAACATATAACTTGAATTTAATACCAGAATATTATTAAAGTAGGTTATGTAAGTTTAGATTTCCAAGGTAGTGTTAAAAGAGAAATTATTCTGACACTTGTTAAAATAGTAAGGAGGACTTTGTTCATGACTAGTCTAATAGAGGTGAGACTATGGCAACAGGGGGAGAGACTGAATTGAACTCTGAATACAGAGAAGAAACTGGAGATTTATCGCCAAAGAGCAGAGGTGGCAGGAGGGGAAAATTACTGAGAGGACATACTGAGGGTAGGGGACTCTTCCTACACTGACCTAACAGGATTCCCATTAAATGCAAGCCAAGCACTTAGATGTCACAGCTGGGGGGTGAGGAATTTGATTAGACATCAATGGTGGGGGTATTCTAACCGACCTAACTTAGCAGGATTCATGCTAAAGTCAGGCCAAGGTCAAGAACTAGTCAAGAAGAGCATTCTGAGGAGTCTGACTGAATTTTGGTCAAGGAGGGAGTCTTTGTCAGTAGTGCTAAATATATTTCTAAATAAAGTTGTAACAGTAAAAAAAAAATATGAAAGTGAAAAGATTTAATCTTGTGGCAGAGAAAAAAATGTTTCTTGGTATCCCTCAATGGGATATATACTATACATATTATACATATTATAGAATATAAAAGTTTCAAACAGCTGAATGTTGGTTCCACCCCCAGCCCTTCCAAGAAATTCATCAGGGAAACAACTGAGGCAATTGCACACATTGGTCTAGATCAACGTCTTGACAGAGAGTAAGCAGCATATGGAAAGGAAGGGACCAAGGAGGATGTGTATGATGTTTTGGGGATCTAGCTTGACAGGTCTCTCATTAGCAGTGTTGATTGGAACTGGGTGAGTTTGTGTTATAAGAATTTAGGACTGATGAATTCAAGGAGGTGAGGGTTTGGGAGATAGTAACTTTCTTTTGGTTGAGCTATGTATTGTTGCGAGAAAGATATTTACTTTAGTAGGCACTAGTTGAATAGTCTATTTTTCAAGTATAAGTGGGTAATCGGAAGGTTCCGTAGGAGAGTGGGGAAGATGAAGTTATTTGCAACCTCGTCTTCCTGGCAAGAATTTCCCGAAATATTAGAGTCATATTAATGCAGACAGTTGAATGGTAAACTCACGTTAATATAGATAGTAAGATGTGTGGGTGTGAATAGTTTCAGTTCTCAAAGGAACATGAAATAGGCCCTTTCTTGGGTTTATAAAGTAATTGAAGACCCAAAACAACACATCAAAACTAAATAAAAATAGTAATTTTTTAAATGAAATATATGATTAAATATTAAATGACTAACATAGAAGTTCAGAAAAGAGATTGAGTGAGGACTTTAGAAGTGTTCGGAACTTTTAACGGTGTTTGGAAAAAGAATCTGGGCAGGACCTGGGCAGTGGGTATCATAAGCAAAATAGAGTGAGGGTGATACATACGTGAACAAGTGTAAGTAATAGATGATCTGGACTATTTTATAGGGCGTCAGGTGATAATAACTATGTAAATATATGTTGAAAGCAGGTAGTGAGTAACCTAAGCACCAGCCTTTCATTTTATACTTTATTAGTAGCAAGCCATGAGTCCTTCTGGTGCATAACACAAAACCACTTTGTTGTTTAGAATGTATTAGGCTGTGTGATTGTAATAAACTGGAGGCTTACAGAACATGTAAAGAACTAAAACAATCTTCCAAGTGAAAGGTTGTAAAGAATAATATTAATATAGGAGGTGAAGAGATAATATGTTATGGACTTTTAGGGAGGGTATAGCATAAATATAAGGAGCATAGTTTTAACCTACTGACGTTTATATACCTGCAAGACATCTATATGATCTAGCATAGAAAAGAAAATACAAAACTGGGTGGGGTCAGAACCTGAGTTGAAAGTTTAAGAATCAATATAGGAAGGTCTGAGTAGAAAGGATCACTCAGACAATAGCAATTAAAAAGTAAGTTAAAGCTCAGTTGAGCTTGGAAGGATGTCTCTGTTTAGTGCGCAAGGAAGCAGGTTAGGACGTACAGACATTTTGAGGAAATAATTCCAGGACAAAGCAATGGTTCAGAGTCAAGAAAGGTGATTTTGAAATCCTTGTGTTCATCATCATTATCACACACTGCAAAATCAAGCGAGGTAGAGAGTAAGCTTGGGAGAAGAGCACATTGGCCTTGGTTATTGCAGGTCAGTGCTAAAGGTTGGAAGTTTGCAAGTTTCCCAGAGTGAGGACAGCAGCTCACTGCAGGGAGATACAATGAAGAGCATGCAAGACACGCAGAATGACACAGAAACCTTGGGTAGAAGGTTTATTGAGGCTTACTGCAAAAGGAAACAAAAAACCTGGGGGAGAGCAAAAGAGCTGATGGTGGTGATTACCATCAGCATCAGCATCATCATTATATTATTATTATTAATAATATAGAAAATAAATGTATATGCTCTGAAAAGCACAAGTAGCTGGCAAGAGGTACCAGAAATCAAATTTAAGAGTTCAGAGCATAGCGATTTGGCTACAAAACAGCTTTTTGCTTTGCAAAGGAGAAAGATTACCTCATTCTAGAAGTCTGGAGAAAAAAGAAAAAGTATAGGGTGATATTTTGAGGTAGAGAGGAC
This sequence comes from Potos flavus, assembly GCA_028534135.1. NCBI lineage: Eukaryota > Metazoa > Chordata > Mammalia > Carnivora > Procyonidae > Potos > Potos flavus. The sequence continues at coordinate 84,263,059 of CM052883.1, read as the reverse complement.
AGTGATGCCATTTCGGATGTCCTTGCTTTTCACAGGTAAATACACAGAGCTTGGGGCTTTTTAAAAAGTGAGGCTAGTTTTGCATAGTTGTGAGCAGTGTTTCAGGAGAGATGAATGAGGGGCCTGCTGTGTTTCAAAGATGATTAGCTCAACGCTTCAGACTTGCCCTTGATATATTTCACTAATGATTAAATCTTAACTTGGTATTTAATGAATTATTTCAAAAAGCATTTTAGGTTTTTTTTCTGTGATAATCATTTTGTTATTTTATTTATTTATTTATTTGTTTATTTATTTATTTATTTATTTAAGATTTTATTTATTTATTTGACAGAGAGAGAGAGATCACAAGTAGGCAGAGAGGCAGGCAGAGAGAGAGGGAGAAGTAGGCTCCCCGCTGAGCAGAGAGCCCGATGTGGGGCTCGATCCCAGGACCCTGAGATCATGACCTGAGCCGAAGGCAGAGGCTAAACCCACTGAGCCATCCAGGCACCCCAATCATTTTGTTATTTTAATTGTTTTTACGGTTTTTTTTTTCAGTTTATTGTTTGGGAGTTGAAATATATTGGATGCTGTGCAGTTTTATTTTAGATATCAAAAACAGTTTTTTTTAAACAGATTTTTTAAAACAAAGGCCATAGTTGAATTAACATCTCCCAAATAATTGATCTGCCGTGCTTTTTTTCAATCTTTGAAAACTCTCTTTATAGATAGATGATCGGTTTTGTTTTGGAAATATTCAAAGCAAATTATCATGTCAAAATTAAATGCATACTTAGATTATGAATCATAACATCAGAAAAACAAAGTACATTTACATTGATGTGCGTGGAAGGTGAATTTTGTCTGCTATTAACCCTAAGTATAACCTCAACCAGAGCTGAGCTTATTACTATTGCATTTATGGATGACAACATTTCGATAGTCTTAGAATGTCCAGAAACAGGAGCTGGTTGGGTGGTTGTGGGGAGGTAAGTGTAGGGCTAGGGATCTGGGCCTGAGTGGTTAAGATAGGTCTTTTAATATGAGAGCCAGCTTAGAGTTGGGCATATTTCATGATGTAGTAGCTTAGGATTGGTGGACAGAGACACAAGCATCTTGAAGTTAGCATTAAGTAAACAGGTGTTTACTAATTAAGAAATTTGCTCAGTTTCAAGAGCTTCTTGTTCAGATAAATTAGTTTTCATTAAGTTCCTGAAAAAAATTGTTTGGATACTTTTACACTTATTTTCGTGGTCAAGAACATGTAGTAACTCAAAATAAAATCGTATATGTTCTTGGTCCTGACATTTGTGGTGAATATAGAGGCGTCAGTTCTCAATTTCATTAGCAAATTGAAAACTGAACTTTTTTTTTTTTTTTTTAAGATTTTATTTATTTATTTGACAGAGAGGAGAGAGATCACAAGTAGGCAGAGAGGCAGGC
>CM052883.1:84176139-84261534 GCA_028534135.1 Potos flavus | reverse complement strand
TCTAGGGAGACAGACACTAAAAATATATTCTCGGAGCTCAGGATGGAGAGGCGAGATGGTGATTCTTGTCACACCTTTTCATTTTAAAAAACTGACTGAATCAAATATGTGTTCAGGGTAATTGACTCTTAACTTTCAATGAGCTGAAAAGGAAGGAAGATTATTTAATCAAAGCACTGTGTAGACATGCATAATACTGTGTTTTAAGAATATTTCAAGTAACACCTACCTTAATCTTCCTGTGTTAATGCACTTTACTCATTGTGTTATTCACTCATTTCGTTACCTAATATTAAGCAAAATATGACGTGACAATTTTGAAATATAGTTCCAGAAAGTAATTTATTAATGCAATAACAGGAGTATCAAAATGGGAGATTCCACTAGTGATTATAAATCAAACAGTAAAGTAAGATAAATATGAGACCCAGAAGACCACATTTTAGAGACCAGGAAGAAAATTAAACAGAATTAATAAAGGCAGATATTAGATGCTTTTAAAATAATTCAAGCAGAAATCTGTATTAAGTTTTAAACTAGGGAGTTACACTTGATTTGAAAAAAGTTTCTCCTTCTAATTCAACATAGTCTAATAGAAAAATTTGCAAGTGTGCAGATCTAAAGGTATTTATAAATATCAAATCTATATAGATTTTTTCAAGTCTAAATAATTACTCAGCAAAATGTACTTTTAAAATACTAAATTTAGTTTTTATCTTCTCAAACAAGCTTCACTTCCTTCTACTTTGGTTCTAAGGGGAACAAAAATTAATTTTCCTTTTTCTACACCTGATACAATCTGCCACTGACTTAGGATTTTGTCTTACCGTGAGACTGGGGGGCCATACGTTACTCATCCTTTTCATTGAAGATGAACCATCATTCATACTACAATTGCTCTCTGAGCTCTTCTTCTTTTCTAAGCTCACAGACTTCATTCCTGTTTAGAATTCTGTAATGTGCTTGTCCCCTGGGCGAAGAACTACTCATTGATGGCTTTTAGCTTTATTTATCTTCACTGTGCAGTAGAAGGGGGAAAGTCCTTTTTAACTTAATTTATAGTGAAAATATTATAAGGATGACTTGTTGAGACATGCTCTTTGGCTCTTCTTGCTGATCAATGATGGCAGTTTCCGTCAATATCACGAAGTGGTTCAGAATTGAGAATATCAAGAAAAATAACAGAGGTGTTGATTGAAGTTGGACTCTCTGTTCAAGCAGCATTAATTGAGAGCAAGAAGACAGAAGACCAGAATTAACTGGCAAAACCAAATGAATAACACAGGTGACCAGTATTGCTGTTGAGCTATGATCATAAATGCAGGATAGAGAAGAAAGAGAGGAGAGGAAAGGGATATAAATCAAAGTAAATATTTATTATTTGTGTAGAGCTGTTATTTGTTCTACATCACTAAAATAGACAACAGGTTAAATTAATGATAGTAGAACCCAGTTTATTTATAGCTGATGAAAGTTCAGAAGATGATACAAGGCCTTATTTTAAATATCAAATAGGACTATCTTTCTGCCCATACAATATGCTTCAGATAGTAACTTGAAAATCTTTGTCTCTTTTCCTCCTTTCTTAAAACACCTTCTGTTTTTCCTGATCCAACATGTCATTGTCCCCATTGAGCTCAAGAACTACTGGCCTCCTGTGCCATCCTTAACTTTAACAAGAGAGTCATATTGGACTCCCAGTCTTCCTAAATGAAACACACACAAAAAAGAAAAACAAACTTGATTTTCACTAGTATCGATCGCTTCTCATCATATAATTTCTAGGTATAGCTTTTGTAATATTGAAATAACTAGAGAACAATTCAGAAAATCTTATTCTATGTGAAGTGTCAGACATTTCCATAAAATCTTATAACCCACTATGCAGTACTTGTTCACTATTACACAAGTGAAGACATTTGGGTTCTGAGAAATTATATCTTGTATAACTTCATTTACTGTAGATAGTGGACTCAAACCATTTTAATATTGCCTTTCTTTTGGGGCACCTGGGTGGCTCAATCATTAAGTGTCTGCCTTCGGCTCAGGTCATGATCCCAGAGTCCCAGGATCAAGCCCCACATCGGGTTTCCTGCTCAGCAGGAAGCCTGCTTCTCCCTCTCCCGGCTTCCCCTGCTTATATTCCCTCTCCTGCTATTTCTCTCTCTGTCAAATAAATAAAAATCTTAAAAAATAAAGAAAACTACCTTTCTTCTAAGAATAGGCAGAGTGTTAGCAAGGTGCAATATCATGTAAAAGTTTGGAATTGAGTAAAACTGGAAAGAAGATTATCATTAAAAAAAAATAGTTAAGTCTACTTTTATTTGGGGATCTTCCCTTTAACACACATACACATACATGTATGTATGTAATATATAATATTGTATATTACACGTGTGGAATGTATAATACATATACATATATGTGTAATATAATACAGATATATATACTGTGTAATATATATTATATATTGGTCGACTCCTTTGATGAAGAAGCAAGTGATTTTCTTTAAGTTAGACGATAAAAACTGATGACTACTTAGTGTTCCACCCAGTGTAATTCTTTACATTGGCATTATTACCTTGGCATTACACTATTTATATTGTTGTTTATAAATAATTGAATTTATTTGTCTTCAGACTGGGCATGCCTCTCTTCTACCCAAAAGCAATAACAACTTCCTATCACTGAATGCCTTCATATTTCTTTCATTTTGTTATTATTCAGCCTGAAAATATTTAGATCCTTTTATACCCATATTATTCATTTTGAAAATGATCATTATATTTAATTAGATTATTTAGATGATTTCCAACTCTTAGTCCTCAAAGAAGTATCAAAATTTTACACATACCCATCTATGCACATCCAGGGGAGTAGAAATAAGGTAATACACTTTTCAGCAAAGATTGGGATAGTTCTTTTATATGCATTTAGGAAAAAGAACATTGAATCTACTATGAACATTTAACTTGTTTATAATTTTCTCTAAGTTAGATGAGTGTGAAAAAGAATATATATTTATATTTAACTCCTGAGTATCCTCTCTGGGAGTTCTCCCTTACGTTCATGCTTTCAATATAAGGAATTCTTCTTCTTCCTCTTCCTCTTCCTCTTCCTCTTCCTCCTCCTCCTCCTCCTCCTCCTCCTCTTCCTCCTCCTCCTCCTCCTCCTTCTTCTTCTTCTTCTTCTTCGATTTTATTTATTTGAGAGAAAGAGACAGAGTGAGCATGAGTAGGGGAAGGGCACAGGGAGAGGGAGAAGCAGTACTGTACAGGGAGCCCTACCCAGGGCTGGATCCTGGGACCCTGAGATCATGACCTGAGCCAAAGTCAGATGCTTGACCAACTGAGCCACCCAGGCATCCGTGAGGTATTCTTAAGATGGTTTAATTTGCTGACAAATATGGCTGAATGGAACTGAAATATATATCAAATCAGTAACTGTCCAGAAACCATGCAATTATTTAAAATGAAGACATCAAAAAATAAATAAAATGAAGACATTGTTTTGCTAAAGTTGACAAAGATGATATGTGGCATGCTAGCAGTCAGAGATTTTGATCTGTGATCACATAAGCCAGATAAAATATCAGGGACAAAATTCCCAAACCTAAGGAGAAAGGGTGGATAGGAGTTGAGGGGTGGTAAGACTGGAGATGGGAAAAGTCTGCGTGAGGGTGGTCCGGTAGGAGTAGCTTCGGATTGTGTGGAGTTAGGTAAACTGGCAAGCCCTTGTTGTCAGTTTAACTGGATCATGAATCAGTAACAGTGCCTTGGAAACTGGAAGCACTTCTTTGTCCCTTCTTTCCATCTCAGAATGGGCAGCTGATTTTCCATATTTTAATTAATTTTCAGTTGTTAAACCAGAAACCTGAGTGGCCCCTTTCACTAACCCTGTTTTCACCGCACAATAGACCATGTGCTTAGCCAGGCTTCCTGATCGTTGAAGAAGATTAATGTGAGCCAAGTACAAAAATTTGCTCAGGTTATTAAAGGCTAACAGTGATTGTTCTAATGTGTCTGCTTATTATGCACATTTTCTCCTCTACAGTTTATTATATTATCTAGTCAATGTGTTTGTCAATTGTTAATATCTTTGTTGTTGCAGATACAGATGTGGTGTATAAAAGCGAGAATGGACATGTCATTAAACTGAATATAGAAACAAATGCCACCACATTATTATTGGAAAACACAACTTTTGTAAGTAATGAAAAATTAATTACTTTATGTGTTTCAGTATTGTTTAGAATGCTCTCAAGGTGCACATAACTTTTTTCTTCTTCAGCTTCAGCAGCTGCAAAACATTTCAGGTAAAAAGTTAGGGCTTGGCGTATCATTAGAATCAGTACGTCTATTAAAAGGAAATGCCCATGTGACCATCTGTTTCATGTCTCCCCATTTATCTAAATATCTCCCCTTTTTAGTCAATGAGTAAATGTTTCCAAGAATAAAATTTCCCTAGAATATTTCTTCCAGTATTTCCTATGTAAGATCACTCATACAAATGTCAAGATTTAAAAAAAAAAATCTAACACAAGTTATCACAAACTTTTTCTCCCTCTTCACTTTTCATTCTTTTTGACCTCTTAATTTTGTTGTAGTTTTCTGGATCAAGCAGGAGGCAGACTTTCTAAAACTGGCTTTCTGCTGGGTTGATGTGTTTTATAATTTAGGCTTCTATCATTTTGATTTTACTTCTCCAGAATCACTGGTTAGCCTGACAGTGTTTAAATAACAGAGGGTATTTACTTGCTCTTAGGGAAGTATGAATTTTGTCTTTCTTGTAAATTTAGTCTTCTTAAGGTTGAATTTACCTATGATTGCCTACAGAGTGAGTGTTAATGAATTAACTTTTGCAGATACTCAAAATTTAGCTGTCAAACACCACTGAGAAATAGTGTGCAGTTATTCACTGACGGTTTTATATAACCAAAGGTTCAATATATTGCCTATTAAATGACTTCATAGGATACAGAGTAACATTCTTCAAGGCCTCAAAGGATTTTCCATGCAAATTAAATCAGTGAGCAAATCATTAGTTCCTTTTTTTTTTTTTAAACTTATCTCTACTTGTGCATTTGGAATAGACATCTAGACTTCATGTTTTTTATAGGATGGCCAGGTGAAAGAGATGGACTGGAAACTTCTGTTGTCTAGTGTTTTTCTATATTAAGAAAATATGGTCTTTGAAATCAGGAAGTGCTTATGTAGTTATGCATCTATCTATTAGGTTAAATTAAACCAAACAGATGATGTACTTTAGTAATTAAAGCAACAACTAACAGAATAAGGACATTTTTGTTTTTAAACTAATTGGTTGATTCACAGATATTAGAAAAACAGCTCCTCTGAATGCAACTCTTTATAACCCTTGTGGAATGCCAAGAGTATAGAAGCCATATTGCTCACTTTCTAAAAATATGGATTTCCTTGGAGCAGATAATACTAACCCTAATGAAAAAGTTTAATAAATAGTATAGAGCAGTGTCTATTATTTGTTAATTGGATGGTCCTCAGGAGTACTAGAGAAAAAGCTACGGAATCATCAGAGTATGTTGAAATGAACGAGGAAAAAAAGCTCTCAGTAAAAGGACAGAAGGCAGAGAGCAGGAATTGCTAATGAGGAGAGGGTATGCTGAAGATGTGCTGATTAAAGTCAATATGAATTGATTTTCAATAAAAATAGTTTGGGGGGAAAAAACTAAATACATTTCTTATTTTTTTTATCATAAAGCATCATTTTTGAGGTGGAGTATAGTCCTTCACTGGCCAAGCAGTTAAGTTAGATATAGACACTCAGTATATGAATATTGATTTATGTGATTATTCCTTATTGCTCATTCCTTTTAAACAGGTTAATGAGGTCTTCACTGTGGTCACAGGTTATGTGTATTTTGTTTTTTGTTTTTTTTTTCAATATTTGGTCCTTCCTTTCTTAGCCTCTATGATACATCAAAAAATAAACAAAAACCGTTACAATCTTGTGGCTTTACTCCATTATCCCAGTTCTTTTGTTGGTCCCTCACACCAGCCCCAGCTCAGCTCATTGTAGTTTCTCCACGTGCTGATTAATACCATTTTATCTTTGTGCATGTGTGCTTAATCTTTTTAAATCCTTTTGAGGTCTATTTCTACTCTCTTCTATGTAGGCAATGACTCTTAATTACCACAGAGTCATATTTAGCAAATATTCTAATTTACTGATCTTCTAAGATTCATAGGTTCCCTAAAGACATTTATCTCACAACACAGATAATTTTTTTTTTTTTCACAACACAGATAATTAAGCAATCTATAAGTCCTAGCAGTGAGACTTCAGTGGGGGTGGGAGGTGCAAGGATAAGGGATTGGAGTATGGCATACATTTGCAACCAGTTAACTCAAAACTGTAAAAAATGAAAAATACAAATACCATGATTCCACATCTCTTCAAGGGAACTCACTTATTCATTTCCTCCCCACTCCAAGATAGAATTATTAAATGTAGTTGTGTTTTCAAAGCTGGTGCTAGGCTAAAGTGTGGATTTACTTTCTCTCGAAGGCCATTCTGTTGGAAAAAAATTTCATACCAGAGCATAAGAATGTTATTTAGACTGCAGATTTTTCATTGTGCAATTATCAGTATTTTAATTAGAATCATAATTAGTTGACTAAGATCACTATGAAAGCTTTGTAATAAAAGTGCCAAGTCAATTAAGAAAATAAACATATTATTGGTAGAAATGTGATACCATAATAGCTTATTATTTAATAGGATACATTTTCCTAAAACGTGACAGTTTATTTTAAAAATTAAGATAACACCACATTGTCATTTCTCCTCTTAAAAACATTTTAAATATGAATAGTGGGTACTTTTAGTTATGTAATCATAATCACGGTTAGCAGACTCATGAGGAACAATAATGTTGGACATGGCTGTCAAAAATAAAACAAAAATAAATCATTTTCCTGACTGTCTTAAGGCTTCTTTTGGACTCAAGATTGGTGGATTTCTAATGAAGGAAATTAAAGGGTATATAACTTTTTGAAGAGGAGTTATGCAAAAGAAGTGCTTTAGTCCCAAAACTGCTCTTAATCATTTTCAAGTGTTTGAAAATGTTATTTCTTAAAGCCAGAACTATTTCAAACAAAACCTCATTCACAGTGACATAATGAGGAAATGTTTCATAAGTAATAGCTGTATGTACTCTTTTTGCTGTCAGTAAATTGAATATCACCAGTGGTCTTAACAGAAAACACCAGTAGCCATAAACAGTTCTATCAAATCACTTTTTGAAATTAGAAGGGAATTGGAAAAGGGGTGTCTAATGCACTTATATAGAAATGGGTGACTGATAGATAAGAGTCTCATGTCTTTTTGGTTCTGAAAATCTTGCAAGCTTTAAAAACATACTATAAAAATAGCTCAAAACAGAGGGAAGAAATTATACTTGGCAGCAGAACAATTCCAAGGAAAATGTTAGCTACACATTTTTGGGGCCCAACTATCTTTTTATAGGCCATTCCAAGATAGTAAGTTTGATAAGAACCAGGGAGTATTTATTGACTTCGGCATAGAGATAGCATCCGTTGGCTTGCATGCCATTGTTATATTTTTATTTACTTTTTAATTTGTTCTGCCATTGGATATGTGGGGGTGGAGGGAATAGATCCAACTCTATTTTACCACCACGAAATCAAGGCACTTATTTTCTGATTCATGTTTAAGGAAATAGGTGCCCTATAGAAAAAATTCTGTAATACCAGTAAATACCTATTGGGTAAAGGCACCCCAAATTTTCGTCTTAAAATTTGAAATAAAGATAAGGAGGGTGTTTTTGATGAGCCCTCGGTGTTGTATATAAGATGAATCACTAAACTCTATACCTGAGACTAATATTACACTGTATGTTAACTTATTGGAATTTACATAAAAAACTTGGAAAAAATTGAACTACAGAAAGGTTATTAGGAAGTTCTGATGGCCAACTGGCTTTACATGTTGGCTATAATCATGGAGAATTTGTTTGTTTTTTAAGATCTGGCTTTGGCAGTATGTCTTGGTATCCTAGTAGTGAATGATATCAATAGCGTAACTAATATTGATTGGCCAGTGAAGTCACAGGAACTGCACACTTACACAGTTGCTGTGTGCACAATACTGTTTCTTTAGACCAGTGGTTCCCAATCGGGGGTAATTTTGCCATCAGGAGACAATTGGCAACTCTGGAGACATTCTTGATTGTTAGGGCTGGAGGTGGGGAGTGTGCCATGGGAATCTCAATGCTCAAAAGAGCTCCTTACAACAAAGTTACCTAGCTGAAAATATCAGTAGTGCCAAATTTGCAAAATCCAGTTCGAGGCAAGGATACCAGGGAAACCATGAGATGATTCAAAGGTAGTTTTTTCAAAGATCAAAGCAATGGTTCTTTTTGTCAGAGATTTTAATCTGAGGCTTTCAGCTTCTTTTTCTTGAGACATGTTTCTTCTTTTTATGGGTAGATCTGGGAAGAAAACGAGCAGGCGTGAATATAATCACTTGGCCTTGGATTTCCCTTCTTTGGATAGTGTAGAGTACAGGCTAAATGTATGACCCCAGTTTTCTTATAGTTTTCTGGGGATACTTCTAATTGAGATATTTTGTTGTTGTTGTTGTCCAGGCAAGTTGGTATCACTACATGGCTATTGCCAACTCCTTTGACCAACAAACAAGTGATTTTCCTCAAGCTTAGAAGATAAAACTGATGACTACTTAGTGTTCCAGGCAGTGTAATTCTTTAGATTGACATTACATTATTTATATCATGTTTATAAATAGAATTTATTTGTCTTCAGACTGGGCACACCTCTCTTCTATCCCAAAGCGGTAACTTCTCCCTATCATTGGATACATTAATATTTCTTTCATTTTTTTTTATTATTCAGCTTGAAAATATTCAGATCCTTTTACACCCATAGTATTCATTTTAAAAAGGATTGTTATATTTAATTAGACTATTTAGATAATTTCCATCTCTTAGTCCTTAAAGAAGTATCACACTTTACACATACCATCTATGCACATTCAGGGGAACGGAAATAATGTAATATTTTTCAGAAAAGATTGTAATATTTCTTTTATATTCACTTAGGAAAGAGAACTTTGAATCTACTATGACTATTTAGCTTGTTTAAAATTTTCTTTAAGTTGGGTGAATGTGAAAATGAATTCTTGCATGGTTTTAAAAGTGATGGTTGTCAAAACAGGAAAATTAGAAAAAAAAATTTTGATTCTCATCCTGGAAGTCTCCTCAAGAACAAATTTAAAATGTGAGAACAGATACTCTTACCTCCATATGTTTGTGAGTATGGCATGATTACTCTAAAATTCCATACAGTTATTCATACAGTTCCCCTAGGTGAGAAAGACTCAAGAGAGACCACTCCATATTCTATTTCACCCTTATTTAGAAATGTGAATGATCCAGGAAACAGATGCTATAAACACATCTACTCCCTGGGATAAAGTATCTTGGATGGTATAAGCATTTTTGTCCTCAGTAGTGTTAATTGTTACTAACAAAACCATATCAACAGCTTCATTAATTGTTATGAGGATTCTTAAATGTTATCCCTGACAGAAACCAAAATGTCTTAAATAATATATCTAAAAGTCTCCTTTGTATGGATTAAAACACCACTTCTTTTTAAACTCACATATTTAACCCTTTGAAAAAGAGCTTGTTTCAATTATTTCCAATATATCCTCTTACATATGTGCAATGAAATCATTAAAATTCCAGATTTACTTCTTTAAAGATTCTTATTAGTATGCTTGGGGCTGGGGATGTAAATTATTTTGGTGTGTGTCAGATAGAATGAGAAGCTAGCTGGCAACCAGATTTATTGCAATTAATTACAATTATTTTGGAATTCAGCTTCCTGAGAGGTCAATAGTGTGAATTGTGTCTAGGACCAGTCTTAAGCAATTCAGGGCTCTGATTATATGCTTTTGACCATCTGATGAATATTTCTGCCTTTCCTTTTCTTTCAGAAGAGTTTTATATTTGGCTACCTCCCAGTCATAGAAAGTCAAGTAGACATTTTTAAAAATATTAATAATGAGGGGCGCCTGCGTGGCTCAGTGGGTTAAAGCCTCTGCCTTTGACTCAGGTCATGATCTCAGGGTCCTGGGATCGAGCCCTGCGTAGGGCTCTCTGCTCAGCGGGGAGCCTGCTTCCCCCCCTCTCTCTGTCTACTTGTGATCTCTCTCTGTCAAATAAAATAAATAAAATCTTTAAAAAATATTAATAATGAAATACCCAGATTCTTCTATTAATTCAGGGTCGAATTTGAGCAAGAAAAATGCACTTTGACCTTTGAAGGTTTTCAAGTTGATGATACTGGGATTTTCTTCCTTTTTTTTTTTTTTTTTTTTTGAGTTTCAGAATACTTTGGTCTGTGCAGCTTTGTTAATGGAGAACTATGCATTAAGCAGAACTTTGTAACCATTTATAGTACAGAGTACAGATATTTTCATAGTATACTGCGAATATAGTAAATCAGTATTTCGGTTTGTTTATGAAACATAATGTAGGGCATTCTGCATTCAGCAAACATTAAACGATAATGGCAGCCCATTACAGAGCTAGAAAGCATTCTCCCTGTCTTCCACTTCAGTTTCAATAAAAAGAAACTGAGACTCAGAGAAATAAAGTAACTTGCTCAATGCTTCTAGCAGAGTCTTAAGCCTAGAATACAAATTCCTTGACTCTTGTGTAATGTTGCTTCTAATATACCTAGATGAATTTTTCATTCAAAATCTCTTTTAATGAAAATGTAAAATAAATTAAAATTCCTTAATATTTTTGTATAAGAAGCTTCTCTATGTATTTGTGTATTTATTCCATATAACTTTTACAAAAGATACTTGAATTAAATATATATGTTTATATGTGTGTGTGAGCATACACACACACACACACACACACACACACACACACGTGTTTGTTTTACCATCCGCTAATCAGGAAGAAAGCAGTAGACATTGAGTGGAAAAGCACTGGATACTGAATGGAAAAGAAAAAAAGAAAAGGAAAATGTGGCTTAAATGATTTCAGTTGTCTTAGCTTGGCTGAAGTCACCCTATTTGTTTTTAGCATATTTTAGATTTTCACTGACTCTTTCCTATTTCATCATTCTTTCCAGGCAATTATTTTCAGTTCTTTTGGAAATGCTGCCTATGTAGACAAAGGGAGACAACCTTGTCTACATTACACACACACACACACACACACCCCAAGCCACTTACCACTCTGCTTTTTTTCTCTTTATTCCTTTGATAAATGTGTCTGAAAAAAATCTAGTCTACATTTGAGATTCTTCTCTTAAAAGTTTACAGAGTTTTTTCTCCCTCTCTGTTTTTATAATGTTGCTTCATTCTTGTTAAAATGACTCATTGTGTCTTAATTTATTAATTCAATTGCCAACAAAATATAGAGCCCCTACTATGTATCAGATAAGATTCCAGGTTCTGGGGATACATTTGAGTAAGACAGCCTTGTCAAATCAACAACAAATACTCGAGGAGCCTGGGTGGCTCAGTGGGTTAAAGCCTCTGCCTTTGGCTCAGGTCATGATCTCAGGGTCCTGGCTCTCTGCTCGGCGGGGAGCCTGCTTCCCCCTCTCTGCCTGCCTCTCTGCCTACTTGTGATCTCTCTCTCTGTCAAATAAATAAATAAAATCTTTAAAAACAACAACAACAAATACTCAAGTTCAAATACGAGCAATTGCAGCTGATACTAAGTCCTTAAAAAAAAAAGGTACCATGAAGTGAAGATTAGAGAAGGATCAGGTGTCTACGAATGGTCCACTGTGGAGAGAACATTCCAAGGTCAGGTTGAAGAGTTTTGTAGGCTCAAAGAATAGTTACAAAGAACCTTAGGTGGGAACTGTATAGATGTATTTTAGGAATAGAAAATATATGAGTAATGGGGAATATGAAGAATGGTACTGGATGAACTCAGCGGAATAATTACAAGAAAAAGTATGTTTTATAGGCCAATATTTTGTTTTATAAGCAATAGGCACACTTTAAAGAAAGTGGTGATATCTGAGTCACGTTTTAAAAGAACACTCTGTCTGCCATATGAGGAGATATTAAAGTAGAAATTATAAGACCATGTTAAAGGCTACAGCAATGGTTATTTCTGTCAGTGAGAGAAGATTGAGGGCTTGAACTAGAATGGACTAACAGAAAAGAGGCAAATTATGTAGATCAAGGATTTGTTTGAGAATAGAGTGGACAGATCTTTGTATAATTGCTTTGTATCTTTCAGAAATAGAGGAATCACCATTGTGTCTTAAGTTTTTAAATGGCATTAAGTCATCAATTCTATTTTAATGTTTTCCAACTAATCTTGACATTAGGATCTATTTAGTGTTCAGTTGTATGTGTATGTTTATATTTATTTTTTTGTGTATAATAGTACAGTAAAGTAGTTTGTGTGTCTTGGTTGAAAAAAATTTGTGGGAAAATTAGGAAGTTTACATAGAATGTACAAATTCAATCCATCATCTTCTGGGTGTTAAAAATGGACTATTTTTTTAAAATATACTATTTTAGTTATAATAATTGATTGGATCATTCAGTACTTTTTTAAGTTTTCATTTAAATTCCAATTAGCATATGATGTAATATTAGTTTCAGATGTACAGTATAGTGATTCAACACTCCCATACAACACGCAGTGCTCATCACAAGTGTACTCCTTAATCCCCATCACCTATTTACCCATCATCTCACACACCTCTCTTCTAGGCATCATCAGTTTGTTCTCTATAATTAAGAGTCCATTTCTTGGTTTGCCTCTTTCTCTCTTTTTTCCCCCTTGCTCATTTGCTTTGTTTCTTAAATTCCATGTATGTGTGAAATGATATGGTATTTGTCTTTCTCTGACTTATTTTGCTTAGCATAATACTCTAGCTCCACCCGTGTTGTGGCAAATGGCAAGATTTTATTCTTTTTGAAGAATGAGTAATATTCCATTGTATAAAAACACCACATCCTCTTTATCCATTCATCAGCCAGTGGACACTTGGACTGTTTCCATAATTTGGCTATCGTATATAATGCTGCTATAAACATTGGGATGCATTTGAATTATTATTTTTGTATTCTTTGGGTAAATACCTAGTAGTGTGGCTGTTGGATCATAGGGTAGTTCTATTTTTAACTTTTTGAAGAACTTCCATGTTGTTTTCCAGAGTGACTGTAACAGTTTGCATTCCCACCAACAATGCAGAAGTGTTTCCCTTTGTCCACATCCTCGCCAACACCTGATGTTTCTTGTGTTGTTGATTTTAATCATTCTGACAGCTGTGAGGTGATATCTCATTACAGTTTAGATTTGTATTTCCCTGATGATCACTTATGTTGAGCATCTTTTCATGTGTCTATTGGCCATCTGAATGTCTTCTCTGGAAAAATGTCTATTCATGTGTTCTGCCCATTTTTTAATTAGATTATTCATTTGGGGGATATTGAGTTGTATAATTTCTTTATATATTTTAGATGTTAACACTTTATCATATATGTCATTTGCAAATGTCTTCTCCCATTCCATAAGTTGCCTTTACTTTTGTTGATTGTGTCCTTTGTTATGCAAAAGATTTTTATTTTGATGAAGTCTCAACAGTTTATTTTTGCTTTTATTTCCCTTATCTCAGGAGAAGTGTCTAGAATGAAGTTGCTACAACCGATGTAAAAGAGGTTACTGCCTGTGTTCTTCTCTAGGATTTGTATGGTTTCATGTCTCACATTTAGGTCTTTAATATATTTTGAATTTGTTTTTGTGTATGGTGTTAAGAAAGTGGTCCAGTTCATTCTTTTGCATGTCGCTCTTTGGTTTTCCCAACACCATTTGTTGCACAGACTATCTTTCCCCCGTTACGTGTTCTTTCCTGCTTTGTTGAAGATTAATTGACCATATAGTTATGGATTCATTCTTGAGTTTTCTGTTCTGTTCTGTTGATCTATGTGTCTATTTTTGTGCCAGTTCCATACGGTTTGGTTACTACAGCTTTGTGTATAACCTGAGGTCTGAAATTGTGATGCCTCCAGTGTAACTTTTCTTTTTCAAGTTTGCTTTGACTGTCCGGGATCTGTTGTGGTCCCATACAAATTTTAGGATTGTTTGTTTTAGCTCTCTGAAAAAGTGCTGTGGTTATTTTGATAGGGATTGCATTAAGTGTGTAGATTACTTTGAGTGGTATAGACATTTTAACAATATTTTTTCTTCCAATCCATGAGCATGGAATGTTTTTCCGTTTCTTTGTGTCATCTTAATTTCTTTCATCAGTGTTTTAATTTTCAGAGTACAAGTCTTTCACCTCTTTGATTAGGTTTATTCCTAGGTATCTTACGGTGTTTGGTGCAGTTGTAAATGGGACTGATTTCTTAATTCTCTTTCTGCTGCTTCATTATTGGTGTATAGGAATGCAACAGATTTCTGTATGTTGATTTTGTATCCTGTACCTTTACTGAATTTATGTATCAGTTCTAGCAGGTTTTTTTTTTTTTTCTTTTTTTAATGGTGTCTTTTGGGTTTCCTATAGAGAATATCAGGTTCCTTGATTCAAATGTTAAAATTAAAACTTTAATTTCAAAAGAGTCAAATAGATGGCTGCCATAGTTAATGAAGTTGTTATTGATTTAGAAATCCAGAAATATGTAAGCTATTCAGATAAATTTTGATGATATTTTGATTAAGCCATAATGATAAATTTTTATACCTTTCATTAAATTTCTCACTAGCTTATGAATATCTGAAGAGAAGAGGCCAATGAAGACTTACTCAATTTTGTGTTTTCAGTGACTAGAACAATGATGGCATAGCCCTAAGTAGACACTTAGTACACATTTTTTGAATTAATCAGATTTACTTACTTTTTCAACATAGTATCATTTATGTAAATATTTGATTCACAGTGGTCCATGAAAGAATGTAGGAGAAAAATGAGATTTAATTAACTCTCTTAAAATTTGGATCAGCTCCAAAAAGGATAATTTATAAACCAAAATAATAATTTTCCCCACTCAACTAAAGGCGTGAGCCCATCAGATTGCAAGCAAGTAAAAAGATCTTCCAATTATTGAAATGAACAGTATTTACTTTGAGCAAAGACTGAAAGACAGGAAACAATTGATTTTTTGCAACCTATTTTTATTATTTTGACACATTGTTAATTCATAGGATATCCAAGAAATATATATACATATAAGAAGCTTCATTTCATCCTCCAATCGATTCATTACTTATTAGACAATGAAAGAAATGTCTCTTCCACATTGGTTTCAGGAAAATCTATTCATCTCTTAATTAATTGACATGATAAGTGAAATATGTCTCCTATTATTGTTTTTTTTTCTTAACTTTTGGCTAACGGGAAAACTAGAGCTGAATTAAAATATAATTTTAACAATTGGGAAAGAAATTAAGCCATGGAAATTTCACTAAACCCTCTGACTTCATCACAGTACTCTTCATTTTTTTTTTTTTTCCTAATTTTCTCCTCTTCATTCTTCTTTTTCCCCACCCCCACTCCCCTATGTGTGTGAGTGGGGGGGGGGCGGTGTTTGTAACAGCTTTTTTTTTTTTTAAAGATTGTATTTACTTATTTGACAGAGAGACAGAGAGATCGCAAGTAGGCAGAGAGGCAGGCAGAGAGAGGGGGAAGCAGGCTCCCCGCTTATCAGAGAGCTCGATGCAGGGCTCGATCCCAGGACCCTGAGATCATGACCTGAGCCGAAGGCAGAGGCCCTAACCCATTGAGCTACCCAGGCACCCCTACAACAGCTTTTTTGAGGGATACTTCACATACCATAATTTTCACCCGTTTGAAATGAAAACAGTTAATTGTTTTTAGTATACTCGCAGAGTTGTGCAACCATTGTCACAGTCTAATTTTAGAATTTTCTTTAGCTGCCCCTAAAGTAACCTCTACACACTAGCAGTCCTTCTCCTGAACTATCCCTCTGTTGCTTCCTGCAACTACTAGTCTACTTTGTATCTCTGAAGATTTGTGTATTCTGTACATTGCAGGTAAATGAAATATACAGTATGTGGTCTTTTATGACTAACTTGTTTCACTTAGTACAATATGTCAGAGTTTATGTTTTAGGATATATCAATACTTCATTCTTTTTTATTGTTAAATAATATTCCATTGTGTGATATGCTACTTTGGCTTATCCATTCATTAGTTAATGGACATTTAAATTGGTTCTTTTTTTTTTTTTTTTTTTTTTTTTTGAGAGGTGAGAAGAGGGGCAGAGGGAGAAGGAGAGAGGGAACCCTGAGCAGGCTACAAGCCCAGCACGGAGTCTGACTCAAGGCTCAGTCTCACAACCCTAAGATCATGTCCTGAGCCAAAATCAATAGATACTTAACTGACTGAGCCACACAGGTGCCCTAAGTAGGTTCATTTTGAGGCTATTATGAATAATATTTCTATGAACATTCGTATGCAAGTTTTGTATAGGCACATGTTTTCATTGTTCTTGAGATACTTGCACTATTGTGGAGTGTAATTCTGGGTCATATGGTAACTCTTTGTTTAGCATTTTGAAGAACTATGAAATTATTTTCCAAGTGGTTGCACCTATTTTACCTTTTCACTAGCAGTATGAGAGGAACCATATTTCTTCACATCTTTGTCAATGCTTCTTCCTGTCTTTTTTTATTGAAGCCATCTTAGTATGTGAGAAGTGGTATAATACTGTGGCTCTGATTTGCATTCCTTCACTTACTAATGATGTTGAGCATGTTTTTATGTGCTTATTGGCTGTTTGAATATCTTTAGAGAAATTTCTGTTAAAATCCTTTGCCCATTTTTTTTAACTAGACTGTCTTTTCAGTGCTAAATTGTAAGTATCTATATATATATGCAAAATACAAGTTCCTTGTCATATAAAATTTGCAAATCATGTCTCCCAGGTGTAATCTTTTACACCTGGTAAAAGATTTTTTTTTTTTTTTTTGTGTGTGGTATCTGTGTGGTATCCTTTGATGAACAAAAGATTTTAAGTTCAATGAAATAAAATATATCTATTTTTCTTTTGTGTTACATACTTTGTTGTTAATCTAAGAAACTATTGCCTAACCCAATATCGTAAAGATTTACCACTGTGTTTTTGTCTAAAATATTATAATTTGGGGTCACTAGATGGCTCAGTCAGTTAAGCGTCTGCCTTCAGTTCAGGTCATAATCCCAGGGTCCTGGGATCAAGCCCCACATTGGGCTCCCTGCTCAATGGGAGTCTGCTTCTCCCTCTTCCTCTGCCACTCCCCCTGCTCATGCTCCCTTGCTCTCTGTCAAATAAATAAATAAAAATCTTAAAAAATAAAATATTATAATTTTTTCCTTATGTTTAGTTCTGTGGTTTGTTTTGAGTTCCTTTTGCATATGATGTGAAGTAGGGTATCCAAATTCATTCTTTTGCATGTAGATAATCACTTGTCCATGCAATATTGTTTGAAAAGACTATTCATATTCAATGGTTTTAGCACCCTTGTAAAATACTAGTTGACTACAGATGTATAGATTTATTTCTGGACTTTCTTATTATATTCATCTATATCTTTATGCCATTATTACAGTCTTGATTACTGTAGCTTTGTGATAGGACTTCAAATCAGGAAGTGTGAGTACTTGATCTTTATTCTTCTTCAAGATTGTTTTGAATATTCAGAGTCCCTTTCATTTCAGATGAATTTTAAGGTCAACCCATAAATTAACACATGGTCTATCCCTAGAGAATGTTTCATATGAATTTTAAGGTCAACCAGTAATTTAGCATATGGTCTATTCGTAGAGAGTGTTTCATATGAATTTTAAGGTTAACCAGTAATTTAGCATATGGTCTATCCCTAGAGAGTGTTCTATGTGCATCACCTAAGAATATACATTCTGCTACTGATTTCTGTCTGTTAGATCTTTTTGCTTTATAATATTGTTCAGGTCTTTATTGCCTTATTGATCTTCCATCTAGTGGTTCTATCTACTAATAAAATTGGGGTCAATAAGTCTAATCATTACTGCTAAACTGTCCATTTTCCCCTTTAATTCTTTTCATTTTTCTTTATGTATTTTGGAACTCTGTTATCAAGTACATATTTGTTTATAATTGGTATATTTTCCAGATGGAAATAGTATACAAAAACTGTACCAACATATTTCCATTTCTTCTCTCTCCTTTGCATTTTTGTTATTCAAGTTATGTCTTTTTACATTTTAAGCCTAACTACACAATTTTATAATTGTTGTTTATGAAGCTATCTTCTTTTCTTTTAAAGATTTATTTATTTATTTATTTTAGAGAGGGAGAGAGAGCTAGTGAGGTCAGGGGCAGAGGACAAGAAACTCAAGCAGACTTCTTGGTGAGCAGGGAGCCTGACACAGGGCTGGATCCCAGGACGCTGAGGTCATGACCTGAACTAAACCAAGAGTCGGATGCTCAACCAACTGAGCCACTCAGGCATCCCTATGAAGCTATCTTCTTAAATATATAGAGGGAGAAAGAAGTTACAGTGTGTTTTGCTGCCTTTCATAATTTCCATGCAGGTAATTTTACTGGCTCATTTCGTTTCTTCATGTGGATTCAGGTTATAGGCTAGTGTCCTTTAATTTTAGTCTGAAGGACTCCCTTTAGTATATAGTATTAGTAAATAATCTAGTATTTAGTATTTCTTGGAGTACAGGTCTGGTAGTAACAAATGCTCTCAGTTTTTTTGTTTGTTTGTTTGTTTTTATCTAGACATAGCTTAATTTCTCTTTGATTTTTGAAGGAGTGTTTTTAGCTCCGTATAGTTATTTGTTGACAGTGTTTTTCCTTGAATACTTTGAAAATGTCATCCTAACATCTGACATTTATAGTTTCTTAAGGAAAATTAGCTGTTACTTTTATCAAGGATCCATTCTGTGTGATACATTGTTTTTCTCTTGTTGTTTCCAAAATTTTTCACTGTGATTTTTGACAATTTGTGATTAGTTTAGGGAAGGATCTTTTTGAATTTATTTGACTTGAAATTTGTGGAGTTTCTTGAATGTGTACATTACTATTTTTCATTAAATTAAGACGGTTTTAGTTATTATTTTTGACTTTTTCCTCTTCCTATATCTCTTCTCTGTCTTTAAACTTTACGTTCATTTTATATTCTACATTCAGTTTTACTGAAATAGGAAGGAATATAAGGAATTCTCCCATGTAATATAACTAAGTATAATAGTCTATTCTCATTTAATTAGATGTTCTCTGTAAAATAACAAAACAATTTTCTTTTTTTTTTTTTTTTGAAGATTTTATTTATTTATTTGACACAGAGAGAGATCACAAGTAGGCAAAGAGGCAGGCAGAGAGAGAGGGGGAAGCAGGCTCCCCGCTGAGCAGAGAGCCCGATGCAGGGCTACATCCCAGGACCCTGAGATCATGACCTGGGCCAAAGACAGAGGCTTAACCCACTGAGCCACCCAGGCGCCTCAACAATTTTCATCATGAAAAAAATAGCTTAGACAACTTTGTCTTGATCAGTCTTTCTTCCTTCCTTTCTTCCTTCATTCCTTCGATCCATCCCTCCATCCATCTATTTATTTTGGATTATTCACTCTTTGATTTAACTAAGTGATTGTAGTTTCTTAGCATTAATGCAAATAATCAATGATCAAGGGTTATTAAATGAATTGGGGAGACTGTACTGAAAACCCTACTCTTTGCCAGGTATACTGTCTGACATTGTGAACCTTTTCCAGCCTACTTTAAATACCTAGACTATCTTTAAGTAGTTCTCTCTTATTTATAGAACTTTTAAAAATTTTCTCAGGACTCAGTCGTATATACTATTGATTTTAACAAAACATTGAGAAAGAAAAGAATACCTAAGATAAGTGAATATTTGCATTATAATTTAAAAAAGTAATTTATGATAAAATATGTATTTCTACCTAAAGAAGAGGTAGAATCATTTTATTCAGAATGAGAGATTATGCACATCATTTTCTTTGACAATACCATGTGGTATTTATTTTAGAAGAAAAAATACTTAGGATAACATTGTATTTTTTATAAGAGGAGTGGTAAATTAAGATTTAATTCATATAAATACACAGAGTAATCTTGCATCCTTACATATGCCCTCATATGTTCTTTCTAAAAAATAAAAAATTCACATTGTGAGTTCTCTTTGTTAGGAACAAAGCACTTATCTTTATAAGTTTTGAATAAATCTGAGCTTATATTTGTGTAATACCGTTCTATGGTCTTCTTTTTTTCCTTGGTCATTCCATGATTTATATATGTCCTTAACATATTGACATTTAGTGGATAGTTTAATAAAATATAATTAAGAATACAAATATTCTTAATCTCTCTCATTGTTGTTTCTAAACAAATAGAATGAAAATATATGGTTAGAAACTATAAACAGTTTATTGAATTATCTGAGAGTCATTAGCTATATGTGGCTATTTATATTTATTTTTAAATTAATTAAAATCATGACATTTTAGGGGCACCTTGGTGGCTCAGTGGGTTAAGCCTCTGCTTTTGGCTCAGGTCATGATCTCAGGGTCCTAGGATCGAGCCCCACTCAGGTCATGATCTCAGGGTCCTGCAATCGAGCCCCGCATCAGGCTCTCTGCTCAATGGGGAGCCTGCTTCCTCCTCTCTCTCTGCCTGCCTCTCTGCCTGCTTGTGATCTCTCTCTGTCAAATAAATAAATAAAATCTTAAAAAAAAACATATGAAATTTTAAAAACCCATCTTTTAGTCAATCAGCCTCATTTCATATGTTTAATAACCAAATGAAACCAATGACTACTTCATTAGACAATGTACATAAAAATATTTCCACTATCACAGAAAGTCCTATTGGACAGAGTTGCTACACATGTGCATATACAGTGAAAATAAAACCTTCCTTCCATATCACTCATTATCCTTTTTGAATATGTCTATGTATACATTGGTACCAAATAATATCAATGAAGATGTCTATACATCTTCATAGGTCTGTACATAAACAATATATTTCCAAATGTATACACTCTTATAAATGTGTGTGTATGTATTTAACTCCAACAATATGGAGAGTCTATGCTTTTTATTAACTTAATAGTGTAATTTGAGGATCTGTTTACATGAACCCTTTTGTTTTTGTCTAACATTATTTAATGGTTATATAGAATCTCTTTGCATGATGTACTATGTATTTCCTGTTGCCCATTTGTGAATATACTTGGCAACCATTTTTGAAATGTAGTTGTGGCTAAATTCATACAGTAGTATTGCTGTGTCAAAAGAAAGGTCAATTTGAAATGTAATACTATCACATTGTATTAAGTCCACCAATGGTATATGATAATTGCCTACTACTATACTCTTACTGTCACTCAGTCTTATCAACATTTTTTATTAGTATCAATTTCGCTGATGAAAAATAGCCCTTAATTGTTATAGTGATATGTATTTTCTTAATTACGAGTGAGGTTGAGCATCATCTTGCCATATGTGCATTGGTAGTTAGTTCAGCTTTTATTCCATGAATTCCTTTGCACAAGCTTTTCACATTAAGTCTTTGCATTAGTACTTGTGAGCAGCAAAATTTTTGGTTTTTTTTTTTAAGATTTTATTTATTTATTCGTGAGAGAGAGAGAGAGAGAGCACAAGCAGGCAGAGTGGCAGGCAGAGGCAGAGAGAGAAGCAGGCTCCCCGCTGAGCAAGGAGCCTGATATGGGACTCAATCACAGGACCCTGGGATCATGACCTGAGCCGAAGGCAGCCATTTAACTGACTGAGCCACCCAGGCATCCCCAAAATTTTTCCTTTAGATATTTCTATTTATCCTTTATCTCAGTGGAATTATTCATTCACCACCATTTGGAAAGTCCAGTGAAAAATTTTGTTTTTTAAAACTCTTAGTTGGGGGCACCTGGGTGGCTCAGTGGGTTAAAGCCTCTGCCTTCAGCTCAGGTCATGATCTCAGGGTCCTGGGATCGAGCCCCGCATCGGGCTCTCTGCTCAGCAGGGAACCTGCTTCCGCCTCTCTCTCTGCCTGCCTCTCTGCCTACTTGTGATCTCTCTTTCTCTGTTAAATAAATAAGTAAAATCTTTAAAAATAAATAAATAAATAAATAAATTAAATAAATAAATCTTTTAGTTGTTATGTATCCATTATTAACTGGTAGAAGAAAAAATAAGTAATGAGCGTTAAAAAGGGAAAGAGGGACAATGGGAAAAGTTGTGGATAAATGTCTGTAATGAACTCATTTAGCGCTAAGTACCTATTTAACCTATTTAAAAACATCATCTGTTGCCCCATCTTCTTTATCCGTCCATTTATCAGTGGACACTTGAGTTTGTTCCATATCGTAACTACTGTAAATAATGCTACTGTAAATAAGTATATGGGTGCCTGTATCTTTTCAAATTAGTGTTTCCATTTTCTTCGAGTGAATACTCAGTAGTGGAGTGACTGGATTGTGTGGTATTTCCATTTCTGATTATTTTGTTGAACATCTATACTCCTTTCCATAGTGACTCCACCACTGTACATTCCCATCAACAGAGCATTTGGGTTTCTTTTACTCCACATCCTCACCAACACTTATTATTTCTTGCCTTTTTGATACTAGCCATTCTGACAGGTGTAAAGTGTTATCTCGTTGCAGTTTTGATTTGCATTTCCTTGATGATGAGTGATGTTGAGCATCTACTCATGGGTCTGCAGGCTGTCTGCATGTCTTCTGTTACTCTGTTCTTTAGTCCAGCAGCACCAGAATGTAACCACTTAAAAGAAAAATATGTTCAAAATATGATGATTAGAAAGCCCGACAATTTGAAGAGTCAGTAGAATAGCACAGTCTGAACTTCCAAGAAATAATTTATATAAATATACATATTACGATATCCCTTTCCTTCTTTCTCCAGGCAATGCTTTTCTAATTTATTGACTTTTTGGGAGGGAAGAATATTGACACACTTCTCCTCAAAGTCATTTTGTCTGCCCTATTGTTTTAAGTTATTAATAGAATTCAAGACCATTATTTTTTGCCATATTATTAAAAATAAAAAAAATGTTT
Organism: Potos flavus; assembly: GCA_028534135.1. Lineage (NCBI taxonomy): Eukaryota > Metazoa > Chordata > Mammalia > Carnivora > Procyonidae > Potos > Potos flavus. The sequence goes on along the minus strand of CM052883.1, from coordinate 84,238,433 downwards.
GTTAAATGTTTTAGTGTATGGTCTATGACCCAAATCAATAAATATTAATTTGGCTATGCACATTTATTGGGCAATAAATATATATGTTAGGTACTCTACAGAGGTTAGTAGGTACCAATTCATTAGTCTTAAAAACTACTTACTTGTACCATGGCATTTTCTGCAGTTAGTAGTTTTACAAAATATTCCAGTATCAATAAGATACATGGTTCTAAGAAAAAAAAGAAAGAAACCATCTATTATGTTTATGCAACATGGATACCTTGGGTATCACAAAGAAATATAATTCAAACACTATACTAGCTAATTGGGTAACTAAGGAAAGAGAATGTGAAAAAAAAATACCCAATAAAATATTTGATTTTAAAGTTCCTTGCATATAAACACAGTTATGGCTATAAAGACAAATCACAGCTTTGTTTAGAGCTACAAGATAAAAAATAACCTATTTGCCTCTTCCTCGTTCATTTCATTTGAAGGCAGGCAGAGAAAGGAGAGCCCATTCTTAGCGTCATACCATGGACCGCATGTTGGTTTGTCTTCTTTTCTGGCCTTCCTGGAGGTTCTTTGCCTCAGTATCACTTAGTTAGCTGCGTAGTGACCATTTTCCTCCTCCCATCCACTTAAGGTCAACTGTTTTCTAAAATCCTTCATCATGTGTATTTAATGATCTTTTACGGACTGCAGTGTTAAAGAAACTTATTCATAATATATACTTCATATATTTGGAAAGTTAATATTTTATTCTAGAATAAGAGTTGATTTTTCTTTTTTTTTTTTTTTTTAAAGATTTTATTTATTTATTTGACAGAGAGAGAGATCACAAGTAGGCAGAGAGGCAGGCAGAGAGAGAAGGGGAAGCAGGCTCCCTGCTGAGCAGAGAGCCCAATGTGGGGTTCGATCCCAGGACCCTGAGATCATGACCTGAGCTGAAGGCAGAGGCTTTAACCCACTGAGCCACCCAGGCGCCCCCGAGAGTTGATTTTTCTAAACATTTTTGTCAGGTATCAATCAATGAAAAATGAGATTGGGTAACGAGGGAGGTTATGGCCCAAATTAATTAAACAAGATGTGTGTGTGTGTGTGTGTGTGTGTGTGTGTGTGTGTGTGTGTCTGTAGGGAGTTTGGTAGAGTGGAGGAGCAGGGAGCAGAGAGGAAAGATCATAGGGCCCACAGAGACCTACCTTCTTGTTTTCATCATTCTTTATCTGTTAAAAATATACCCACCTACACTTTAAGGCTTAGAGCATTATCCAGCTCAAGTTCCTGGGCCAAGTGTTTTTTTGTTTGTTTCTGTTTTATTTATTTATTTGTTTGTTTATTTATTTAAAGTAGAGATGCCTATAAATATTTTTATCACCAGCTTGTTACAAGAACTAGAACAGTACTTACCCAAACTAGACAGTTGTACTTCTGTCGTATCTCACTCTTAAGGCAACCCAAACCTTCTTACCATTTTGTGCTAATTTTAACCCCATCTCTGATTCTCCTCTCATTCCATCCTCTCTCCGCCTCAAGTCATCCAAATGCATGTTTTATATTTTCTGGCACTTCTGACATTTAAGTTTATATTTAATGATTTCTTGCCACGATCTTCAGTATCTGAGATCTTGGAACACTATCATTATCTTATTTCTACCTCTAGTTATAATGTTTCTGACAAGAGTGAATCATTGCAGTGGAGCTTCTTAATAGGGCATTACTGTAGCAATAAAAGATGTAAATCGCAGTTGCAAACACCCTAGAAGAGCAATCATGAAACAGTGATCAATGATTAGATGAACTGCACATATAATTACATACATATAAGGTCAGATGAATCACTTGAGCTGAAAAGGACAGGAAAGGTTTAAGAGGGAGAATTAGAATATTTTAGAGAAATACAATTTGAATAGGAAGCAGATAAAGTCATGAAAGCGTTACAGCAAGTGGGGAAGGTTGAAAAGTACAATAAAAAAAAAGAAAACATGCACATTTAAAGAATAAAACTATTAGTAAACAATACTTGTGATAACTGCATTGTTACTGATCCATCCCTAGTAGAGCATGCTGTTTGGGGGATTTTCTCCCTTTTCTGTGAAGGGGATGGATTTGCATTGAATATAAACTTTTGTCTAATGTCCTATGTAACTGATTAAAAAGGCAGGCTCCTAGATATATCTCTTAAACTCAAGGCTTTTACCCAAAATCTCAAACTTTCCCTGTTAGATACTGTAAAAAGACTATAACCGTAACACATCTAAAAATGGCATGTTTCAAAATTTCCTCAAAATATGCTTTTTTTTCCTCTTTCCCAACACAAGTTGCAATAGCAACATTAAGCCAGTGGTAAAAACTTGAAACACAAAATCGTTTTGTATACTTCCTTGTTTCTCAGTGTTCAGACCTAATCATTAAATTCTTTTGTTTTTATCAACCGTCTCCCTTGCATGTGTCCCGTCCTCTCTGTGCCCTTGTTTCATCCTTAACTTCTTGGCATTGCTTGCCCAAATTGTCTTGAGAGCTTCTTACCAGATCTAATGACTTCAAGATGTCATCAGATCTAAATCATTTTTTAACCACTGCCAAATTTTTCTAATTTCAATTTCTCTAAATTCAAATCTGATTTTGTTGCTTTTTTGGGCTGTAAACTTGACCATTCATGAAAACAGTGATCAGCTCTGCTATATTCATGTTAGTGATAGTGCATGCTTTATTAATATTGGCAGTAATGCATGGGGCTGGCCCCACACCTTTCCAGTAATCTCTTTAAGCTTTCTTGTGCATTTTGTTTAGATTATTCTAATAACATAGTCTATAATTTCATTTATCTGGAAAACCCTGGATCATGACGTTTTCACTTATATTACCACAAAATATATGAAAAGGATCCATTCTGTTCTTTATTTCTTTTAAGAATTTATTTACTTACTTTATTTGAGAGAGAGCATGAGGGAGTGAGTGGAGGGAGGAGTAGAGGGAGAGAGAGAATCTCAAGCAGACTCCCCCCTGAACATGAAGCCTATGCTGGGCTTGATCTCATGACCCTGAGATCATGACCTGAGCTGAAACCAAGAGTCAGATGCTTAACCGACTGAGCCACCTAGGCACCCCACGTTTTGTGCATTAAATCTCATTGCATTGTCTTCTTTCCCTTCCTTCATCTTAATGGCAATCATTACTTTACCCAAAATTAGCAAACTTGTAGCCCCCAGGCAGAAATTGGTGCCTGTAAATATATTTAAAAGTATTGGGCTATAGTTAAAAATCAGATTATAAAATAAAATCTTGATTTCTAGCTGATCTTGAAAAAAATGTGGAACACTAGAATACTGTATGCACTTTCCTATAAGATGATGCTTATCTGGAGCTAAGGGACTATTGCCCCTTTTAGACAGCCTGACTATTCCATTTACTCTCTTTTTACCCATGTATCTTAATTCTGCCACTCCATACCCAGTCCCTTTTGGCATTTGGGTTTGAGACTCCTATCCTACCATGGACCATAGAGAAACACAGTGCTTGTCTTATCTTGTCCAATATGGGATGGAAACAATTCTAGTGAACTTGGTTTCTCAACCTTATAGCACTCTCAGTGTCTGCAATGGTACTGGTCATACTGTGAATGTTCAATCAATGCATTTTGGTAGAACTGAATGACACATAAAATGAGATACAACAAAATCTTTCCAAGCTGCCTGGAAGAATGCATTTTTTTTTCTCAACTTGATCAAATGTCTTGTCTTCCTCATTTAATTGGTTTTGTTAACCATGTGCCTGATTATTTTCCTGTTTATCTGACCTCTCTTGACTTTAGTCGAATGTTCCTAGATGGCAGAATTCTTGCATTATAATGTCCTTTGTGCCATGTCCAGTGTCAAAAAATGCTCTGGTAGGCATTATTGCTAAGTAATACTAGTAAGCACATGTAGAAACTATTTCTGCATCCTTCTATTTCAATAGTAAGTAAGTGATTAAATATGTAGGTAACATAATAGTGTTATTGGCAACACTAATTTAAAGTCCTATCAAGTTGAGTCTCAATCAGAACTATACTAAGGTCTGTAATTAGGGTCAGTGTAGAGCAAGGGGTCTCCTTGTGGCTGCAAGAAAGAATGAATCTCCTGGATGCAACAGATGATAACATTAAAGGCTGTGCTAAGGGGGATTTGCCTGAGACTTCTGGTGTCCCTTGACTAAGCTGCATGTCCCGTCAGCGAGTCCCTTTGCACCATCAGTGACCTGCACACAGCTCTCTAAATTCAGAGAAGGTTCAGCAGCTTGGGCCCCTGAAAAGGTATTTGGAAAGTTTCCCAGTTTGTGTTCCACATAAGCTGGAGGCAGTATAGTGATAATTAATAAAGTGTCAGACTGGATAATTGTAGGAACTGTAAAAGATACTAAAATGTTGTTACCGGAGGCACAGACACACCTGTGAACGTGTGACATTAATTTGTGTGAGGAACGTCACGTGAGAGTGGATGAGGACTAGGAAGGTGAGATGTTCTTTAAATAATTCCGATGGGAAAGGGCTCTTCCAAAACATAAAGAAAGGAGCGCCTGCTAGTGGGATAATACAAGGTTTATTGAAGGAGTTTCCTCTGTATTCTTTTGTTTTGTGTGCTTATCTTCTTGACCAATTTTATAATAACAATAAACCTCCCCTTATTGTGTTACAATACACCTCTTGATAGTGTAATGTTGAGAGACATGAGACCTTATTTACTGACCGTCACCCTAAATTTTGCGCATGACTAGGGGGCCTCTGGGTGGCTCAGTCAGTTAAGTGTCCACCTCTTGATTTGGGCTCAGGTTATCATCTCAGGGTCCTGAGATTGAGTCCCACATCCAGCTCCGTGTTCAGCAGGGAGTCTGCTTGAGGATTCTCTCTCTGTCCTTCTCCTTCTGCCCCTCACTGCCCCCCATCCCCGCTTGCTTTCTCTCTCTTTCTCTAAAATAAAAAATAAATAAATCTTAAAAAAAAATTCTGTGCAGACCAATTCCTATCGGGTTTCCATACACAGTAAGTTAATGGTAGAAAAAGGAAGAATAAGGATGAGGGTACCTATGTCAATACTTATCATGAGAAGGATTGAGAACTACTGAGAACTACAAAATTATAAGCAATTTACAGAGCTGATGTTAGATGAATGGTAGCTCTTTTGTCATTGTTTGTCGTTATTTCCATTTTTATTGAAATCGATTTTTAAAAAATGAAAACTAAAACTTTTGAGATAAATTACTGTCAATGATTATTCTGCCCTTCTCCTAAAGTGTCTTATACTAAGGCTGTATAAGATAGATGTATGTAGGCAAAACGTCCAAATCTTAGCATTGCTATATAATAGTATTTTCTTCCAGACCACTCCATTCTCTTGCCTTTCTGGCTCACAGATTAATGGTGTTATTCCAACGCAATTTTCTGACACCACAAGTATCCTACCAGTTGATTCAATTCTAACTAACCAGAATTAGTATGGGCCCTCCAGGTTAAGGACTCAGTGACTGCCCCTGTTCAGAGGCCTGCATTTCCCAAGTCTCCAGGCTACCTGCATTTCAGTCTAACTTGGCTATAAATTTGGTGGTTCCTACAATCTTCCTTCAAGTTTGATAATTTGCTAGAAAGATACAGGAAGTGCTATACTTATGAATACTGGTTTATTTTAGAGGCTACAGGTGAAGACCCAGATGAACTGGTAAATAGGGCAAGTCTGAAAGGGTCCCAGCATAGTGTCTGTCTCTGTGGAGTTGGGAGGTGCCATCCTCCTGGTATGTTGATATATTTACTAATAAGGAAGTACCTCCGAATTTCATCATTCACAGATTTTTATGGAGGTCTCATTACCTAGGCATGATTGACTACATCATTGACCATGTGATTGAACTCCATCTCCCATCCCTCCATCTGCCCTGACCTCCAGTTAGGGCAGAAAGTTCTAATTCTTTAATCAGGTGGTTGGTTCCTGTGGTGGGCAGCCCCCCTCCAGAAGCTGTTTAACCACCCTCCCCCCACCTCTACTCCTTGAGTCATCTCACTGGCATAAACCAAGTATGATCAAAGGGAACTAATGATTAATTAATAACAAGTGACACTCCTATCACTCAGAAAATTCCAAGCATTTTAGCAGCTTTATGCAAGGAATCAAAGAAAAAGACTAAATATATTTTTTATTAGACCACACAAGCTTTTTTCAAATATTAATTAGTCTGAGTTTCTTGTTTTTTCCATTGTGTTTTGGGGGTTTCTAAGTATAAAAACCCTTACTTCACCCTTTTTCATTTTTCACAGACAACAGTCTTATAGAAATTGGCTTGGCTTAAGATGTATGAAATTATTTACATATGTATTTCTCTCCAAAACCCATGCAAATTAGTTTGCCTATAATGCATATACAGTCCATTTTATTTTTTGTTTATATTTTGTAGGCTTTTGATACATTAACTCAACTTGTTTGTCTTCTCTTTAGATCTGAAATTAAACATAATCTTTATTTCAAATGAAATTATTTCTCTGCTCTCAATGTATTTTTCCTTCACTTTATTTTCAATTCTTTCTGACATTAGGTCTATTCAATGATAGAATTATAGGATCAAAATCAAGCAGGTGTAGTGTAGTTATACTCAATATAATCAGTTATTTGTGTTATAATTAACTTTACTGTGGGAGTATCCTCTAAAGAGATTAGTACCTTCTTTTAAATACAAGTATACAACCTATAAGAAAACAAAAGTACAAAGACAAAAGATCATGACATCACAGCATGTTACTGTTTCTTTTTAAAATTTAATTCAATATGCAAATATAAAAGCATTTTGCTTACTTATGTGATTTTTTGCTTTTTTTCTTATAATGAAAATATTAACATAGTCTTTAAATGTTAACATGTAAAAAAGATATGCTAGCAAATTTTCTTCTTAATGAAATGTCTAATATAGCGTCTAAGTTTTTATATCCATTTGAATAATCATACATAAATATATACATGTATATGCGTATTTATAATAGGAATGAAAACGCCTGTATCACTCACTGTGTTGTGATGTGAACTGAGATCTTTTTAATTATCTACATACCCTAATTCATATTAATGTCTCTGTTATTAAGCTTAAGCTTTTCACTGCTTTTATAACTCTTTTTTTTTTTTTTTTTTTTAATTTCTAGGTAACCTTCAAAGCATCAAAACATTCAGTTTCTCCAGATTTGAAATACGTCCTTCTGGCATATGATGTCAAACAGGTAACATAGTGATCTTCTTTGAAAAAACTTCTTTGTGATGCATTCAGGTAACAAGTCATAGTTTTACTTGGTCATCTACTCACCTGGAAAAGAATTGGCATATCCAATCACTGTGGGGGGGGGATACTGATAACCAATATTGCGCAAGAGAGCTTTGGAGAAAGTGTCCTGTCTTCCACATCTGGCTAGCAAATGCCTGGCCACACACTACCAGGTGTGTGTGCTAGTCCTAGTCTGTCTCCTTCAGAGAGGGGTGTGGCAGGTGGTTAGCAAATCTGACAAATGGAGGCTCTTGGCGTTTTTGGGACAGCCTCATAATAATGTAAATGTTTCTTGGGAGTATAGATGAAGGAGTTTCCTGATGGCTTTGCCCTGAGCTGCAATGTGTATAATGGGAAGGGACTGGTGAAAACATTGATTCAGGTTATGGACGGTGGATTCTTTGGTGGTATTTGAGCATAATAAGCCTTGTGATTTTAGAAAATTCTGAAAGTGGGTCAAACCAAGAATTCAGTTCTGAACAAACAAAATGTTCTAATTGCAATTAGCATTTCATTACTCTGTGTCAGCTCTACAGCACACAATTAGGGCAATATGTGTGGTTGTTGAATGTTTTCTATTTAGATATAATTTGCACTGTTAAGAAGATAAGTAAATGTTGAAAGGCAATTCAGCAGATGAGTTTCTGTAGAAAATAAATGATTGGAAATCATTCAAGAAATTTTTATGTGCTTTAAGACAATAAAAATTTATAGACTTAGAGCAGGAGGCCTCATATAATGCATTGAAAGGCTTGAGCACATGAAATTTCACAGTTCAGAGGACCTTCTATGTAATAACTTTAGTCTTTGGTCTTTTGGAGTATACATGTGCTATATTTTAGACATATTTATATAGTTTTATTTAAAATAATTTATACTGCAAAAAAAAACAGGGAGATTATAATGCATGATGTCTTTTCCTATTATAAATCTCAGCCTTTTTACTTTAATTTTGCTCTGTAAGATCTCTATTCATTGAGATTCTGAAAAACACATGTAATAGCAAGAAAAATACTTGTTTTGTAAACAAAATATCAAAATTTCCCAATTTTTAAATAATATTTATCTAAAGATTTTTAACTTACTGTAAATTTGTATTAAACTGATAATGAACTTAAGAAAAATCAGATTTCAGTAGCTACAATAATCAAGACTATGTGGAATGAACAGAGGGATAGACATAGAGATCAATGAAACAGAATAGAGATATCACTACATACCTATCAAAATGGCCAAAAGGAAAAAAAAAAATTAGTTTCTACACCAAACCAGAGCAAGCACCAAGAAGCGGGATCATTCGTACGTCCATGTTGGGCATGTGTTCTGCTACTCTAGGATATGATGTATAAAATTAGGGAGACTGGATATTTCAGCAAAATGCATCAAGTTTATCAAAAAATACAGTGAGCACCAGAAACATATATCTATGGACCAATCTTAATATTCTCTTTTATTTTTGCTTCACTTCAGGAAAAATAAATATAGTCTATGACACATCAGTCTCTGGAAGTGAGAGGAAGCTATAATTTTAATAAGTAACAAATAATTAAACTAAATTTCACAATCTTATACTACTTAATTCATTTTTTTTGTTTCATTTTGTTTTGTTTATTCATCATGTATCAGGTGCAAACTCCCAAGCTAACATAATGCATGGGGTGTGGGGGGAGGGGTGGGGGTGGGTATGCGCACACTCATGCATATCTACTTCAAGAAAGATACAATCAGACAGAGGCAAGATGACACAGATATCCACTATACACAGCATTGTGTGAGGTGTTACAGGAGTGGTTATATTAAAGAATAGAGAATATTTCCATTCAAGATAATCATGCTGGGAAAGGAAACATGGGATGATATTTGAAGAGCAAACAGGTAAAGACAAATAGAAAAGCATTCCAGATGGGCCGATAACATGGGCCTTCATGGAAGAAGGAGCATTAAGTCTTTGAGGAATAGTACTTAGTTCAGACTAACTAGCTCACTGGTAAATAACAGAAAAAAAAACAAAACCTATATACCTAGGAGAGCCCAAATTATAGAAGAAGTTGAATTCCATTTTATTCTTTACAGTTTGTACTGAGAGCCATTTGGGATCTTTGATGGTTTTAGAGTAATCAAATGCCATTTTTACTGTGTGTGTCTCTGACTGTATGTGTTTGTGTGTGTATGTGCATAACCCCCATTAACAAAGATGGAAAAAAACATTCATACAAAATCCAACCACCTAAACACATCCACTAAAATTATTTTGGTGTGTTTTATTCCTTTTGTGCCTTTGATATGTAAAAGTAGGTAAACAGGAATTACCGTACATTAAGCATTATTTTAGGCAGGCGTTATTACCCTGATTTCTGAGAGAAGAAAAGTTAATCTCAGAAAAGCTGAAAAATGCAGGATTTGATGATTAAGACATTTATCCAAGATCTTTCAATTAGGAAGTGATAGCCACACACTTACAAATTGGCTTATGTAATATTTTGTCTTTATTTTCATTATAAGGCAGATGAGATGAACCAGAAAAACATAATGAAAGGCTAGATTCCAACAACTTTCAGATTCTCCCTATTGTTGGTTGTCTTAGTTTTCTTCATGTTTTAAAATATTTTGAAAATATCTTTTAGTGTATTCCCTTTTTCCTGAATTTAATATTTCTCTAGGATGCATTTACATAAATGAAATTTCTGCGTGGAGCTATATGACATTGTTTAACTGAGCTGAAATTCACAATAGTTAACACAAAATAAGCTGCCTTGAAGTGTACAGTTCAGTAGCATTTAGTACATTCACAATGCTGTGCAGTTACCACCTCTATCTAGTTCTAAAACATTTTTATCAACAAAAAAGATAACCGCATACCCATTAATCAGTCAGTCCCCATTTTCCCCTACCATACCTTTTGGTAATCACCAATCTGATTTCTATCTCTATGGGTTTACGCATTTGGATATATAAATGGAATAATATGACATGTGACCTTTTTTACTGGCATTTTTCACTTACCATAGTGTTTCGAAGTTTATCCACGTTGTAGTATGGGTCAGCACTTCTTTCATTTTTTATGGTTAAATAATATCCCTTTGTATGTATGTATCACAGTTTGTTTGTTCACTTATCCTTGGAGGAATATTCGCTTTATCCCCAACTTTTGGCTATTCTGAGTAGTGACGCTCTGAACATTTGTACACAAGAATTTCCTGAGTATCTATTTTCAGTTTTTGGAGTGTATTTTGAGGTGTATAATTGCTGAGTAACAGGCTAATTCTGTGTTTAACTTTTTGAGGAACCACCCAACTGCTTTCCATGATGGCTGCACCATTTTATATTCCCGTCAACAATGGATGAGTTCTCATTTCTCTGTATTCTTACTAACAGTTGTTATTTTCCGCTTTTCTTATTATGAACTATCCTAGTGTGTATGAATTTGTATCTCATGGTGGTTTTGGTGTACACCTCCCTAATGACTGATGATGTTGCACATATTTTCATATGTTTGTTCGTCATTTGTATTTCTTCGTTGAAGGAATGACTACTGAATTCCTTTGCTTATTTCTTTTTTCTTTTTGTAGTTGTGTTTAAGAGTTTTTTATATATTGGGAACAGTAGGCTCTTATATAGGACTTGAAAATATTTTTTCCCACTCAGTAGATTGTCTTTTCACTTTCTTGATAATCTTCTTTAATGCGTAAATTTGAAAAATTCTGCTTAAGTGCAAATTATCTATGCACATGCTTTTGGTGTCATAGTTAGGAATCTATTTGCAAATTCAAGGCCATAAAGTTTTACCCCAATGATTTTTTTTCTGAAAGTGTTATACTTTTAGTTCTTATATTTAGATTACTGATTAATTTTGAATTAATTTTTATATAGTTTGAGATAGGGGTCCAGGTATAACACAGTATATAGGCTCGTGCTATATACTGAAACACTTCTTTCCAAAATGGTTATGTTGGTTTATAACTACCATTAGGCAATGTATAGTCTGTTATATTACCATCTTTACCAACTTAAAATTATATTTTATTTATTTATTTATTATTTTTTATTTATTTTTTTAAGATTTTATTTATGAGAGAGAGAGAGAAAGAGAGAGAGAGAGAACACAAAGCAGGGGAAGCAGCGGAAGGAAAGGAGAAGCAGGCTCCACTGAGCAGGGAGCCCGATGCGGGGCTTGATCCCAGGATGCTGGGATCATGACCTGAGCCAAAGGCAGACGCCCAACCAACTCAGCCACCCAGGTGCCCCAAAACTGTATTTTAAAGAAAAAGTAATTACTAACTTGATTATCTACTAATCAAATACACGCACACATTCTCGCTATCACACATACACACAGAGTAAGTATTAGTTTTATATTACTATGCAGTAAATTGCCCCAAACTCAGTGACTTTTAAAAAAGCATTTATTGTGCTCAGTTTCTGTGTAATGGAATTTGGAATTGGCTTGGCTGGGTGGTTCTGGCTCAGGATTTCTCATGAAGTTGCAGTCAGCTATCAGCTGGGGCTGCAGCCATCCGTCAGCCTAACTGAGGTTGAAGAATACACTTCCAAGGCCCATCACTCACTTGGATGGCAAATTGGTGATAACTGTTGGGATGAGGCTTCAGGTTTGCCCCTGATGATTTTTCTGAAATGCTGCTTGAGTGTCCTCATAATGTGGTACCTGGATTTCCCCAGAATGAGTAATACAAAAGATAAAGGTAGAAACTTAAATGCCTCATATGATCCTTCCTTAGAAGTTACCTATTAGGAGCACCTGGGTAGGTCAGTCAGTTAAGTGTCTGATCTTGATTTCTGCTCAGTTCATGATCTCAGGGTCATAAGATGGAGCCCTGTGTCAGGCTCTGTGCTGGGTATAAAGCCTGTTTAAGATTCTCTCTCTCCCTCTGCTACTCCATGCCCCCTCCTTGCACTTGCTCTCTTAAAAAAAAAAAAAAAAAAAAAAAGTTACCTCTTACTTTCACAGAACTATTTTTTAATTCAGTTTATATTTTTAAAGATTTATTTATTTATTTACTTATTTATTTATTTGAGGGGAGAGGGGCAGAAGGAGAGGGAGAGAGAGAATCTTAAGCAGAGTCCACACTAAGCGTGAAGCCCAAGTTGGGGCTCCATGTCATGACCCTGAGATCATGACCAGAGCTGAAACCAAGAGTCAGATACAACTGACTACGCCACCCAACATGCCCCTTAATTCAATTTATTTAAGCAACAACAACAAAAAATAAAAACAGTTCACCCATTTCTCCCACCTCCCAACCCCATCTCTAGCAACTATTAATATATTCTCTGTATATGACCTTAGTTTTTGTAATTAATTTTTTAATATTCTACGTATAAGAGAGAGTTCATATTGTATTTGTCTTTCTCTTATTTAAACTTAGAATAATGCCTTCAAGGTCCATCCATGTTGTTACAAATGAAAATATTTAATTGTTTTTATGGCTGAATATATATATATATATATATATATATGAAATATACCTGCCAAACCCATCTAGTATATTTTTCAGTTCAGTTAATGTATTCTTCAGCTCTGTGACTTCTATTTGGTATTATCTATTGACGTTCTCATTGTGTTCATCCATTCTACTTGTTCAGTGAGCTTTTTATGACCATTACTTTGATCTTTTTATCAGTTAAATTGCTTAGCTCTATTTCATTAAGGATGTGTGTGTGTGTGTGGGGGGGGTTATCTTGTTCTTTCATTTGGAACATATTCCTCTTTTTCTTCTTTATGCTTGGCTCTGTTGGTTTCTATATAGTTGATGAAACAAATGTATTTCCGTGTCTTAAAGAAGTGGCCTTGTATAAGAGACACACTTTGTTGTTCAGCCCTGCCTGAGCTCCTGATTGTCTCCCAAACCTCTGTGCTTGTCCAAGCAGACTTTATATTTTCAGATGTTCTCAGTAGTCGCGGATGTGCCAATACCTGTCCGTGTCCCAAAAAAGAGGATCTCAGCAACTAGATTCAGGCTGAGTGGAAAATAGACCTCAGATATCAGCTCTTTAAAATATGCAAATATATACAGTTCTGTGATGGGCCTGCAAGATTGAGAGCCAGATGATCTGAAGGTGTACTTTTTCTTTTTTTTTCTTCATTATTATTATTAGTAGTAGTAGTAGTAGTAGTATTTATCTTGGTCACATAAGTCAACTCTAATTCAGTGTGGGAGGAAACTACTAAGAAGTGAGAATTTGAAAGGACCATCTTTTTTTTTTTTTTTTTTGGAAGGGACCATCTTAATGGCTGGCTTACTTAGTCCCTTATTTTCTTATTTTACATGCAAAGTATACTCACTCTCTCTAAGGCCCCCATATTTTCATCCATTGCATCCCAGCATTTTTACTAAGCAGATCATGTCTAGATCTTGAGAAGTCTTCTCAGGCATGGCTCCTTGGCTATAATTCTTTGAGTGTATTTTTATATATTCATACATAAATTTTTTTGAGATTTTATGAGATTTTGAGAATGAGAGGGGGAGCAAGAAAGAACACAAAATGGGGAAGGGTTAAAGGGAGAAGTGGGCTCCCCGCTGAGCAGAGAGCCCAATGAGGGACTCGATCCTGGGACTTCAGGATCATGACTTGAGCCGAAGGCAGTCGCTTAACCAACGGAGCCACCCAGGTGCCCCTAAAATTAAATATATATTAAATATATTCATTTATACATCCATGTAAATATATATATATATATGTATATATATATATATATATTTCCTAGGTATATATTTCTTGTGTATTTGAATACTGGTTTGATTAACATTCCCAGCACATATTTTCACATTTATTAGTTTTATTGTGAATAATGTATTTATATATACCATTCCTTTATCTTTTATAGTCTTTGTGTATTTTTTAAAATATGTGTAATTCAGTTATTAGTTAATTGTATAATTCAGTTATTAGTTTTATTGTTTTTTAATCATAACACCACTTTTTTAGATTTAATTATTTTTTTTTTCTTAAGAGAAAGTTTGAATTTTTTGATAAAATTCATCTTTTACTTTGCTGTGGTTTCTTTTGTTTCTAGGCTTAGAAACATGTCCACCAATATGGAAATATATCATTGTGCATTTTTCCCTTTTTTGTAGGTTTTTATCCATATATATTTATTCCATTTTATTTTCAACTATGTATGGTGGTGATTAAAAACAATCTTCCTAAAAGATCAAAATAATGGGAAATACGTACCTTTTATGTAAGTGAACATAGTAATGATCACCTGGGAAGACCAGAAAGGAGTATTTTTGATGTATTATTAGAAGGCCACACAGCACATTTAAAAGATGTAACCTGATTCATGGTACCACAATGTCCTCAGCCTCTGTTTCCCCATTGCTATAATGAAGAGGAAGAAAATACAAACACTTCTTAAACTTACTATCTTGAGTAATTGTCTGATATAAAGGGAAAGTTATGTGATAGTAATTCTGCCTTAAAGATTCTGTGAGAGAGCTCCTATAAAGGATCTAGCACTATTTTTTTGTTGTGTGTGTGTGTGTGTGTGTGTGTGTGTGTGTGTGTGTGTGTCAGGGTAGCTTGCTCAAGATTACTGATTTAACCTTTTCTCCCTGGCAGTGGCCTTAATCTGAGTCAAATGTCAATTCAGCATAGGACACATTTTGAAGATTTATTTTGTTTTTTTGTTTTTTAATAGGCCAATAGCTGAATTCTTCTATGTGTTACCTGTGGGGTTCCATTATTGAAACATGAATCTGTAGGTTACCCAGTCTTGAAAAGCTTTATTCAGAGCTTGACTTGATACAGTCTTTCTGTCTGAAGTATGAAGAATATGATTCTTTTTTTCTTAGCTTTTTTCCTGTTAACTATTTTGACAAATACTTCAATGATCTGCAATTGTAGTGTCTAAAATCATAAAGCAAGTATGATTACTAACATAGGTTTATAGACAGTTTTTGAAAATTCTGTATCAAGATCTTCATTATAAATAAGTAGTGTAAAATGTGAGCTAGCAATTTTTAGTACTTTGCAGGGAACCCCCCAAAATATTAATTTTTGTACTAATATCAATTTTTATTAAACTTGGGCTCAATCCTTTCTCTTGACTATTAATTAAGTCTAATATGATAATATAAAGACTATTTCCTCCATATGTATTTGTTTACTCTGTATTATAAAAAGTTAATTTCAACAAGGTGAGAAGTTACTTTTCTTTTTCTGGTCAAATTAATGTTTCTCATTGTTTGGGCTTATAGCATGGTTCTTTTTCTTTAAAGATTATTTATTTATTTATTTATTTGAGAGAAAGGGAGAGAGAGCACAAGCAGGGGGAATGGCAGAGGGAGAGGAAGAAGTAGGCTCCCTGCTGAAGAGGGAGCCTGACATGGGGCTCTATCCCAAGACCCCAGGATCATGACCTGAGTCGAAGGAAGACACTTAACCAACTGAGGCATCCAGGTGCCCTGGGCCCATAGCTTGGTTCTTTGCTCATTCTTCTATTCTACAGATTTTCAGAATGTTTTATGCTTGTAGTAGGAATCTATAGACACATAAAGATGAATGCTTTTTGATTCTAAGAATCTTACAGTATGGTAAAGGCTCTAAGAAGCATTTCACTAACTGTATTATAAGGTAAAGATAAGTAAATGGGGGGACAAAGGAAGAAAATACCTTTATGATTGGAAGTAAAGATGAATCCCCCTATCAGGAGATAGATTATAGAGTACAATATGTGAATCTTCATGTATCGAATTAACATGTTGTACTCTGTAAGTTTGCACAATGTTAGATGTCAGATATATTTAAAAAAAAATAATGAAGATTCCTGTAATGGAGGGATGATGTGCTTACATTGTCTCCTGTTTGTGAGGATACCAGGCTCCTAGCATGTTTTCATTCAATCACTCTTATTCTTTTTTGGCAGTTTTCCAAACTCAGGATGCACTGATCTTTTTAAAAAGAAAATCTGATTGAGGTGCCTGGGTGGTTCAGTCAGTCTAGCATCCGACTCTTGGTTTTGGCTCAGGTCATGATCTCAGGGTGGTGGGATTGAGCCCTGTATCAGGACCATGCTGGACGTGGAGCCTGCTTAAGATTCTCTGTCTCTCCTTCTGCCCTACCTGGCCCCTCCCTCTTTAAAAAAAAAAATTTACTGTCATTCTTCTTAAAATTTTTCCCAGGCTTCTTTGGGATAAAGACTAGAAGTCATTAGACAGCCTACAAGACCCTGTCTGCCTTTCCAGCCTCACCTCTCACAACTTGCCCCTTGCTTTCAGCACTTCCAGGATTTCCTCCATACTTCAAAACACTATGTTCCCTCCATCTTCTACCTGGAATAAACTCCTGCCCTACGTTCTCTCCTTCATATCAGTAACTTTTACTTACTCTTTAAATGACAACTCAGTCATACTTTTTCATCATCAAACCTGTTCTAGACTTCTCTAACTTGGTCAGATTCCTTCATCATAAGATTCATGGTCTGCTACCTCCCCTTTGTAGAATTTATCACAGCTGTAATTGTGTTTAACACAATGCCTGGCACAATGTTGCTGAAAAAATAACTTAAAATTTAACGTGTGAATTAATGAACCAGAACCTCTAGCAAATATTTCCTTAAAGTGCCAGGTTAAAGTAAGTGGCCCATCTCTGTTTTCATGGCATCTGGATGATACTTACATCTTCATATTTCTGTCATTCTATTGAACACATTCTTTTATGAGTGTATCCCCTTCACTAAACTATAAGACCCTTAAAGTCAAGAATTTTTCTTCACTTATTTTAATGCTCATAGAATTTTCTGCAGTGAATGGCTCATAGAAAACAGTCAATGTTTGTAGAACTAAAACAGTGATTCTCAGTCTTGGCTGCACATCAAAATCACCTGGAGAATTTTATTTATTTTATTTTATTTTGAGAGAGAGAGAGAGTGCTTGGGGTGGGGAGGAGGAAAGGGAAAGGGTGAGAGAGAATCTTAAGCAGGCTCCGTGCGTAGCACAGAGACCAGTGTAGGGCTTGACATGGGGCTTGTTGTGGAGTTTGATCTCATAGCCCTTAGCTCATGATCTGAACTGAAATGACAGTTGGATGCTTAACCCACTGAGCCATCCATGTGCCCCCTGGAGACACCATTATCCCTTATAATTTTTCTTTATAGTAGTTGCTGTTATTCTTATTTTATCGGTGGAAATAGAGAAAGGAGCTCCCCAAGCTTGTCTAATGTATGACTCAAGATTGAATTTTTTTTTTTTAATAGTACTTCTTAATAATGGTCCTAAAATAGCAGCCTCAGGGATCACCAGGGAACAACTAGCCATTCAAATTCTTGGGCCCTGTAAAGACCCAGTCGAAATAAAAAGTTTGAAGTTGGTGCCATAATCTGTAGTTTAGTAAACCATTTAGGTAATTCTGATGCATGCTCAAATTGAGAACTATCTGTTGAGAGGAATGGATTAAAAAAAAAACCAAACTTTTATTTATTTGAGAGAGGGGGGCAGGGAAGGCAGAAGGTGAAACAGAATCCTCAGGCAGACTCTGCGCTGAGCACAGAGCCCCATGGGAGTCTCTGTCTCACGACTTGAGATCATGACCTGAGCCAAAGCCAATAATTGGACACTTAACCAACTGAGCCACCCAGGGAGAAACTGATTCCTTGAAATCCAAGAGCTCTACCTGAGAAAAGACCTAAGCAGCCATAAATCAGCCATATAGATGAGAATGATTTAGAAAAAAATATCATT
Source organism: Potos flavus (assembly GCA_028534135.1). NCBI lineage: Eukaryota > Metazoa > Chordata > Mammalia > Carnivora > Procyonidae > Potos > Potos flavus. The sequence continues at coordinate 84,220,476 of CM052883.1, read as the reverse complement.
TAAGAAAGATGATCTACCTTTTTTTTGTATTATTTCAAAATAATTTGATAATGGATTTGATGTCCACCTGTTCCTTTCTGACCTTGGACACCATTCTGACTCATTTGCCCTTCAAGACTGATGCTTAATCTGTGATGTTATAATTATATGTGGCTTAATGAGGATACATGGAATTTGGAGCAAAATATGGAAGATTGTATTCAAGCTAGTCATACTTAAATTTTTTGTTGAAATGTAACATACTTACAGGAATATACTCATATTATGAGGATAGCCTGATGAATTTTTACAAACTGAACACATCTTTGTAATGATCACTCAGGTCAAGAAGCAAAACACTACTGTGCTCCTTTTCAGGCACTACCTACCATAAGGGAGACCACTGCTCATGCTTTTAACAGCTTAGATTAGTTCTGTCTGTTTCTGTACTTTATTTTATATAGAGTCATACATTATCTACTATTGTGTATATCGTCTTTTGCTCAACGAATTTGTGAAACATATCTACATTGTTTAGTAATTAGATAGTACCTTGTTGGTTTTCCCTACTATGTAGTATTCCATGCATATATCATAGTTTACTGCCTGTTAGACTGTAAATCTATCTATCTATTTATCTATCTATCTCTCTGTGTGTATAATGGATTTTGTATAGGATCATTATTCTGATCACTCATTTTCTTATCTATTACCCTGTTTCTTCTTTGACAACTATTTAAAAAGAGATTATAGTAGAGGGAGCAAATTTTTTTTGATTACTCAAATTGTGTGTATTATATGGGTAGTGTATATATTAATTTGAACATCCCTAAGTCCTTGCTCCTTGGCCAATATTATTTTTTACAGAGGTAGATTTGGAAATCTAATTAACTTAATGGCCCTACCTCACCACTTGAGAGCTGGGAAACTATCCCATCTTTCTAGCCCCAAAGACCCTGGTCTTTTGATTATGCAGCCATTTTGAAAAAGTCTTTACATATTTTTATAGGTTTATTCTGTATTCTGGCACAATTATTTCCTCATTCAATTGAAATCATATCAACTGTATTCTAATTAATTGTAAGACAAATGGTACTTGTATTGCATATCATTATTTGCAGTATTCATGTAGCATTTATTATATTTCTCAGCCTTGTGGTTTTACATTTCATTTTTGTATCTGCTTCTTAGAAGGTTTTGTTTTTTAATAGCTAATTAAATCACTGTGGGATGCATTTTGATGCCATAAATTTGAAAATATTAAAGAAAAATAAAGTATTCTAAAATATGAAATCTAGATTTGAAATCTTGATAATCAGAATATTTGTAGTTAGGAGCTATCTAGTATTTAACATTTCTTATATTAGGCAAAGTTGTTTTTTGTTATTTTGAGTCTAAGTTATAAATAGTTTAACCATTTAAATCCAGTTTATTTTTTATATTTTCACAATATGTTTGAAACTTTTGGTCTATTTGAATTATTTAACAGTTGCATTTTAAGCCATCCTTGAAGTCAGTATTGGTTTTTGTTTTGTTTTGTTTTTTTTTTAAGATTTTATTTGTTTATTTGACAGAGAGAGAGAGAGAGATCACAAGTAGGCAGAGAGGCAGGCAGAGAGAGAGGGGGGAAGCAGGCTCCCCGCTGAGCAGAGAGCCCAATGCCGGGCTCAATCCCAGGACCCTGAGATCATGACCTGAGCTGAAGGCAGAGGCTTAACCCACTGAGCCACTCAGGCGCCCCAGTAGTGTTTTTATATACACATCTTTTTAATGCATATATAATGTGCAAAGACAAGCAAGTAGAAACAAGTATTTAAACTCATTCTCATTTATAGTTTTTTTATTGTTTAGATCAAAAATACATACTAAGTGGACTAAATAGTTAAATTAACCATTTATTTTACATTGTTAACTCCCTTATTGTGCTTATGTGTGAGGTCAGAAACTTTAATTAAATTTACGTCATTTTGACATAATTAGAACTGTCCTTTCTGCATGATGGGACATCAGTCTTCATGGGAATAAGCTCCTTCCAAATAGAAAAGTTAAAAAGTGAATGAGTCTTTTCAAATTGTGTCTAAAGAAGGAACGAATCCATTATATATGTGATACACTTGCTGTGTTGGTATCTATCTTCTAGAATTGATGCTGTGCAAAAGAACAGTATTGTTATCTTCTAGAGGTGGATGCATTTATTTCCATTTATGTTTCTACTAGTTTGTAACTCTGCAGACAAGACCCTCTTTATGATAAATATCTATTTTAACTAAGAAGTAATCACTGTAAAATGAATCCTTCATGCACTGCTGCCTAAAAAAGTAACTCGTCTCTGGTGAATTATCTAATTAAATTCTGAGCCTTAATACTTCAGTGCTTTACAATTATGGACACATATTTAAGAAGTCTGGTGGAGTGCATGATCTGGTCATGGCACTATCTGAGCTGTTAAGCTCCATACACTTGGGGCACACAAATATTTCAGATAATCCTGTTAATAACAAACTCAGGGAAATTTCAGCCTCGGAAAGTGGCTCTATTCAAATATATGGGACTTGAAGTTGACTCTGAGAGCCTCCTGCAGAACTTATAGAATCCAACTTCTCTGCTCTCTTGTAGCTGCTACTGCTAAAATGTCTCTCTCTCTAGTTAACCTCTTCCTTACTAATGAGTGTTGATAAGGCCTGAAACATATATTAATGTCAATTTTGGAGATACACACACACACACACACATGTTGTTGTTAAAAGAGAAGTGTTCTAGAAGGGAGAAGGAAGGGAGGGAGAAAGGAAGGAAGCCTAACCTTTGGGAAACAGTATTTACAACTTTTCCCTTTTTGCAGCAGCTACTAATGTATTTATCAGTTTATCACTAATTCAACTGCATAGCATTTATTGTCCTTTGTTTTTGAAATAGTATGTTTATTATAGAGAATCTGAAAATACAGCGATTACAGTGCATACATATTTACCTCTTTTAGAGAAAACCAGTTAATAGTAATGATCTAATATATAGATTTATCTCATTCAAGTCTTGTTTTTGTCATACTTAAGTATAATTTTTCCATTTACAGACAAAATCTTTAGAATAATTTGAGAAATACTGTGTTAGCAAAATACTGTCATACTGTTAAAGTCTTGTTCTGGTGACCCAATGCTGTGTAATTGCTCAAAAACTTAGTAATATAAAACACAAATTTATTATAATTATGGACTCTGTGGGTCAGGAATTCTGGAAGGGCTTAGCTGTGCTGTTTCCACTTGGGGCCACCTATGTGATTGCTGTCAGATGTTACCTGGGAGCAGGACTGCGAGTTTCCCTGTGTGTTAACAGGGTGGTCAGGTGGAGTGCCTAGGGCTGGCAGGCAGGAGGCTGGGCCCAGGGGAGGAACAGTGTCCAGAGGGCAAGGATGATCCCATAGGGAGTCCCATGCCCCCACACCCTTTCTTCCTGGGTCTTTTGCACTGGACTGTCCTGGTCTTAGTCTCCTCCAGGTTTAGCGTGCACCCTTCTCCATGATGGCACTTTAGCCCATAGACCTCCTAGAGTCTAGCCACTCATGTATGGCCACCGCTGCTGTTGGGCACCAGCTAAGGGTACACCCTGGGCAGATGGGGCAGCTGTACTGAGCCCCCACCCCGTGGCTGCCACTGCTGAGCCAAGGCTGCGAGGCTGTGTCACATCACCATCCCTGGGCCAGCACTCACCCTACCACCCCCAGCTGACACCATCCTTGGCCCAGTCCATCCTGGCCTGTTTATACATGGATTTGTTTCAATAAATATATGTACAGTATCACAAATGTATTTTCTTCTTTTTTCTTAATAACATTTTCTTTTCTCTAGCTTACCTTATTGTAAGAATACAGAATATAAAACATAACATACAACATCTGTGTTAACTGTCTCTTTCTATTATTGATAAGGCTTCAGGCCAACAATGGGCTATAAATTAAGCTTTTAGGGATCTGAAAGTTATAGGGAGATAGTCCCTCCTGAGTGGGGTAGGCACCTCTAACCCCCACATTATTCAAAGGTCAACTGTATTAGTTTTAGCTATACAACATAATGATTCAATATTTGTATATACTGCAAAATGATCACCATAAAAAGTCGACTTAACTGGTTATTTTGGTAAATCTAGCTAACTCACTTATTGTGGTGAACCAGTTTTAAAGGAATACTTATCAAAGTTTGGAATGAGCAAGCCAGAATGAAAAGTTGACTTAGTAAACTACAGAGACAATTTACAAATAATCTAGAGATGGGAATGCAGGCCCAAGTCAACACAAACTTACTAATGGTTAGAATGAATTTAAGCATGTGTTTTATAACAAAAATATGTTTCTTAAAATAGAGGATAAGGGGTAGTAACTAAAACGCCAATTTAGGTATTTTCATTGACCATCAGCAGTGTGAACGTAGATTGTCTCATGAACTTTAAAAACATTAATATATTTTTAGGCCAAGTTCATAAAACTAAAGTATCCAAACTGTGCTGTCTGGTATTGTAGTCACTAGCCGCATGTGGCTATTGAGCACTTGAAATACGCTTATTCCAAATTGAGGTGCGTCATACATGTAAAATACTCCAGATTTTGAAGGCTTAGTAAGAAAAGAAAAAGTATAAAATAATGTCATAATCATGACAGATTCATGTTAATTAATGTTAATCAATGTTTTTTGATACATTGGATTAAATAAAACATACTAGCAAGTTGATTTCACTTATTTCTCTTTATTTTTATTAATATAGCTACCAAAAATTAAACTTATACATGTACGGTTTGCATTATAGTTCTTTCGCTTGGTGCTGCTCTAGAACACAGGCGTTCCAAATGCCAGGTAAATGATACTTGAGATGCCGTACCCAACTGGAGACTATACAAGAAGACAATCCTAATTCTGCAAGATTTAGAAATTATAATGAAGGAGTTAGATATGTAGCTGAGCAAAGAGAAAACCTGGCAAAATATGAGGAGAATAATAGATAACGTGAGTGTTGAAGGGCTGTCACAGAGAATAGAAATTACCTGTGTTGGGATAGGCTGATTTCAATATCTTTCATTAATCCAAGAAAAATAATGGTCTTCCCTCTGAAATACATTATACCATAAACATAGGAAGAAAGAAAAGTGTGGCTCTCTGGTTAATATGTCATGTTTGAAATCTTGCAGATGATACAGTTCCCTGATTTTTCTTAGTACAGATTTCAACTAAAATCAGATTTGCTTTATTTAGTCCTATGTATTTTGAAAAGGATCAAATAGAAGATAACATTTCATAAAACAGTAATAATAGTAATTCTTACTAGAAATAACAAAAACAGACTATGCACACATAGAAAGAAATCCAAAAGTATTGTTTTCTGATTATACCAGGAGACTGCAATATTATGGTTCCTAATTGGAGTTTACACTAATTAACTTCTCATTGCTTTTATGTTGCCTATTTAAAAAAATAAAAACAGTTAAATACTGTGTGTTAGTAAATTAACTAGCTCAAAGATAGTTTGTGGTGTAGGGGACCTCTTAATTAGCCAAATGGAAAGGACCGTAGCGTTTCAGAAGAAAGAGGGAGTAGAGAATATAATTAGAGGAATGAGGCCATGCATTTTTGAAAGACCTCAGCCAGAAAATGGCCAAGGCTTATTGTCCGAAAATTGAGACTTGATTTTTAAGAGCAAAATATGTGTTTATATATAAGATTTAATTGGGTGTACCTGAAGCATAATGAAGTATTATATAATTGTACTTAGTTTTACTTACTTATATTTAATGATGTTTAATTTAGCTTTGTACACATTTTGCTTCCCTTGAGCTTTTGAAATTATTTAAGGCTCTAACTGGAGCTTAATTTGTGTGGCACCCCCAACACCAAGTACACCGCAAGTGCACATGACTGCCCTGTGTTTGTTGAATAAATGTATGACTGGGGGAAGAAGGGGCCAAAGCTTCACCACTCAAGGAGAGGACGCATTCTCTGATGCTGCTGCTTCTTCTCTCTGCCTCCCCCACTTCTTCTTTTTAACAACTTTTCAACACACTGTCTCAAAATAACAGATACTTTACATAGATGATGAAAAGCCAGTGGTATTCATGTGCAATTTGATCTTCATAAAAGAGATTAATTAAATAATTGAAGTTCTTCACATATAATTTTTCACCTTAAACTAGTTTTATCACATATAATTGTGCACTCAAATTTATGAATAGTGTCTGATTGACATGATTTTAATCACTTTTTTCTTTCTGAATAGAAAAATGCCTATGATATTTCAAATGCAAAAACATTAATAATTTCAGTATAATGATATCACTTTGTCATTATTACTTTTCCCTATATATGGAATCGAGGAACAGATTTTTATTTATTTATTTCATGATTGCATTCCACTTTGTATGTATGCCTGTTATGTATAATACATTCTGGGAGGAGAGCATTTTATTAATAACTTACATCATCTTTATTTGCAGATTCAATAATGCCATGAGACCAAAATAGTGGGATGCATGCTCACTTACTCTCCCTTATAACTGACAAAATTAATTTTGCATTTATTGATGTAATGCAAAATATAGGCATGTTGCAAAAGGTATGGTGAAGGGGGAATTTTTTAAAATAATTATGTTGTTGATAGTGACAATATTAAGAAATAACAGAAATTTAGGGACGCCTGGGTGGCTCAGTTGGTTAAGCGGCTGCCTTCGGCTCAGGTCATGATCCCAGGGTCTTGGGATCGAGTCCCACATCGGGCTCCTTGCTCAGCAGGGAGCCTGCTTCTCCCTCTGCCTCTGCCTGCCTCTCTGCCTACTTGTGATCTCTCTCTCTCTCACTCTATCTCTGACAAATAAATAAATAAAATCTTAAAAAAAAAAAACAGAAATTTAAAATTACTGTGGATTAGATCTGTGCATATTAGATATTCATTCATGAAATAAAATGAAGTCTTTGTTTCTAGAAAAAATCTCCAAATTATTCTATAATATGTTAAAAAAAATAACATAGCCCTTTTTTTCTGTTATTGGACATTTATGTTATTTCCAATTTTCCCACTACATATATAATGTCGTGGTGATCTCCCTGCACCTAAAACTATGTTCATATTTCTCATAAACCATAGGTCAAATGATATTAATTTTGTAAGCCTATTGAAGCATAGTCCTGTAATTATTTCCAAGAGGTTTATCTGAAATAACATCTCTCCATCTCTGTATTATTGTGTGTATGCTTTTTTTCAATTTAACCTTTTAAGCATTATTAATTTTTTGGATGAGAAAATTGAATAAAAAGTTCAAGAGATTTGATGAAGATTTACTAGATAATAGCAGAGCTGGGATCACAATCAAAGGTCATGATATTAATCACAATATTAAGATGACTTTTGAATGTAAAAATATTATATTCATTAATCATAAATTAATGCAATAACTATTCATAGAGAACTTACTGTGTGCCTAGAATTATTCTCTGTACTGCGGATACGGCACTGAGCAAAAATCAAATGAGAATTCCTTGTCCATATGGAGCGGACATACTAAGGGAAAATATAGAATATAGTTAGATGGTGATAAGTGCTGGGGAGAATTTTTATCCTACTTTCTATTTTATTTATTTTTTCTTTAAATATAGACTCACGTGATTTGCGGCATAGCACAGAAATGTCTGTCTTCTGTACTCATCACTAAAGCTTCCCTCTGTGGTGACATCCTTCATAACATTAGCACATTATCAAAACCAGGAGTAGTGCAGTCATCAAAAATTGCAATAGTGTATTTATGAAAAATTACACAATAAAATTAAGTATTTTATTTTACTAGGTTTTTTCATGCACTCATTTTTTGGCATGTCTTTGTGCATGATTCTGTTGCGTTTTATCACATCACCAACACCTCAACTGAGATACAGATCTGTTCTGTCTTCACAAAGGAAATCTCCTACTCCACTCCTTTATAGCACACCCTTCCTTCACTTTTCCAATCCCTGGCAACCACTGTTCACCATTTTATAATTTTGTTATCAACAGAATGGCATATCAATGGAATCATACAATACATAACTTTCGAGGTTGGCTTTTTTTTTTTTTTCATTCAGTATAATACCCTTAAGATCCATCTCCATTGACATGCATATCATAGTTTGTTCCTTTTTATTGCTGATGAGTATACAAAGATATATAAAGCAGAAAAGGAAATGCCATTAAGAAGGGTGCAGTTCTCAAGAAAGTGGTTAGGGAAGGCATTCCTGAGGAAGAAGCAGCAAAGCATAGAGTTAGGGATGTGAGAATAGGCTGATGTACCTCCATCAGAGGAGGAGTTTCCTAGCGGGAGGAAATACCAAGACCATGGTCCTGAGTAAGAGTCTGGAGAAGCAGAGAAGCCTGGTGTGACTGGAGCAGTGAGAGAGAGAGAGAGAGAAGCATGAAGAGATGATGTCAGGGTTAACGGGGACAGATCTTGTAGGACTCTGTAGACCCTATGTGGTTAGTATAACTACAGTGATTACATAACAATAGTGACAACATTTTCCAATGATGTTGCTTCCGAAGCTGGGAAGCCTGAAAGGATTCTCTCTTCTCTGAGAGTCTAGTGAAAATGAGCGCTTCATAATAGCCAAATACCTTGATTGGAATTTTATCTTTAAAAGGATTAAATAATGTTCCATTTATGAAATGTTTGTGTTGATTGTATAAAATCTTTAATTTTGGCACAAAATGGGAAACGCACGTATTCCATTACTTTTCATCATCCATCACCCACCAGTGCCTGTGGGCCTCTTTTTTTTTTTTTTGAATTTTTTTTAAATTTCAGTGTAATTAACATACCGTGTTATATTAGTTTCAAGTGTACAATACAGTGATGCAACAACTCTATACAGTACTCAGTGCTCATCATGATAAGTGTTCTCTTAATCTCCTTCACTGATTTCAACCATCCTCCCACCCACCTCCCCTCTGATAACCATAAATTTGTTCTCCATAATTAAAAGTTTGTTTTTTGGTCTGTCTCTTTTTTTCTTTGTTCATTTGTTTTGTTTCTTAAATTGCACATATAAATGAAATCGTATGGTATTTGTCTTTTTCTGACTTATTTTACTTAGTATTATAGCATCTAGACCCATCCATATTGTTACAAATGGCAAGAAATCATTCTTTCTGTGGCTAAATATTATTCTATTGTACATATATACCACATCTTCTTTCTTTACCCATTGGTCTATCAGTGGACACTTAGGCTGCTTCCATAATTTGGCCATTGTAAATAACGCTGCAATAAACACAGGGATGCATATATATCTCTTTGAATTGTTCTTTTCATTTTGTTTGGGTAAATAACCAATAGTGGAATTACTGGATCATAGAGTCATTCCATTTTTAAACTTTCGAGGAACCTCTATTGTTTTCCATAGTTGTACCAGTTTGCATCCTCACCAAAAGTGTGCTAAGTTTCCTTTTTCTCCACATCCTTCCCAATACCTGTCGTTTCTTGTGTTTTTGATTTTAGCATTTCTGACAGATGTGAGGTGATAACTCATTGTGGTTTTGATTTACATCTCCCTGATGATAAGTGATGATGAGCATCTTTTCATGTGTCTGTTGGCCATCTGTATGTTTTCTTTGGAAAAATGTCTATTTTTTAATTGGAGTATTTGTGTGTGTGTGTTTTTTTTGTTTTTTTTTTTTTTTTACGGGGAGGGGGTTGAGTTGTATAAGTTCTTTATATATTTTGGGTACTAACCTTTTATCAGATATATCATTTGCAAATGTCTTCTCCCATTCAGTAGGTTGTCTTTTAGTTTTGTCGATTGTTTCCTTTGCTGTGCAGAAGCTTTTTATTTTGATGTAGTTCCAATAGTTTGCTTTTGTTTCCCCTGCCTCAGGAGACATATCTAGGGAAAAAAGCTAGGCCAATGTCAGAGAGATTACTACCTTTGCTCCCTTCTAGGATTTTTATGGTTTCAGATCTCGTATTTCGGTCCTTAATCCATTTTGAGTTTATTTTTGTGTATGATTGTAATAAAGTGGTCCAGTTTCATTCTTTTGCAGACAGCTGTCCAGTTTTTCCAACACCATTTGCTGAAGAGACATTCTGTTTCCCGAGGTATACTCTTGCCTCCTTGGTTGAAGATTAATTGACTATAAAAGCATGGGTTTATTTCTGAGTTTTCTATTCTGTTCCATTGATCTCTGTGTCTGTTTTTGTATTAGTACCATACTGTTTTGATTACTACAGCTTTCTAGAGTATCTTGAACTCTGGGATGTGATACCTTCAGTTTTGTTGGTTTTTTGTTTGTTTGTTTATTTGTTTTCAACATTACTTTGACTACTCAGGGTCTTTTGTGGTTTCCTGCAAATATTATGATTGTTTGTTCTACCTCTGTGAAAAATGCTGTTGGTATTTGGATAAGGATTGCTTTTAAATCTGTAGATGCTTTGGTAGTACATTTTAATAATATTTGTTCTTCCAGTCTCTGAGCATGACATATGTTTCTGTTTGTTTGTGTCCTCTTTAATTACTTATATCAATATTTTGTAATTTTCAGAGAACAGATCTTTTACCTCCTGAATTCAATTCATTCCTAGGTATTGTATTATTTTTGGTGCAACTGTAAACGGGATTGTTTTCTTAATTTCTCTTTCTACGGCTTCGTTATTAGTGCATAGATTTCATAGATTATTTCATAGATTATTAGTGCAACTGATTTCTGAACATTGATTTTGTATCCTGCAGCCTTACTGAATTCATTTATCAGTTCTAATAGTTTTTTGGTGGAGTCTTTAAGATTACATATATATATGTATATATATATATATATATATTTATGGAGAGAGAGAGAGATAGTCATGCCATCTATGAATAGTGAAAATTTTACTTCTTACCAATTTGGATGCTGTGGGCATCTCTTAAGGTTTAGGAATTTACTGGTAGAACAGAGATGGCATCTTCTATTACTCAGAAGACATTGCATTAGAGTGGGTCCTCAGCAGAGCAATGTCTCATGCAAGTCAGGAGAAATGGAGATGAAGTCAACCAGACGTTATTTGTATTTCTTTAAGGTCATATCAGATGGCAAACACTAGGTGGGCCCCCCAGAGAATCCACTCCACTTGGGAAATTAAGATTTGAGCCAGTCTTAGCCTTTGACCCTATCAAAGAATAAGGGGTACTAAGTCCCTCTGATAGTTCTCAAAAGCAGTTTAAAAGATGAACAAAACTCAGTAAGTGAAATTTGCAGATGTTAATGATAATTCTGAATTGATCCAGTGTTGTGAAAAGCTGGCAGTCCTAATTTTATCCACAGAAAAATGCTGAGAACAATAAACTCTCTGGTAAAAACATAGCCAAATACATAAAAGTTCATTCATTTCTGCTAAATACTAACCTTTCCATGAAAACTTGATCTCTTCTATTCTGTATTATGTAATTGAACTCTTAACCCATCAGTATTGTGTGCTACATTTCCACTGTCAATAAGCTCCTTGAAGACATACACTACTTTCTTATGTTCTCTTTTTTCTTTTATTAATTTTCGCTTCCATGCCTAGAGTGTAGTAGAAAGCACTAAGCACTCCGTCACTATTTGGGAAAGGGATACATTCATCTTATATTAAAGAACATAAGTTATGACTTACAGGTGCATGCCACAATGTTACTACTGCTGCAAACTATTCTAGATAATACTTTCAGTGAGCGCCAATATCTCATTATTGTCCCTCTGGGTTGTAACAAAGAATTAAGAGATGAAACTTAGCTGCCAGGAATCAATAAAGGAAAGTCATGATTGTGATGATTTGAACGCTTCTGTAGAAGTGGCATTCATATTAAGTGGATTTTTATTTAACAGTTGTATCTTTAAAGGGGGAAAATTACTTATCTGAAGGAATTTAAAGCATTCCTGCCCCCTGACTGTATAAAGGAAACAACAAAAGCAACAACAACTGAAGAAACACTGACTCTCACATGCTTATTTTCTTCCTGAAAGTGTGAGATAGTGAAAACTGAGAAATTAAAATGTGCTTTTAACTATTTATAATGCCCTGTCACAGAAACAATAATCAAAATAAGAGTTCTTTTATAGTGGTAATTAATTCTTAGGAAATTGTCAGTATAGTTGGCTTTCTGGAATTACAGGCATTTGTTTGATTGTTTTAATTTCTTGTTTTTATATGTAAATCTCTCACATCACCTGCCACAAAGGAGTCCAGGAATGATATGATAGAAGATAAACAGTTGCTATTTCTGCAGGTCCTTTCACGCTGAGACTCTTTCCCATTTACTTCATATTAATTCCTAAAGTCTCACATATTTAAGAATTGGGTGTGAGTATAATCTAGGTAGAGGCCATAGAAAATACAAGACAACTTGGTCAAGGTTGTAAACTTCACAGAGGGGATTATTTGTACTTGTCCCACCATTTATTTCTGCACAAAATTTAATGTATATCCTATAACTTATTCAGCCCTTTCCTCCAATCAAGAGTAAAACTCTGGTTAGAGGTTTTTGGTCTCAGTTTAGGTCTGGCTCATTTTAGGGGTCAAAGCCAAATCAGGCCGATCGTATTTAGACCAGTTCTCACATCTGCGTCCTTAAGGGCAACATAACACGTGGCATTCTAGCATATGCTGCCTAAAAGTTGAAACTCCACATGGGAGAGGTGTTCTGCACCTGCTCCTACAGGTGAACGAATGGGGAAAATGAGTTTGGGGTTATTTCCTTTTGCTTTCCTTCATCATGCATTTTCTGTTTGATAAATACAGAGACTGTTTATCTTGAAAGTTTGTCTCAGGGAGCGCCTGGGTGGCTCAGTCGGTTAAGTGTCTGAGTCTTGATTTTGGCTGAGGTCATGATCTTGGGGTTGTGAGGTTGAGCTCCATACTGGACGTGGAGTCTGCTTAAGATTCTCTCTCTCTCTCTCTCTCTCTCTCTCTCTCTCTCTCTCTCTCTCTCTCGCCCCCCTCCGCCCCTTCCTGTACCTCCTTTCTCTCCTTCTCTTAAAAAAAAAAAAAGAAAAGAAAGGAAAGGAAGGAAGGAAGGACAGAAGGAAGGAAGGAAAGAAAGAAAGAAAGTTTGTCTTGATGATTGCTTAAATTGTTTCCTTCCTTCTGGGTAAAGAAGGTACTCTGGGAGCGTTACCAAGAAATGACAGAGTTTTTATGTTAGAGGGGACTTTAGAACACTCTGATTTATTGCCGAAGAATTTAAGGCCCAGAGAAGTCAAATGACATAAAGTTAAGCAGTGGCAGAGTTTGACCTGGATATTAGGTTTCCAGATTCCAAAGTAAAAGATTTTTTCACATTATTCTTTAAAATATTCCATATGAGTAGGAGAGGGAGAATTGTATTCCTTCAAAAAAGTTAGAAAGAGACAAATGTATCTTAATCCCTTTTAAATACTAATTATGTTGCATTTTCCCCACACATCTACTCATTCATTTCGAAATAATTAAATATCAGGAAATATGCTTCAGCAGCTAGGAATAAGCCTGGTTATGTGTCATTTTCGCCATTCATTTGAAGAATTTGCACTCTAGTGGGGGCATTTGTTTAAATAGAGGAATTTTATAGTACATGGGGGCGAGGCTCAGCCTTCAAGAGCCAGAGAAAGGTCAAAATTCCCAGGAAAGAACATTAAAGCTCTATCTCGAAGATTGAGGAGGAGTTTTCCAGGGTTAAAAAAAAAAAAAGTGGGAAGATGCCTTAAGGCATGACCATAACCAGAGTTATGAAAGGTCCTAGCATGTGTCCAGAGCAGCGAGATAGTTGGTGTGGCAGGAATGTTGGAAAATGAAGTGTGGAGGTGATTCAGGGGAAGTTTAAGCCATCCACTTGCTAATTATCTTTCAATCTCTGAAGTTAGTTGTGGTGAGACAAAATAATGAAACTTCAAATTCTTAATCAGTTACAGGCTCAAAAAAAAAATAATACGAGTTTTTGTTATCAAAGCTATATATTATTCATGAGTGTTTACCTCTGTGTGGCCCTTCTAGCCTTTTTTTTTTTTTTTTAAAGATTTTATTTATTTATATGAGAAGGAGAGAGAGAGAGAAAGTATGAGCAGGAGGAGGGGCACAGGGAGAGGAAGAAGCAGACTCCTTGCCCCAGCAGGGAACATTGTGGGGCTCAACCCTAGTACCCAGAGATCATGACTTGAGCCAAGGTTAAATGCTTAATTGACTGAGCCACCCAGGTGCCCCAGCACTTGTAGTCTTAATGAACTTTGCAAGATCACAGGAAACAAGTGTCTGCATTCCACCCTCTGACCCAGGGCAAACAGTAAAACTTGCCCTGGTCTCCTCTCTTCCATGTTCTTATGCTTGGTATTCAGGGCTTTTCCAATATGTTAGTGACCTTGATACTACCTTTTTATTTGGGAACGGATAGGTGAGAAGTAGGAGGGGGCAGGGGACAGGCAAAAAGGAGCTCTGAGCAATTCCTGTAGTTAGAAATAACATTTTTAAACCTAGGGTACTGCACTGGGATTTGGTACCATTTTCTTTAGTCTTCCCACTTCTGGAAAGCAGCAACACACATGGGTTCCATCCCCTCCCTTCTCATTTGGTTACTAAAACTTCTATCCAAGGGAAAACAGCCAGGACCTACTTGAGTGCTACTTCCAGTCAGATGACTCTTTCTTTGGTTAAAATTGAAATAAGTAAATGCATTATTAAGCGCTCTTCTAAGCCAATCTTGAGTATGTATATGTTCAGTATATATGTATATATGTGTTTTTCTTCATGTAAGTAGACCATCCTACTCCTGTATTTGTCAGGTGTCCTCGATGTGAATATGCCAAAACCTACAACAAGTCCATGGTTCCCTTTTGATGGGGTGGGGATTGTATGTCTTTCCCTTCCCATTCATTTTGGGGTTTCCACATTATACTTTTTTTTTTTTTTTTTTTTTTAACATTCATACTCCTAATGTATTTTGCATTCTGGCAATGATAACTAAGGATTATCTATTCTCATTAGGATGGATTAAATCATCAGTGTCCTGATAAAATATAGGTGTAAGAATAGGAAAAAAAGGAAGACACTGATAATTGAATGTCTCCGAGACCAGTGATATCACCTGCATTCAGCTCCTTTCTTTGCAGATGGTAAAGAGCTCAGAGAGTGTCCTTTGAGGAACTAAAGTCTAAAGCTTTTAGAAAATTAGTCAAAGTAGGATGGTATAGTGGGCAGCATGATAATGTTGGGGAAGACATACATTTTGTTTATTTTGCCATTGCTGGACTACAGGTTTTTCCAACTTCTCCCATTCTGTTTGCAATAGTGCAGCCTCATCATGTATACAAATGTAATTTAATTTAATACTAATTAGCAAACCTTCACTAATAGAAGTAATATCTGCTGAACCTGATGAAGAATAAATATGAAATCCTTATAAGCTATGACCCTAGCCTTTGAGAAGCTTATAATTTGATATTCTCTCTTTGACTCACTTTTAGTTCCGCATACTACCCTTTATCCCTGACACCAAATGGCACTTCATATCCATTTCCATCCCAGTATTGCCCTACAGAAAAACTCTAAGCAAGAAGTGAATGATAACCTACTATAAAATTCCAAGTGAGGTCATCCTTCATTTTGTTAAATAATTAGAGGACTCTTTTAAAAGCTGTCTGGCTATAATGTACAAGCCATTTTGAGGGATGCTTTTGCAGAATTATAGCACTGAAATCTTTTTTATGAGAATTTCAAGATCTTTGAAAAAGTCCCTTTGACATGAGAATATTGAAGTCTTCCATGCTACAATGGCAGCTTATATTAAAAATAAAACCCAAAGCCTTATCTCATTTGCCATTTCTAAATTTGTTTCATAAACCTAGATCAAATAAACTTTTCTTAAAATGGCTTATAAATGATTGTATTAGGGCAAAATGTTAGAGGATGAGGCATATTTTATATTTCTTTACTTACAATAAAAGCACTCCCCTGAGAGTCTTAAGTGGAATCAGTATCTTGTTAGAATAAAATCCATTTCTTTTATGTTTCATTGTTCAAATGCATTTTGCTTAATAACTCAATTAGACGAAAATAGTACTCAAATAAATAAGTCATTTTAACTTTTGCACCATAAAATCTTGATTAGTTGGAACAAAACTAATAAGAAATATCAATTAACCGAAAGGAATTAAATTTTAAGGCAACTCAAAAGTACCTTGAATTTAGAAAGCTATAATCGAAAATTTGGCAGAAATGTGCTGTAGGTTATAATCATCTAATTTGATTCCTTTGCTTTTTATGGTTTTCAAGTCACAATTTAGATACTTTGGTCTTCTGGGATCTGTAAAGCAAGTTTCCTTTTGTGCATTAGATTCTTCTTACATCACCAGGAAAGTGGAATGAAGTCCTGAGAGTAGAACCGTCATGGAGTGAAAGAAGAGCTTCTGATGATTCCTCAGTTAATTGGGGTACAGCACAAATTCTGCTTTCGGTGGCATCGTGCTGAAAATATATGCATGGGGGAGCTGATATGGGACTTGGTCTAGTAGACAAATTAGAAAAAAGTGCAGAGAGAAAGACTCATTATGCAGAAAGATATTCTTCAAACATCAGCCTAGAGAAGTCAGTGATGCCATGAGGAGTTTTGTATAAGAGGCTTTACTTACTTCCTCAACAGATCTCATGACCCGTTATTCTTCCAGACATTACTGACTACAGAAGACACAGTTTCTGGCCTCTGTGAATTTACCACCCTAATGATGGATGGTGGAGGGAGGTCAGTAATTAGACACAAAAACAGTTGTCGATAGATGACATGACGACTGTGTCCACAATATAAACATGTGTGCACTTTGAAGGGCCTATATATTCATTCAAAAGTAGCATTTGTTCCCATCTCAGTTACAATCGTTGTTTGATTCTATGGAAATATGGCAATGACATCACATAAATTTAACGCATTTATACAATTACCCTCTTCTTTCACCAAAATATAACTTTCTCTTGACTTTTCTGTTTATGTTAATAGTGTCATTACCCACCTAAGGCTTGAAGCCTTAGTTTTGCACCATCACTCACCCTGTTATGCTTTGATACCAACAAATTGTAAGGACTTACTGAGGCCTCTTTCATTCCCCTTCTTAGCTGGAAATCTAAAAGTCAGGTCTCTACTACAGCTAGGTACTTACTATTCAAGCATAGCTTTGTTTGGATAAATTGATTTTCTGAAAACCTTAAGGGGCCAGTGCCTACTGTTGAATAATGTACACAGGACTAAACCTGCTATCAGGGTCAACACAATTAGCCCAGGGCTGACTTTCTCACATTGTTTTCTATGTCTGCCTTAAGTGTTTCTTTTGTGTCCCAAATGAGGGTAATTACTCTTCACCTTGCCCAACATTCTTTGTCCTTTCCTGTCTTATTCTGTGCTCCCAGATGCCTCTCTGACCTCTGCCTTTTTTTTTTTTTATCAAACTTTTCTATCTTTAGTGTTTAGTCCAAAGATCTTATCGTCCATGCATTTTCTCCTCATCCCCTCACTTTAAGATGACCTTTCCTGTCACTGAGATGCAAAGTTATCTACTGCTCTTGTGATACTTTGTATATAATGATGTGTGGGAGTCAAAACATCTATGTGCCATTTGACTACATCAATTAATTCTATCTCTACAACACCACACTTGTCAGAATCTCTATCATCTTTCACCTGGATGGCTACAGTAGCCTCCTAATTGGTCTTTGTATAGTCAAAGAATCCCATCTCCTCTCTAGTTCATTTTCTACACAGAAATCATATTTTTTTTATAACTCCAATATGACCATGCCAATTATTTGTTTGAAATCAATCTGACACTGCATTAGGATAAATTCCCAATCTTCTTCAAGGTCTACATGATTTGTAAACACAGCATTGTGTCTACATCTCTGGCTTTCCTTCTCCATTGTATTTCATCACTATCTATGCTTTAGGCACATTGGATGTAATGTGTTTTTGAGTAAATCATATATTCCTTCTTACCCCAATCTTCACATATACCATTTCCCCAACAGTTATTCTCTCTTTCCTACATCACACCTATCCCTGAGCCAGTCACTGTGACGACGTAATTCTACTACTCAGTATATAGAAATCAGTTCCTTCAATGTAGCTTGGTAGAATTGATCGCACTCAAATCAGTTTAGTCATACAAAAAGGGGTAGAGAACATTTCTAAGGCAAGTCCAAAGTTTGTCAAGAAAAATGAAAGAAATAGATGCTAGTTAGGCAACAGGGAAATTCTACTACAGTCAATAATGGCTCTTATAACAAATAATTGCAAAGGTTTTTTCACAGCTGTGAAGCATAGTGAATTAGTGATATATGAATAAAAAATGAGGAAAAATCCTCATCGGCTATTGTTCACCTATCAGTCCAGTGGCTAAAGTAACTGACCTGCTTCTTTGGCCCAGTTAGAAATTGTCATTCTCATAACACCAATCTTTAACCTCATTATTGTCATGGCATCTGTAAAATATTTTTCAGACCTGAAAGCCATAATAAAGCAGATGATAAAAAATGTGTTAAAAATAGAGCTACCCTACAACTCAGCATTTGCACTACTAGGTATATACCCCAAAGATATAGATGTAGTGAAAAGAAGGGGCACATGCACCCCAATGTTCATAGCAGCAATGTCCACAAAAGCCAAAATGTGGAAGGAGCCAAGATGCCCTTCAACAGATGAATGAATAAGAAGATGTGGTTCATATTTAAAATGGAATATCACTCAGCCATCAGAAAGGATGAATACCTACCTATTGCATCGACATAGATGGAACTGGAGGGGATTATGCTAAGTGAAATAAGTCAAGCAGAGAAAGACAATTATAGTCCTCTAATTATTCACTAATTCACAATGAAACTGGAAGATGGGAATATACATAGCACATTGTTGAGACAGATGAAGAGAGAGTCCCCAGTGCACCTAACAACACAGAAATATCTGCTTCATTTAACTATTTTACATGTAGAAACTGATCCCTCTTTTTTTGTTGTTTTTTGCTTTGTTTTGTTTTGTTTTTTTCTTTCATGAAGTTCCCAGTAGCCATCTGCTTAGGCTGTGACCTATTTTCTTTCTCAACTTTTCAGTTGAAATGAGAATCAACTTTAAAGCTTGTTTAAAGGAATGTGAAAAAGCTAAATATGGGGTTGCAGCTGGTTCAGACTTTCTACTGAAATCCTCATGGCCTGTTATAATTTAAGATCTATTTATGTAATTGTCATGAATAGGAAAAACAAAGAAAGCTGCATGTTACATCATTTTGTCTAAGTGAGATATGTCAGAAAAGACATTGTCTTGGTCTTCTTGTTTAAAGAATTTAACTCTAAAATAGTAATTTGGCCCACAGTCAGATATGTTTAGCTTGACCCTCACGGTATTGGTTCAAATATTGGCTAAAAATTATAAAAATAATTAGTTGTCACCATTTAAATATTGGGAAATTTCACATATAAGCCCATGTTTCTTTTTTTTTTTTTCCTCTTGAAAACTTGGAAGATATGGCAATATTAACATATCGAGATTGCATTTCCCCAGGGAAACAATGACCAGCCATTGTAGGTTATTCCCTCCTCAGATGTGGCATTCATCATATTTAATATTTTCTTATTCTTGCACACTTCACTTATTTATATTACCTGTCAAACCTGTGTAGACCTTTTCAGATCGTAACACTTACTTACCACAGTGTGAACCTACAAAAAAAGAATCTGACCAAAATGAAGAGTACAGGAGCTCAAGGTGCAATTATCAATATTAATTTGAATCTTAAGAAGAAATCACTCAAGTGACTAACATATCACAAATTGAATAAAGCAGAAATTGTTTCAGCTCCAAGTCAAAGAAAATGTAAATGTGGTTGTTAAGAAAATTTTGAGTTATTAGTTTCACAAAAGAAGTCCATTAGCAGGCAGCCAATATTATTGCTCTTTGGCTTTGCAGCGGCACCGCTGGCATCTCTAACTGCTGTTAACCTTTCCCCCGTGTTTGTCACCTAGTTGTTATAAGATGGCTGCTCTAGTACCTGGTGTCTCATATCTATTCCAAACAAAGAAGTGAAGACAATTGTGTAGGCAATGGAGAAAATTTGTCACATAAACCTTCTAGGACCCCAGTCAATTTCAAAGAACTTCACTATAAATTTTGTCTTATACGTTTGAAAGGCTTCTCCTAGGACAACCATTATCTCACACTTACAGAGTTATTATCAAGCCAATCAATATTTTCTGATAGATGAGACTGCCGAGCTGTTCACTTTGTAGGCTTCATACTTCTCATCTTTTATCTTGGACTGCCGTAGACCTTGGCAAGTAATACATTTGTGGAGGGGGAAGATGTTTCCCAGGCAGTATTGTTTTAAGATGTGATAAAGTCAAGGGACAAGATAATTATTTTAATTTTTTTTTTTATTACGTTCAGTTAGCCAACATAGATAGTAGTACATCATTAGTGTTTGATGGAGTGTTCAGTGATTCATTAGTTCCGTATGACACCCAGTGCTCATCACTACACGTGCTCTCCTTAATACCCATAACCCAGTTACTTCATCCCCCCAACCCCCTTCCTTCTGTAACCTCAGTTTGTTTCCCGGAGTCCAGAGTCTTTCATGGTTTGTCTCCCTCTCTGTTTTCTTCCTATTTAGTTTCCCTCCCTTCCCCTGTGGTCCTCCACACTATTCCTTATCTTTCACATAGGAGTGAAAGCATATGATAGATAACATCTTGAGAAACCTCCGTACTGTTTTCCAGAGTGTCTGTACCAACTTGCATTCCTACCAACAGTGGAAGAGTGTTCACCTTTCTCCACATCCTCATCAACATGTGTTGTTTCCTGTCTTATTAATTTTTGCCATTCTAACTGGTGTAGGGTGGTATCTCATTGTGGTTTTGATTTGTATTTCCCTGATAGCTAGTGATGTTGAACAATTTTAAAAAGCATCTTTGTTGATAAAGAGCATCATGTAATATGCATATTGAATAACCATTGATGAAAAATACCACTAGTTCATAAAATTTAAGATCATGATTTCTAGACTGGAATGGTGCTAGAGAATCGATAAGCCAGAGAGACAAGGCAGGGCAGACTAAAATTTACCATGACATCTATATTTTAAAACATTCTTCCTCCTTTGATTTTAGGCAAGATGAGATTATACAATTTATGCAAAAATTTACCGACAATTTAAATTCCTAGATTTGGAGCCCTGAAATTTGAAACTAGGTTGATCCAGCTGTGATAAATGAAAAGAAGGTAAAGAGAATAGAAGACTCAGACCAAAACCTTCATAGAGTTGTTGTTGCCTGGCCTAAGAAATGAATGGATTTAAAGGGAATTCACTATGCCAAAAGCAATTCAGATAAATTTAATGTGAACATTTTAGTGTATACTCTTGCATTATTCATGTACTATCCAGATATTATAATTTTATATGCAAGGCTATAGTCATTTGACTTTCAAAGCATATCCTGTAGATATCATAGACCTGATAAACTTGGTATAAATTATGAAATTACATGATAACATTACCATGAATCTTTATATTTAAATGCGGACTGTGTTTTTCCTCATAGCTATTCTTCTTGCTCTTCTAAATAATATGAAGCCAATATAAATTATATTTTTAAATGGGAATTATCACTATTTTCAGGAATAATAAGTATATTAACATATATTAATAAACATTCAAATCTGTCATTCCTCAAGAAATAGATGACTCTTTCTCATTTTAACTTTGAAAGGATAAATAAGATGGTATATTAAATTAGCATAAAATATTCTGACTGTTGAATATAATACACTTGTATGGGCTTCCTGTGGGAAGAAAAAAGGATCCTAATTGGATTAGGACATTGATTAATGCATTATTGAGTGAATTGAAGATAGTATTTACTAAACAATGACATATTTCACTTTATCTTTGCTATGATCTTTATAACAGGATAATCTGTTCTGATTCTTTTATACAGACCATCCCATAATCACATGATTCGGATTCATGACTCTGCTAGGAAGATGCTCTTACAATGTTGTTTTGGCTCCCAAATTTATGCTGAGGTGCACTTTGCCTTAGATTATTTTTATCATACTAGTCAAGCAACTTCCTAAATAAGCCACTGCAGACAGAATTATTCGATGTTTCAGCTGGAGTGAGTAGCAGAGAGGACCAGATCCAGATTAGTCTCTTAGCTCTAATACCCGCCTTTCCCTCCCCACCCATGACAAATGAGCAGCTTTCTGTAGCCTCACAAACACATTCACTGAAAAATCTTGATCTTGGTTTAATGTAATTACTTAAGTGCCCTCCCAAAGCTACTATGTTATCTACCTAGACTTTTGACATTACATTTGGTAAAACTTGGGGAGTTAAAATTGGTTGTAAAGCTGAAATTTTATCACATATGAGAGAACAGGACTCACCTGTGTCCTCACCTAGGTTTACTATGAGAAAGCCAATGGAGAGAAGAGAATCAAGTTTCTGTTTCAGTTTCATTGTCATTCTCTCCCCACTAAGATAACCATCTATCATTTTAAGAAGGACACCGCTTGGGAGATGTTCTCCCCCAGGTTTACAAATAGAGCAAAGAGGGGAGATGAAAAAAATACGCTAAATGCATTTGATTTGTGAACAAATCAACCTTGATATCAGAACAGCTTAATATAATGTCATACCTTAGAGGGATCTATTGTTGATGGCAGCTCTTACACTTCAGCTCCTTTTGAGAGCTTTTCATACTGCTGAAACAGAGAGGAGAAGGTGACTGTGGCCTGACATGAGCATCTCACTCGTGTTTCCCTTTGGTATCTGATTTCCAATATGGATATTGATGTGGGAATTAATTTCCAATCTAAAATCAGAGGCAAAAATGAGTCTTCTCAAGCTGTTGCTTCCTGTTTCATATACTATTCCCTAGAAATTTGGAACACATTATTATGTTCCTTTTTCTTTTCTAAAAAATATATCTCCTAGCTCATCCTTGACCTTTTCTACCTTCTAACTTATTATCACTTCAGAAAATAGTGAAAGTGCTAAAGTTTGGAAGTTTGAACTGATGAAATATGGTTTTTTGCTTGTTTTGTTTTGTTTTGTTTTAGTGGTGTGTGTGTTTTTTAGAAGGTAGAGGGATATGGATCCTGGCAGAGATTTCTCTGTAACTTCCTGTTTCTTCACATCTATTGATCTATTGCCGAGATCCATATTTCTTTGTGTATGCATTTCTGTCATTGTCATTAACATGCACAGACTCTTGAGTGGTCACTTGAGAACCAACAGAGTCTTTTACATCTTTGAAATGGGAAGCATTTATCTGAGTATTAAAAGAATAACCTAAGGTTAAGTTGTAGGTTATTTCTTCATTATACCCTTAAGTCAGTTGTATAAAAGGTGAGCAAATTTTTCTTAATAGACATTCTTTATACCATTTATATGGATATTGGAAAAATAAGAGAAAAAAACTGCCTAGAAGGTGAGAAAAGAGGTGCCATTACATTTATAAATGTGTCTTGCTTAAGGGTAACATCAACATCAGAATTATGTGCCAAAATAAAAGCACTATGCACATCTCTCTGCTCTTACAACAGAGTTTAGGTAGTATTCACTTCCACACATTCATTCTATATATTACACACTCTCATGTTGTTGTTTTAATAAATATTAAATGCAATATATATCATATCCATTCCTACAAGGACATTCTGGTTAAAATAGTTTAGCCAGTTTGCTAATATATAATGTTTTCCCCTCCAACGTGAAACATGCATATTAGAATTGCTTTTACTGTCTGAATGGATCAAAATTCAGAGGATAGCTTTCAGTTTACTATTTTATACACTAATATAAAGTTATAAAATGTAGAGTTGGCACACCCTTGTGATATAAACATACTTATGCCATTTTCAGATGAGGATGATAACATACTGTATCACTTTCCCAACATCACAGAGCAGTGCTAAACTCAATATTCAAAAAACAGGTTTTTTTCTGACTGGAACAAACATTCTGTTTCCACTTTGCTAAGTAAACAGTGAAAACTAGTAACTTCACAATTGCGACTTGGGAGTACTCCAGGAATTATACAAACAATAAATTGTGTTATAGTAAAAATTGAAATTTAACCAAAGGAAGAATGTGTGTGTGTGTGTGTGTGTGTGTGTGTGTGTGTGTGTGTGTGTGTTTGTGGTTTGATTATTTGATGTAATAAAATTCTGTCCAAAGAGTATCACAATTTTTTTCAGTTGTCACTTATGATGGGAAAATCGATGAGAGGTTTTTGGATAGCAGCAGGGAAGAGATTGAAGCACCTTTTAAAACAAATTGCCAAACTAGTTGCCATTTTGACTCTGCATAAGACAACCATAGAATCATTGTTTTTCCTCAAGAATCCTGCCTTTCACCTCTACAGAGATTGAAAATTGGACAACTGTCTCACTCAGATTCTTCTCTCTTGCCTTAAACCTGACTTCTTGCAATTGCCCTTCTTTCATGATAAAAATTCTCAACAGATTAGGTGTAGAAGGAATATACTACAGCATAACAAAGGACATATGTGGTAGACCCACAACTAACATCATATTCAATAGTAAAAAGTTAAAATTCTTTCCACTAAGATCAGGAACAAGACAAGAATGCCCACTCTTACCATTTGTCTTCAACATAGTACTAGAAGTCCTGGCCAGAGCGATTAGGCAAGAAAAAGAAATAAATGGCATCCAATCAGAAGGAAGAAGTAAAAATATCTCTATTTATAGATGACAGTATATTATATATAGAAAACCCTAAAAACTCTAACAAAAAACTGTTAGAACTAATAAATGAATTCAGAACTCAAAATCAACATGCAAAAATCAGTTGTGTTTTATACACTAACAGCGAGATATCTGAAAGAGTTTTTAAGAAATAATTTCTATTTGCTATAGTATCAAAAAGTAAATACTTAGGAGTATATTTAAACAAAAGAGTTGAAAGACCCATACACTGAAAACTATAAGACATTGATGAAAGAAATTGAGGAAGACAGAAATAAATGTGAAGATATCCTGTGTCCTTAGATTGGAAGAATGAATATTTCTGAAAATGCCCACACTAATAAAGCAATCTACAAATTCAGTGCAGTTCCCATAAATATTTCAGTAGCATTTTTCACAGAGGTAGAAATAAAAAAAAGACTATTCTAAAATGTGTATATGGTACCATAAAAGACCCTGAATAGCTAAAGTAATCTTGAGAAAGAAGAATAGAGTTAGAGGAATCACACTCTTGATTTTAAGCTATGTTACAGAACTATAGCAATCAAAACAGTATGATGCTTGCATAAATAGAGGCACATACATCAGTGGAACAGAATATACAGCCCATATAAAATCCACAAATATACAATAAACTCACTTTTGATAATCATGCCAAGAACACACAATAGGGAAGGGATAGATTGATAAATGCTGCTAGGAAAACTGGATATACAAATGCAAAAGAATGAAACTGGACCCTTTGTCTTACACCACTCACAAAAGTTAACTAGAAATGGTTCAAAGATTTAAATGTAGGATGAAACCATCAAACTCCTAGAAGAAAACTTATGGAGAAAGATGCTTTACAGAGGTCTTGGCAATGATTTCTTAGGTAAGACACCAGAGGCCCAGGCAACAAAAGCTAAAGTAAGTAAGTGGTACTACATAAAACTAAAGAGATTCTGTACAGCAAAGAAAATGGTAAACTATAGAATAGGAGAAAATATTTGCAGACCTTATATATGATAAGGAATTTATATCCAAAATATGTAAAGAACTCATATAATTCAATAGAAGAAAAGCAAATAATCCAATTTGAATATCTGCAAAGGATCTTAATAGACTTTTTTTCCGAAAAAGACATTGACAGGACAAACAGGTATTGAAAAAGTACTTAATATCACTAAATATTAGACAAATGCAAATCAAAACCACAGTGAGATGCCACCTCACATTTGTTAGAATGCTATAATCAAAAAGACAAGTGATGACAAGTGTCAGGATGTAGAGGAAGGGGAAACTTTTATTGCTTTTGGTGGTAATGTGAATTGATAACAGATATTATCACAAACAATATGGCGTTTTCTCAAAAAAAAAAAAAAAAAAAAAGAACTATCCTATGATCCAGAAGTGCCACTTCTGGGTATTTATGCCAGGAAAACAAAATCCCTATCTTGAAGTGATATCTACACATCCATGTTTATTGCAGCATTATTCACAATAACCAAGATATGGAAACTACCTAGATGTCCTTCAACAGATAAATGAGTAGATAAACAAAACATGCTTGCAAATATCATGTATTTTTTGCATATCCAACATTAATTCTGAAAGTTAAAATGATACGGAAAGATAAACTCCAGAGATTCTCACTGCCCTACCTCTTCCCACCAATTCCTATACCCCCATTCTTCCTTCCAGATTTCACTCATCCCTTAGGCATAATCAACTTCATTAATTTCTTATCTTTCCAGCATTTCTTTTTACACAAATGCATAGATACAGGCATATTATATCCTCTTCTGTCTTACATGAAACATGGCATACCTTGAATACCCTTTTGTATTTTGCTTTTTTTCACTTAACACTGTATTATGGATATCACCCCATATTACTTCTTAAACATTTCTCATTTATTTTATAACTTCATAGTGTAGATTTATGCAAGTTTACCAAACTTATCTCATACAATGGTGTTTGGCTTGTTTTCAATTTTGTGCATAGGCATTTGGCTTGGTTTCAGTTTTTAGCAATTACAAACAGTCCTTCAAGGGGAATTTCTAGATGTTGACTTTTTGGGACATGTGCAGTTTTTAAATTCTCCCCTACAAAGTTTGTACCAATTTGCATTCACAATTGCAGTGTTGAGAGTGCCTCTTTCACTTGAACTTTCCCCCGGAGAATATGTTGTCATACTGTTTAAGTTTTGCCAATATGAATGGTAAGAAATGATATCTTAGTGTGTTTGCATATGCATTTCTCAAATTCAAGGTGAGCCTGAGCACTTATGTTTAAAGGACACTTTGGATCTTTCTTATAAGCTGACTTTGTCTTTTTCTTATTTTTCTATCAGGTAGTTAGTATTCCAAACCCAGTCAGTGAGTAAGATTATGTATGATGTATATGATTATATGATATTAACCCTCTAACACTAATATAGTATACAAATATTTGCACTCAGTTTGTAGTTGTCTTTTGAATGTATTTATGACAGTTATTTTTATGTCGCATTTATCCGTGTTTTCTTTTATTGTATTTGGATTTTCAACTTTAGTTTCAAAACCTTCCCATACAAACAGGATAAATAGGTTGTAGCAGAA
Organism: Potos flavus; assembly: GCA_028534135.1. Classification (NCBI taxonomy): domain Eukaryota; kingdom Metazoa; phylum Chordata; class Mammalia; order Carnivora; family Procyonidae; genus Potos; species Potos flavus. The sequence goes on along the minus strand of CM052883.1, from coordinate 84,193,190 downwards.
TTCACACATGTTGTCTTTTAACATGGTTTCATTTTTTATATTTAGACCTCTAAACCATTTGAAATTTATCCTTATGTATATTACGAGGTATAGATCTATCTTGATCCTCTTTGACAAATGGCTGCCCAGTTGTTTTAAAACTATTAAAATGTCTATCCTTGACTAGTTATTTGAGATGTCCCCTTTATCATATTATACAAAATTTCATATTTAGTGTATATTTTGTTCAATGAGTTTCTGTTTTGTTTTTTAATTCTACTCCATTGTTGCCTTACTTTATACCTTTTGGAGAAGTCTAATCTCTGGGTTAATTCCTTTGCTCTTATAAACTGCATGATCTAAAAACCTTTGAAGACATCAAGGATATTTTCTTTATTAATCAAGTCTTACACATTTATTCACATATGTCTTGCAATTGCTCATTCTCAGTTTTCCCAGATATCCAGTGCCCCTTTAAGTATGCAAATGTAGATTTCTTGTCTTTTAAAACATTTTTCTTGGATTTCAGTTTTAAATATTAGTAATATGCCATTATATATTTTTTGCTTACATTCTATTTCAACCACTTTCTCTTGATCTTTTGAATTTATTTATCTCAGTTTCATCTTGTTGGCATTTTTCTTCCCTTCCTTCAATCCCTTATTGGACTTTCATTTGACTCTTTTTTTCCATTGACATTTATTAAAATTAGTCTTTAGGTCTGAAATGATTTTTGTCTTTTTCTTCCATTTATTTTTAATCAGCTGCCTCTCTTTCTCAAAATTTCTTCCTTTTATTGACTGATTATTGTTTTAAATTTTAATTTCTTTGTTAAGGTGTTTTTTCATATCAAGTGTTTAACTCATTTTGAGATGTTGAGTTTTAGGTTTGTGTGTGTATGGTTAAGTTTTGTAGTTTCATATGAGGAAGTGGGGTTTCATCGGCTTAAATGCCTTAGTTCTCGTTTTCTGCTATAGTATAATTTTGTTGTAGATTTCTATAGTTTTCATGTAGTCATTTGGAGAATTTTTGGTGTCTGTAAGATTCAGTGTTCCGTTGTTTTCTCATATTTCTTTACTTTTGTTTTCTTTTTGTTTTTAGTTTTGAGAGAGGGATTATATATAATCTCTAATTTGTTGCTTTTCTTTCTCAAAGTAGGACCCTAAATTTCCCATTTGCTCATTTTTTACTTCAAAAGTAATTTCTAAAATTACCTCTCCTTTCCTCTTTTTCTTCTTTCCCAGAAGTATTGCTTCCAAATTATAACCTCAGATGGCATGTGCTTTCCTGTAGTAAGTGTTCTCAAACCACCATGACTCTTTTTTAGTCTTTGTACACTAAGTAGTAGCTCCCCCCCCCCATTTGGCAGCAATTATTGGCTAATTTATACCTGCCACTGGCTCCCCTCTTCTCTCTTTCCTGCCATCTTTACTTCTGACAGAGGTTTACTATAAAAACATGAGCTAGTTCACCTTCCTCTTCTTTTTCCATGGAGATAATTTTTTTTTTAATCTTTTAGTTATGTACAAGTTGGAACGTTTCTCTGTTTTTTTTGTCTTTTTTTTTTGTTGTTGTTGTTGTTATATTTTGTTTCTGAAGAATATCTGGGATATGCCATTATTCTCCACTGTGAGACACACACACACACAAACACACACACACACATAACTCATTTATTTTTCCTATAATTCATGAAACCCTAAGTTTGTAAAACTACTTAGAGTAATATTTTTAATTCATATTCTTGTCTGTAATCTCATACCTCCTTTCCATTCAGTCCTCCCAGGGAAAGCTCAAGAGCCTCCTTTTAGTAATGCCACTTCCCCACTCAGAAGTCCTCAGTAGCACCATTATTCATCTGCAAATAAACTTACAATTCTACCCACGAGTTTCGTGGGATCCCAGGTGGCCCACTTTTCTTCTCTTGTTTCTGCTTATTCTGATGAAGCTAACCTGGGTGTATTCTCAACTTATACTTTGTCACACTAAGATGTCAGTCTATTCGTTCCATTTCCTTGTCACCTAGAAAACAGTTTTCTAGCATTATCTTGAGTAAGCATTACCAGAATAAAATGACTGTACTGGCCACATTGGTTAATGAGAAATCCCATTAATCGTTTGGTTGCATTTTAATCCTTTCTTACTGTGTTTCTCTTTCCTTGGCATCATTACTTCAATATGGACATTTAACAGTCTTCCTTAATTTCTTTCTACTGTCCATGCCATAAACAAAGATTCTTCCTTGAGTAGCTGTGCAGTAAGATCCTAAGTCGTCTTTTTGTACTATATTGCTTATCTTTTGCAGTAACTATAAGAGGCATGTACTTTCACTAACCTTTAGTTTACAAATAAAAAAGAGAAACTAAGTTAAGAGAGATGAAGTAACTGAGTTCAAATAGTTACTAATTGATACAACGAGGTTTTGGACCCAGGTAGACTGCTTTCAGAGCCTAAACTCAAAACTACTAATCTGAAAACAAAAAACAAAAAACAAAACTACTAATCTGTTTGTTTCATAGGATGAATGTATTTCATTGATTTTGAAAATTGTGAAGAAATATAATATAGTACCCTAAGCTTTAAAATGGCAAATGTTTGCCTGACTACAATACGTAAATGAGGTATCTGATTTTAATTAAAAGGGCAATAGTATGCTACGGTTCATTTATTTAATAATTACAATTCTGTAGTGTTAGTGGTTTTGAAAATTAATTTATATTTAATGAGATATATCCAAATATTAATTATACTTTGAGAGGGAGAGGGATTAATACAGAGTTCATTAATAGGAGATTGCATTGATTTATTTTAAAATATATAGTGTCCACATAATTTAAAGGATGTTTTTTGGTTTATTTGGTGCAACAGTTACATGATCCAAAAGTAAATGATCAGTAGGGAAGTACACTATAACCTGATGAATTTACTTCCAGAAGTAATTATGTCTGGCATGAACCACTATTAATATACATTCACAGCTACACTTCTATGCAGACCGCAGACTACATAAACACCTGCCCAGGCTGGAGGTACCATGAAGTTATCTGAGTCAGTAATCAGGGAGAACTTCATAGTTTAATTGACATTGGCTCATGATCACAACCCTATTTATTGTTATTATTATGAATTACAAATAGGAACCATTATTAATTTGAAGAAATGATAATGTACCATGTCTGAGTACTAATTATTCAAAATAAAATAATCAGGAAACAAATTTTCATATCACCAAATTCTGTTGAAATCAGGCTTATTGCAATTGAAATTACCTTACAATGATGTATATGCAATAGAAAATGAGATCAGTCATCTGAAGAGAAAATTTTATTTAATATGTTTCTCCTAGCATTGAATTGTTATTTTCTGAAGAGTCTTACTCCTGCAGAGAGATCAAGACAACTGGAAAACTCTTGTCTTTCATGCCTGCTGTTTTCTTATTTTATGCAAGTGACATTCATCATTGGTTAGTTGATAGAAACTAAGCAATAAATGAGGCTCTAAGACTACATTTGCAGAGCCAAAATAAGCAGAAGGCCTTAAAATAGTCCCATGAACTCAGAATAGTTAAAATAGAATAAAGGAGGAAAATCCTAAATCCACATTTACGTTAATTGGCCAACCAGTTTCAATGATATACTTGTAAAAAAAGTCATTCTCTACATATATTTCAAGAGCAAAATATTTGATTGGAACTTCTGGTATTAAATATTTTGGTATTTCAGATAGAATCTACATTTCAGATCACACGTAGAATCTGTGCCTATAATTCTTCCTCTCTGCCCACATTTCATTTGAACTTCAAAATACACTGTAGGGATTTCCTCTTAAAGAAATCACTTCTCCATCTGCCATTTTGCTTTGTCATCTTCAAATGCATGACAAATATTTGTCCTGAGTTAATGCTGCAGTGTCATTATCCTAACCTCTTAACAGGAAAATAACCAACTAAAGGGGAAAAAAAAAGGGGGTTGAAAATAAAGTTCTTTTGTTAAAAGCACAGATTTAGAAATGCTTCTTTTAAGTATACTTATTAACGAAAATATGGAAATGGATACCATACTTCTGCATCCCCAAAGTCTCTAAATAACTTGAGTAAACAGATAAACATAAATAAAATAATAGGACAAAAATTTCCCTCGGGATATTCATATCTCACACACTGCATTGTATCATTCTTTGCTGTTACTGAAGCATTTCACATGCCTTTTGTTGAAGACTCACCGAGTCCTGCCAGCTGAGAGGGGGGTTGTTGGGTGTCAGCCACAGAGTGAATCAGGATGCAGAGTTTCAGGGTCAATCCGTTGCCCTTGACATTCACACACCTACTTAATGTTTGAGGAAGCCAGACTAGTTCCCATGTCATTGCACTCTTAGCCTGGTTCTTTTTATTAAACTCACTAAGGAAGCAAAATAATTAGATCCATTGAGACATTAAATATGAGTCAGTGAAATGCAAAAACTTTCAAAGCCTTCAGTCCCTACATCACCTTGAATGTTGCCAGTATGTTTTATCCAATATACAATGTGTAGAAATATGGTAGGAATAACAGTGCACTGAAAACGGGCACTGACGTGGCATCACTTTGCCCTCCCTTAATCACAAGGACCTTGCCTAAGAAGACTAAGCCCTCTTTTGTTTCAAAACCACCTGTAGAGTTGTTTGTTGTTGTTTTTTTCCCCTTGTTTTACAAGAAATCTGTTTACATTATGGGAGATGTAAAAAAATGGAGAAAAAATTACAAAGAAGAAAATAAAAATCACTCCTAATTTCGAAACCTCAAAAAAACACCCTAACTTTGTTGTATTTTCCTTTAAAATCTTCTTATACACATGCCGATGTGCATCTATGTGTATATGTATATTTTATAAAGTAAAAATGTGTACTCCCAGATGGGGATATAAAGTAAATCTTTTTCACCTTTCCAAACCAAATTGTTAAGGGCCATTCTTCTCCTGATAATCATATCACTCAATTTAAAGAGAAAGTGCCTTATCCCCAGCTCTTGTCTGAACAAACCTAAACTGTCTAATTGCAGTATTGTATATTGTAATCTTTTAAAAGCTTGATATATTTACAGATCAAAGCATCTAATACAACACCTGGGTTGCTATAGAGATGTCTAAATTTTACCAAGATTAAAAAATTAACAATAAATGCATTTGTTTCATAAGGTTGTTAAAGACTTACCATAACTTACACACCCACAAACATTTCTTGCATTAGTTTTGTGGGACAAATACAGGTGCAAAATATTATGTGCCTTTAATGAGCCACATTTTCCAGCCACATCTTTTTTATGCTTCTGATGTATCCTCTCTACTGGTGTGTTTCTCAGATTAGAATTATCAGTGAAAAAGTTATATTCCTGGGACGCCTGGGTGGCTCAGTTGGTTAAGCGGCTGCCTTCGGTTCAGGTCATGATCCCAGGGACCTTGGATCGAGTCTCACATCGGGCTCCTTGCTCAGCAGGGAGCCTGCTTCTCCCTCTGTCTCTGCCTGCTTGTGATCTCTCTCTCTCTCTCTCTCTCTCTGTCAAATAAATAAATAAATAAAATCTTAAAAAAAAAAAAAAGTTATATTTCTTAAACTTTTCTTTTTTTCCCCACTATTTATTTATTTATTTATTTGAGAGAGAGAGAGAGAGAGAGAGAGCGCTGTCACGAGCTGGGTGAGGAGCAGAGGGAGATGCAGGGCTCAATCCTGGGACTCCAGGATCATGACCTGAGCCGAAGGCAGACACTCAACCTACTGAGCTACCCAGGCACCCCTTTTCCTCAAACTTTTCAAACTTAGTCTGCCAAATGATAATGTGAAATGTCCACACAGGCATGTACACACACAGACATGTGTGCAGGCATATATCTTTTTTCTATTCACATCTCTATCTCCTCTCTCTTTATATGTTAATATGTGTAAATTAGTTTTATCAGTGTTCATGGGACAGAATCACGGTCATCTTCTCTATGTGAGAGCCATCATAGAGATCCATTTTTTTTTTTTTTTTTAATTGCCTGAGAGTTTGAGGAGGATATTTCTCAAGGGACCTAAAACCTTAGGGCTTAGCATTAGGGCTTTTGGTTTGACAGTCTTCAAGAAAAATCACTGAATTATTAATGAGACCAAAGTTTACCATCATTATATTTTTTTATCTGTATTTGGAAAGCTTTGAGGGGTACCTTTGGGCCTTATGGGAAATAAGAGGCCCGTGTTAGCTGCGGTATTTCATGTTGCCATTGGCAGGAAAGAAGGTAAAGAAGACCGTGGAACTAGAATTCCATCTCTAATAACATACTGAAGGTATACTGATTATTGCTTAAGCTATGTCTCAGTGCTGTGGTAGAGTCCAGGAACAAGGCTGGCATCATCCTTTGGAAGTAATTTCAGCAGAATTTGTTAGTCACATTCCCAAGAAAGCAGAAATGTTAGCATGCTGACTCTATGTCAGGCAGGGCTAGTACTCCAGCAGTAAGAATTTAGAGATCTTCACTTTCTAGTTATGCTTATTAATATAACTTCACCAGATTCTCACAAGTGGTCTACTTCTCCTTTGCTACTAATAGTTTTGTTTTTTTTTTTTTCCTCTCTCTCCTCTGAGAAGCAGTGACTTTGTGACCCTGAAGCCTCAAAGGGACCTGAAATAGACATTCACTATTCTTATAGATGATGTTCATAAGTGACATAATATAAAAAATATAATTTTAACCATTGACTGACCTTAATCATTATCATTGTCATTATTAATATAGGCTTCATCATTCCTACCCCCAAATTCCATATGTTAAGCCTAACCCCCAGTATCTCAGAATGTGACTGTGTTGGGTGACAACAAAAGCTGACAGCATAGCTCCAGTACCTTCCCTTTGTTTAAATAGCCATTGAAGCCAGTGCTTTTGGCCTCTGTGGGGTTTTGTTAGCTTTAACATGAAAAACTATCCCCAGTTATGGTCCCATTTTTTGCACTTCATTGGGACATCCAGTTTAACCGTATGTTAACCAAACAGTTTAACTGTATGTTAACCAATGACACCAATGACAAAACAAATATGGAAAGTAGCAACTTTTTTTTTTGCAGTAATTCTAAATTCCCTTCTGGGGGAGAAACAAACTGCCAAAACTGTCATGTTGAATTGGCATTTCCTGTTAAAGCTTTCTTCCACCTAGGCACAGAGACTACACTGAGTAATTTCTTGAGAAGGTTCTATCTAGTCCTCAGACAAGCAAAGATGTGGATAATGAGCAGCATTTTCCTAGGGAAACTGATCAAAGAAGAGAAGCCACCTGGTAAAAACAAGTCCAGGAAGCCTCCATACTCAGAACCATGATTTGAGATGCTAATCATTCCAGAAGTGTGTTTTATTGGTCCACTTAATTTGATTTGGGGAGCAGTCTCCCATAAGGATTTGGGGATTTTTCAGACCTAAGACACTGACATAAAATGTAAAGTTGTACTATATCAGCTGTCCCTGTGGAATCAGTTCATCAAGCCTCCTTATAACCAAAGCAGTGACTTTCAAACTTTAATGTCTTTAAGAATTATCTGGAGAGCTTGTTAAAATGCCACAAGCTCAATAGATTCTGATTCATCTAGTCATGAATGGGACCCAGACACCAGCATTGTATCAGGCCTTTCTTCCCTAAGGCAATATTTGTTTCTTCTAAGACTTACATGGTGTTTATTGCATGCCAGACGCTGCTATGAGTTTATTTTATTTTATTTATTTTATTTTATTTTATTTTATTTTATTTTATTTTATTTTATTTTATTTTATTTTATTTTATTTTATTTTATTTTTAGAAAGGGAAGAAGGGAGAGAGAAAGAGAGAGAGAAGGGGTGGAGAGAGAAAATCTTAAGCAGGCTCACCCCAGCGTGGAGTCCAACCTCAAGAATTAGACCCTTACCTGACTGAGCCACCCAGAAGCCCTTGTTATGAGTATTTTATAAATGTTAACTTCTTTAAAATTATAAAACACTATATTTTGTTATCTGTATTTTATGAGAGAAATGGAGGCAGAGTTGTTTACCCACTGACACAATGCTAGTAAGTGGCAGGGCTGGGATTTGAATCCAGGCTGTTTTGTTCCAGAGTGCATGGTCTTGGTCGCTGTATTGTGTGGTCACCTCCTCTTGATGCAAACTTTCCAACATTCAGGCTTTGAGGAACACCACAGTAAAGGATATTCACATAGATAGAAAAACCGACCCCATAAAGCAAGTGATGGCTATAATCATATATATTTGGGAAAAAGAAAAACACAAACATTTATTGACTACCTGTTTCATGTCAGAAGCTCTGATACTCAGGCAGGTTTTTAAAAATATTATAGAGAAATGTGAAGAAAAAAACAACAACAATATTTTTATCCTCAACACGTCTCAGTTAACATTCCTCAACCCCACTGAGTCTGTCTGTGGTTTCTAATGAACGATTGCAATCATGTAGCAAAGTGAAAGCCACAGGTCCCAGATACCCACACTGCTGCTGGATACAATCTCAGGCTCTCTCCCACACATGACATAGGAATTTGCCCCTCTTTTTTTTTCTTTCTTTTTAAAAATGTATATTTATAAACGATTTCCAACTTACAGAGATGTTGCAAGCACAAAATACTGAAATAAGTCGTCCTTCTTATATCCTTAACCCAGGGTCACCGACTGTTAACATTTCACCTCATCTGTTTCTACATTTGCACAGTCACTCCTCCACTCCTCTCTCTCTCCCTGCCTCCCAGCCCTGGGGAGTCCTCAGTAAACCTTTGTTGAGCAAATATCCGGGTGCAGATAAGGAAAGGGACACCCAAAGAGGTTAAGTCATGTGATCAAAGTCAAATTTCTGGAGAGTGGTAAAGATGTGCATGCAGGCAATTGATTGTAGAGCCTGAGTTCTGATTTGCTATATGTTTAATCACCTGAGAGAAACATGAGGACCATGACTGAGGCTCATGCTTTAAAGTAGTGGGGCTTGTATCTTCTTCGAGAAAAAGCTGATTGCTCACACATAGTCTGTGATCAATGTGCCCAACTCAGCTGCAGAAAAGATTTAACTCGAAAATAAGAAGTACTCATAGGAGTAGCAGTACTATTAAAGTGTGTTTCATTTGCAGGTATCTTAACTATTTTCCTATTTTCTTAACTATTTCCTAGTGAATGATGGCTGTCTGTTTCTTTGGGGAGGCACTTTGGCCTTAAGTGGGAGTGGCTGGGGTCGGGGTGCTGCCTTAGGAGGGATGCCTACATGCCTAGGTCCGATGTACACCGGGAAGAATTCAGAAAGCTACCTGGCTCCCGTCACTAGTTTGCTCTCTTCGTGTACTCATTCCTCCTGAAATCCTGTCCTGTCAGCTCAGGAATGAGATTCCCCCGGGGAGGAAAGCCTTTTACTGTCCTTGGAAGCCCAGGCTGTTTACCTTGGGACAGGCGAATTTGCTTGAAAACAGTCACCCCCCACCCCCATCACTGTATGGTACAAAACTTGATTAAAGTGGCATCTGACAACTAAAAAAAAAAAAAAAAAAAAAAAGGAGTTAGTGATTTCCTTAAGGTCATATCACAAAAGTGTCCTTACGTCAGAACTAGGGCCCAGGTTCCCAATTTCAGACCTAATCTTTTTACCACCAACCTTCTTGCTTAGGGCTACATATACACTAAACTCTGTTATATAAGATAATACCCTGCTAAACAGAATAGACAAACCACTGACCTATACATAGCTGTAGGTGTGATAAGAACAGAGTTCTCAACGATACTCACAAATGACTACATTACTTGGAATTAATTTTACTCGGCAGTGCTAAAAGTTTCTAGGAAGTTGAGCAAGGCCATCTGGTCATTTGAGAATAGGCATGCAGTAGTAAATTGGGCCTAAATGTTACTGTGAAACCAGACGCTGGCTTTCCAAGTGACTAAGGGGAAGCAGAATTTAAGGAACAAGAATCTTTTCTGTAGAAATTACCATTGCAATCACCACAAATCACAATGACTTGAAGCTGAAACATGGATCTAGAGGTTTTATTCCAGGAAAATAATAGACTGATCACCCTCAATGGCCAACATTAGTATTTCATATTTTCTAGCATTTTTTAACTTCATAAAATGTGTTACTAGCAATTGACATATTTGAATCCTAATACAAATGACCCAGTGCGGGTAGTAGATAATGTCACAATCTCTCTCATTGTAAAATTGCAACAGAATTTCTTAGAGATGTCAGTGGCTTATCTCATTCTCATAGTGACTATTACTCAGTCTCCTGAGGCCATGTCTGTCCTCTTGTCACTCATCTGCAGTGGGGAATTCAGCTGCTCCATGCCTGCCATGTACTAAGCCTTTCATCAACATTAGTTTTCTCTCTCTCATTCTTTCTGCTTTGTAATTAATTTTTTTTTTAATCATCTCGAAGTTCTGTGAGATGATAAGACATTGTAATCTCCATTTTGATGAATGAGAAACTGAGGCTCAGCAAGCTTTTATAACTGAACCTAAATAGAAGAGAGGGTTACGGCCGTCAAGCAAAGAATGGGGAAATAGTACACTGAATATTTGCATTAGGCTTTACATGCTCCAGGTCACATTCCAAACAAAGTGATTTTCCTCATAGACCTCTCTGTTGTCAGGACTACAGGAAATTTATTCCTTCTTGGCCCTTTTAGAATCATTTGCACTCAGAATTATTTCATTCTATTCTGATTGTTGCTTAACAAAACTCTCTCCAGATTTATGAGCATAAAACAAATGGATTGCATTATATATCATGGTTTTATGGGTTAGGAATTTGGACAAGAAGATTATTCTTCCACTGGACATCAAAAGAGGTTACTTGATGGTAGTCAGTTGCAAATGTGCTGGATTGAAAAGTCCAGTCTTGGTGCCTTAGAGGAGATAGTCTTTTGGAGAGAATGATACCTTATTATAGATGGCTTGGAGGCTGGGTTCATCTGGGACTATTGACTAAACACCTCACATGGCCCTACAACATGGTGGTCTCACAGCAGTTGGATTTCTTACTTGGTAGCTCAGGACTTCCATAGAGAGTGTCCCAACAGATAGGAAGCTAATGGTGCATTAGGGTCTGGTAGCAAAGCTAGTAGTATCACTTCTACTGTATTCTACCACTCAAAGCAGTCATAGGGCCCTTCAGGTTCAAGGGTTAGAGGTATAGACATCATCTTTCAATGAGAAACTGGCAGAATTTGCAGCCATGTTTAATCTTTGTATTTTGTATATTTCTACTCTATAAGGATGAGCATGCAACATCTAACTGGTTAGTCTAAGCTGTGCAGCATAGAGAAGGAGGATAATGAAATATGGAGGAGGATAAGCATTAGAGGATGCTTCTTGCCTCTGAAGAGAAAGATTTCTCCAGGGGAAAAGAAGAAAATAGTTAAAAAGTAATTGGTCTTTGCTATTCTCTTAATATTTTTGCTATTAATCTGTGGGGTGGAAGTTTTGGCAAATAAATTGAATAACAGTTCTTTTCCAGCAACCAACCCCTGCCACAGCCATTTCTATGAGGTTTCCTAAGTCAGTGATTTCAAAATTGTTGTAATTCTGAATCATTCTATTTTTTCCATGTTAGAGTACTTCTTGTACTATTTTTTAACCTATTTTTAACTCTAATTGAGCCCATTACACACACAGACACAGACACAAAACACACAGTTTACCATTATAAAGATTTGACTTTCAGCCTGGAACTCAACTAGAAAATCTTTGAGTTGCAAGAACTGCTTTTGTTCCTCAAGTGTAAGACCAAGAATAGCATTTCTCAAGTTGTAGTTCATGAAGAATTTGTGTTCAGTTAGGTGTTAATAAGTATTCGGGAAACAAGCACAAAATATAAAAGCTCCTGATATTTTGGGGAATGCTGTAATTGACAACCCATTTTTAAAATTCACAATGGTCAGATTAATATATAAAAGTCATTGGGAAAACCAGGTTTAGTCAACATTTCCCTGACTTTGTGAACCATAGAATGCCTGTATCACGGGCCTCCTTGATTTCGTTCAACAAATATCTGTTACATATCTATATTATCTACATTTATGCCAAATCTTGTGCTAGACCTTAGGATGAGAGCAGTGAACAAAGTGGATGTCAGCTCCCCCCTCAAAGGTTATACAGTGTAGTAGGAGAGCCAAGTATCACCCGGGTTACATGTAATTTCAAGAAATAAAATTGGAACATTGTTTTGGAAAACGTCAAGCTACCTCTGCTGTCCAATGTGTAGATGCTATCCATATGTGACTATTTAATTAGAATTAAATAAATGTGAAAAGTCAGTGCCTCCTTTGCAGTAGTCACATTTCAAGTGCTCAGTAGCCACGTGTCACCATGGCTACTGTAAAGAAAGGATAGTGCAGAATACAACCCTTTCATTTTGCAAAAAGTTCTATTAGCCTTGCTCTAGAGCAGGACTCTGCAAATTATGGCTCATTCATCATAGACTATCTCATGTTTTGCTTCATATTTTTTAAAGATTCAGAAATATATTACTCGGCCAAAAGCTAAATACATATCCAATTTGTTTGACAGATGTCTAATTCCATTCCACATTGCGTTTCCAAAAGTTATGGAAGAAAGTGCTCATCTTCCCATAGGCTTACCAAGCTGCCCAAGGTAGAATTTTGTTCTCTCAGGGGGAAAAGATGTTTCTTAGTGTAGTTTTAACCGCCCTGTTCTTATTATGAGGAACTGGAGCATCTTTTCTTATGCTTAGAGGGTATTTTTAATCTATTTTTCTCTGAACTGTCTGCTCATATCTCACGTCCATTTTTTTTTTCAGTTTGTTGCTTTTATTCTCAATTAGTTGAAGCTCTTCATCTATTAGCTATATTAAACTTTTGTCTGTGATATAACTTTTAAGCATTTTCTGAGATAGAAGTTATAATTTTTATTCTGTGATACAAATATTTGTCCCAGCTTGTCATATTTTGCTTATATATTTTTGTGGCATATATAAGAGTTCAGAAGATTATATAATCAGATTTATTAATCTTGTCCATTAATGCTTTTGGAATCTTAGACATGGAGAATTTCTTTTCTTTAGAGGTATAAAGCAATACAAACCACTTTTAAAAATTTACTTGAGTAATTAAAGTTTCATTTTCAACCTCTAATTTGTTGCATATTTACTGTGGTATGCACTGTTAGATTTGGTTTATGTTTTTTCAATTTTTAGTTTGGTCATCCAAATACATGAGTACCTACATTAAAATTTATCTTCTTTACTGATTTGAAAGCTCACATTTATCATTCACTGATGCAGTTTATCTTTCCTTTTAGTGTTTATTTCATTTTCAAGAAATGGGGGGGGTGGCTAGAGGGAAGTATATTTCAGGAACTCAGTATGTTTTTTTGTATAAATGAATGAATAGAGAAGAATGAATTACATGAACCATGGCAGGGATTTATGTACTCAAGTTTAAATAGTATTCTGTACAATTATAGTTAGGACAAGTAAAAATAAAACATTCTCAAATATGTCCAGAGCAAAAAAAAAAAAAAAAAAAAGACTCGAACTGGAAAAAAAGACTCAGATAAAACTGCATATCTGATTATTAAATAAAATAAAATAATATATATTAAATGGGTGATGGGACAAAGAGCCTGAGCAGTTGGATATTATTAAAGAGTCTTTAAAACGACATCCCCAATTGTAGGCATTCGTTCATTTGACCAACTAATGTTCATGTTATACTGCCTATATATGAGGCAACAATCTATGAAGAATTCTTTAAATGATGACTGGTTTTTGAGAACTCACAGAGAAGTATTTAATAATCAGAAAGCTCCTACCTGAAGTGATTAAAACCATGAAATACCAAACCAACCCTAGCTTCTCTTTTGATAGATGACTCTATTAGATTGTTTCATAGAAATCAAATATTATTATATGATACATTTTTATTTCAGTGGCACATGATTCAAAGTCTTCCATGGTGTTTGTGGGATAAATGAGATGAGCATGGCTTTAAAATTGTTCAGTTAATGTGAAGCAAGGTGGGCAGCCACAACCTAAATACTGACTAAAATCTGATGTTAATCCAGAGGGAAATTTTTTGAGATCATTTTCCAAATTCTGTTCAGAGCCCTTTTTACTATCTGTCAATAACTTCAATAACACAGAAATGGCTTTAATAAAAATATATAATTTATAGACAATTTAAATCTGGAAGAGGAAGTAAATATGAGTTCTAGAATCACTACTCAGATTCTAAAGACTGAAACATCACAGCACACTAAGAAAATGAAATTAACCAAAATCTAACTAGGTTGGCAGTCCATGTTTTAATAAAACATTTATAAAAATACATGTGCAGGGAATTTTAGGATAGCAAAAGCTCAGGAAAAATGTTTAACCAAACAAAATCTCAAGTTGTGCTGACACTTTAAATTCTACAGTATAAGTGATTTCTAAGAGTTCCATTCATCTTTACCAGAATATTTGCCAGTATCTGAATTATTTCTGCCAAATACTTTACAGACACGCATGCGAGTGTCTCTACTTTTATATGTTCATCTATTCAACAAATCAGAGTGTATCCTATAAAGTATAATAGTGTTGCCTACACTGTAACACTTTTCACTGTGCACAAAATTAATTCTCTTCCTTTTCCTGCTGAGTCTGTCTCTCATTCTCATTTACCTTGAATAGCTGTGGAGGCAATAGTGTATTGCCAAGCCTCAGATTAGAGTGAAGCTCCTCCCTGTATCATTCATGACAGAGGTCAGCTAAGATAAATAGCATGCAGAGCAAGAGCAGCTCCCTTGATCCCCTAATCTTACCTACTAAAGGAGGTTGGATGTATCACAAAAGGTTAGATTTTATATTTTCTCAGTCACTGGCACCCTAGTAAATGTAATGGCAGTTCCCTATAACTATAATTAACTCATTATAGACACTGATATAACTTGGATGCTAATTTATTCTGCTCAGGTACCTACTCAGGCTTTCCTCTTACCTGAAACATGCCACGTTCTTGCTTTGTTCCCTCTGCCTACTCAGTCACAATCTTTTCTTTTTTTTTTTTGTCATAATCTTTTCTTATGAGAAATCTCCCATGATCCCTAAACTGGGAGTGATCTTCTGTCTACAGAATTTCAACTCTCATAATGACTCGTTGATGGTTTATCATATACTGCCTTATAACATCAGATCATTCAAAGAAGATAAGACTGTAGGCAGGGGATAACACTCATCTCTGATTGGAAAACAGTCTCTGAGTACTACATCCTCATTTGAAATTAATAAAGGTTGCACTGGATTGTTTATTAGAGGAACTTTCAGTCTATGACTATACAGCATTAATGTTTGTATTGTAATTAATGTTACCTAATTATCTTCTGGTATACGTATATCTTGCTTCCTCAGTAGGATTATAAGCTCTTTGGAAGCAAAGGACCAGATATACATATACATATATATATGTATACGTGTGTGTATATACACATGTATGTACATACACACACATATATAATGCAATGTTAGTATATTAAACTATTCTTATAGTAGTTATTAAGTTTTAATCAGTTTTTCTTTATTGGCAATTATAGAATAATTTATACACAGTAAGTAGCTTCCATTTAAAATTACCATTTTCTAAGTTTTGAGTTATATACATCCCTGAATCTACCACCACAATTAACATAAAAAACTGTCCATACAAAAGATTTCTAAGGTCATTTCACAGTTCATACATTCTTTTGTCTCTGGTCCAGGCAACCAGTGGTATACTTTTATCACTATAAATTATTTTGTATTTTATATAAATGGAATCATCTGGAATGTACTCTATTGTGTCTGACTTCTTAGCATATTGAATTTTCAGATCCATTTATGTTGTATGCATCAGTGGTTCTTTCTTTTTTATTGAGTAATATTCCATTGTTAGAATGTAACACTATCTGTTTATTCATTCACTGGGAGAGTACTTGAGTTGTTTCCAGATGTTGACTATTGTGAGTAAAGCTGTAATGAATATCTTGTACAGGTCCTCGGTAGAAATGTGTTTTCATTTATCTGGAGTAATCACCTAGAAGTGGAAGGGCTGGATTGTATGTCAGGTGCATTTTTTTTTTTTTTTTCTGTTGAATGGGGACATAATTAGAACCTCTCTCTCTCTCTCTCTCTCTCTCTTTAAAGAAGCTTTAATTTAAATTCTAGTTAACATACAGCATAATATTGGTTTCAGGTGTACAATATAGTGATTCCGCACTTCTATATATTGCCTGGTGCTCATCACAGGTGCCCTCCTTACTCCCCATCACCTATTTCACCCATCCCCCCACCCACCTCCTTTCTGGTAACCAACAGTTTGTTCTCCAGAGTTAAGAGTCTATTTCTTGGTTTGCCTCTCTCTCTCTCTATTTTTTTGCTTTGCTTGTATGTTTTGTTTCTTAAAATCCACATATGAGTGAAATCATAGGGTATTTGTCTTTTTCTGATTGACTTATTTCACTTAGCATACTACTCTCTAGTGTCATCCATGTTGTTGCAAATGACAAGATTTCATCCTTTTTATGACTAATATTCCACTGTATACAAATACCACACCTTCTTTATCCATTCATCAGTCAATGGACATTTGTACTGTTTCCATGACGTGGCTGTTGTAGATAATGCTGCTATAAACATTGGGGTGCATGTATCCCTTTGAATTTATGTTTTTGTATTCTTTTGGTAAATACCTAGTAATGCAATCGCTGGATAGGAGGTTAGTCCTATTTTTAACTTTTCTTTTTTTTTTTTTTTAACATTTTATTTATTTGTTGACAGAGAGAGACACAGTGAGAGAGGAAACCCAAGCAGGGGGAGTGAGAGAGGGAGAAGCAGGCTCCCCGCTGAGCAGGGAGCCCGATGCGGGGCTCAATTCCAGGACCCTGGGATCATGACTTGAGCCAAAAGCAGACTCTTAATGACTGAGCCACCAGGCACTCCCTATTTTTAACTTTTGAGGAAACTCTTACTGTTTTCCACAGTGGCTGCACCAGTTTGGATTCCTACCAACAGTGCAAGAGGGTTCCCTTTTCTCCATATACCTACCAATGCCTATTGTTGATTTTAACCATTCTGA
>CM052883.1:84159776-84175639 GCA_028534135.1 Potos flavus | reverse complement strand
TTTTTTTTATTATCGTTTTAGCTTTTGATCCCTTTCACTTATTTCTCCCACCTTCCACACCACCCCCTACCTCTAGTAACCACCTTTCTATATCTTTGAGCTTGTTTTTGTTTTATTATTCCTCATATAAAAAAGATCATAGGGTATTTGTCTATTTTCTGTCTGATTTATTTCACTTAGCATAATCCCCTTTATTCTATCCGTGTTGTCACAAATGTCAAGATTTCATTCTTTTTTATGGCTGAGTAACTTTCCATTGTGTGTGTGTGTGTGTGTGTGTGTGTGTTTATGACAGTTTATTAATTCATCCATTGATAGATTTTTATTAAAAAAAAAAAAAAAAAAACTGCTTGGAGCACCTGGATGGCTTAGTTGGTTAAGCGTTTGACTCTTAATCTCACCTCAGGTCTTGATCTCAGGGTTGTGAGTTCAAGCCCCTCATTGGGCTCCATGCTGGGCTTGGAGCCTACTTAAAAACAAAATAAAAACTATTAGTTTTCCAAAGCTCTTATAAAGTTTGCCTTTGCAAAAGCAGCTTATATATATTCTAATTTCTTCAAATTCTTGCCACCATTTGGATTTATCAGTTTTTTTTAATTTCAGGTATTCAAATGGATATGCATTGGTATCTCAGTGTAGTTTGAACTTGCATTTCCTTTATGACTAATGATGTTGAATATCTTTTCATATATTCATTGGTCATCTATATATCTTCTTTTGTGAAGGATCTGTTCAAATATTTTTGTCTAGCTTTTATTATGTTTTATTATTATTACTGCATTTTAAGAGTACTTTTCTTATATCTAAAGAATACTTTGCAGATAAATGTTTTACAAAGCTTTTCTCCCACTATATGCCTTAAGTTTTTGTCTTTTTAGTAGTGTTGTTAAAAATTAAAAAAAAAAAAAAAGCAATTTTGATAGGGGTGCCTGGGTGGCTCCTCAGTTAAGCATCTGCCTTCAGCTCAGGTCATGATCTCAGGGGCCTGGAATCCAGGCCTGCATTGGGCTCCCTGCTCAGCAGAGAGTCTGCTTGTCCTTCTCCCTCTGCTCCTCCTCCCTGCTCATGGTATCTATCTCTCTCTCAAATAAATAAATAAAAAATCTTAAAAAATAATTTTGATAAATTTCAGTATCTTACTTTGCTTGTATAGTTTGATATTTTTTGTGTATTTTATCAATGAAATTATTATTCACCTTGAGGTTGTAAATAGTTTCTTTAAAATTTTCTTTTAAAGGATTTATAATTTTAGCTTTTAAAAATTTTAACTTAGCTTTTTAAATTGGTCTGTGATGCACCTTCAGTTAATTTTTATGTCTGGGGTTGGGTAAGGATAAATGATCATTTTAGCTATTCAGCACCATTAAAAACATCTTTATTGAATTATCTCGATACCTGGATCACTTAATCATATTAAGTCTTTTTCTGTTTTCTTCATTCTGTTTCATTTGATCTATTCAGTTATCATATGGTTTCACTTACGTGTGGAGCATAAGGAAAAACATGGAGGACATTGGGAGAAGGAAAGGGAGGGTGAATTGGGGGAAATCGTAGGGGGAGATGAACCATGAGAGACTGTGGACTCTGAGCAACAAACTGAGGGTTATGGAGGGGAAGGGGGTGGGGAGTTGGTTGAGCCTGGTAGTGGGTATTGAGGAGGGCACGTATTGCATGGAGCACTGGGTGTGGTACATGAACAATGAATCTTGGAACACTGAAAAAAACAAAATAAAATTAATTGATCTATTTGTCTATGCTTATGCAGACATTTTTCCAATAAAGACATAGAGGTGGACAACAGGTTCACGAAAAGGTATTCAACATCACTAATCATCAGGGAAATGCAAAGTGAAAATGTAATGAGGTACCACCTCACACTTGTTAGGATGGCTATTGTAAAAAAGACAAGATATAATCAAGTATCGGTGAGGGTGTAGAGAAAATGGAACCCTTGCACATTGTTTGTATGAATGCAAATTGGTATAGTCATTATGGAAAACAATATGAGGGCTCCTCACCATATGACCCAGAAAACCCAGAAATCCCACTTCTGGGTATATATCCAAAGGAAACAGAATCAGTATCTCAAAGGAATATCTGCATTCCCATTTTCATTGCAGCATTATTTACAGTAGCTAAGATATGGAAACAGCATACCTCACATCTGTCAACAGATGAATGGATAAAGGAAATGTGGTACACATATACAATGAAATATTATTCACCCATTGAGAAAAAGGAAAACACTGCCATTTGTAATGACATCAGTGAACCCAGAGGACATTATACTAAGTAAATAAGCCAGACACAGAAACACAAATACTGTACGGCCACACTCGTATGTGGAATCTAAAAGAGTTGAACTCATAGAGCCAGAGGGTTGAGTGGTAGTTGCCAGGGGTTGGGGTGGGATACGGAGGTGAGGTGTTGGTCAATGTGTACAAACTCAGTAATAAAATGAGTATATTCTACAGATCTAGTGTATAGCATGATGAATAATAATACTATAATGTGTACTTGAAATTTTCTAAAAGAATAGATTTTAAGTGTACTCAACCACACACAGAAAAAAATGGTAACTATGTGATGTCATGTGTTAATTAACTTGATTGTGTTCATAGTATATTAAATCATCATATTGTATACCTTTAAAAAATCATGTCGTGCAACCTAATATATACAGTTTTTGTCAATCACATCTCAATGAGGCTTGGGGAATTTTTTTTTCAATACACCGACTTGATCACTACAGCTTTATGGTAAATATTGGAATCAGTAATGTTAGTCTTCAAACTTTAACTTAAAATAATTTCAGCTATTCTAGTTAATTTACATTTTTGTAAAATTTTAGAATCACTTCTTAAAATCTAAAAAACAAAAAGTCAGTAGGAATTTTTATTTCGTTTGCAGTAAATTTATAGATCAATTTGTGAGAGTTGACATCCTAGCGGTATTGAATTTTCCAACCTCTGAACATGGTAAATTTATTTTTTTCTTTTTTAATGTTTCAGCAATTTTCTCTTGATTTCAGGGTGCAGGTTTTGAACATCATTTGTTAAAATAATTTCTATTTATATTATTTTTATGTTCTTGTAAACATAATTTTTTAAAATTTTATCTTACTAATATGTAAAAATATACTTTTAATATTAACTTAATAGCCTCCAAGTTTGCTAAAAATACCAATGATGAAAGTTCTTTCGAAGATTCCTGATAATTTTTTATATCAATAATCATATCACCTGAAAATAAAGGCAATCTTCCTTTATTATTTTTTTTTCCTCTCCTCATTGCAATGGCAAGATTTTCTAGTATAGCGATGAACAGAAATTGTAAAAGTAAACATCCATGCCTTGTTTCTGATCTTAGTGGAGAAATGTTTAATATTTCACCATTAAATATGATTTTGGCTGTATAAGTATTTTGCATGGATTTTATTTAACAAATTGAATATGTTTTCTTCTATTTATAGTTTGCTAAAAGATTTCATCATAATGTTAAATTTTGTCAAATGCTTTTTTCTCTGTCAAAAAGATCATGTGGATATTCTCCTTTATTTTATAAATATGATGAATTATAATTGATTATAAATGATTAATTTTTAAATAATAAATCAATTTTGCATTCTTGAGAATATCCCCAGGACTGATTTGTTAATAATTTGTTAAAGATATTTGCATATATGTTTGAATACCATTAGTTTGTATGTGTATTATTATTTGTTTATTGTTTTTGTTATTCAGGTATTGTCAAAGTTATCAAATGAGAAGTGTTCTCTTTTATTTTATGCACAAGTTTGTGTATAATTATTTCATTTCTTACTTAAATGTTTGGCAGAAATTACCCATGGAATTATGTGAACCTTCAATTCTTCTTGCAAGAAGGTGTTTAACTATTTAAATTTATATGTTCAATTTATATAATTAAGATAGGGTTATCCAGGTTATGTATTTCTTTTTGAGTGAGCTTTCACAGTTATTTTTCAAGGAATTTTTCAGTATATCTAAGCTGTCAATTTCTTGGCAGAATGATGTATGTCATATTACTTCATTATTCTTTAAATGTCTGGGGGACCTTTTATTTTTGATACTGGTGATTTGTTACCTATTGTTGAATATTTGGATCTTAATATTTTCATTGAACAAGTTTTGGCATTACCAATTTTCTCTATTGTGTGTATCTTTTCTGTTTGTTGGTTTTGCTCTTAACATGAATATGTCTTGTCTTCTATTTACTTCGGGTTTACCTTGATCTTTTTTTCCTATATCCTGTGGGTGGCGCTTAAAGGTAGACATTATCTCATGGTTACTCAGGCTCAGTTCAATTGTTTGTTTGTTTGTTTGTTTGTTTTTCATATATTTTTTCTCTCATCTTCTGATTTAATGAAATCTACCGATAGGTTTTCAAGGTGCCCTGCCCTTTTTACTGTCATCTTCATTCTACTATTATGCTCATTTAGTGATTTTATTTGGGATGTTTATTTCAGTTCTAACATTTTATCTTATTTCTTTTTTATGTTGTATGTATCTTTGCTGAGATTTCCTATTTCAATTCATTACAAATGCATTTTCACTTCTTACAAAATATAGTTATCCTCACCTGATAATTCTAGCCTCTGAGCCATCTAATTTGTCATTTGTTGACTGTATTTTTGCCTTGGAATTGGGACACTTTCTTGATCTTTTTGTATATGGTCATATTGAATTGTATCCTGGACATTATGAGTATTAAGTTGTATAGGCTCTGGATTCTGTTCTTTATTTTTCCAAAGATTGCTTATATTTTTTTATTTTAGCAGGCAATTTACTTGATATGCTCAAATTACAGACTGTCATACCTGCAATGTGTAGTGACTCACATCTTCCTAGTTTTTGTTTTTGTTTTTTTTTCCTTAGTGGTAAGTTGTTTTAATTCTTTTTACCATCCCTCATTTCCCACATCAGTGATTCAGTGGTCAACGAGGAACTTAGGCTGAATTTACTCATCATATTAATGGTTCACTTCCCCTGGGTCTCTCCTTTCTGCCCTTTACTCTTGGGCAGCCCTTGTTATTCCACAGTTCTTTCTCCTAGTTTCACTGACCAGTTACCATTTTAGTCTGTCTCTCCTGAAAATGCATCTATCCTAAGGGTAAAGTACTAATAAAATGGGGATTTACTATGTGCTGGTCATTTTTTCCCCATATTTTGACTCCCCTCTAGAAGCTCCCTTCTTTGTTCAACATCCGAAGCCCTCAGGTAGTGCTTTTGTATTTTATCTAAAATTTATTGCTCTTATTTATAGGTGGATAGGTTTGTTAGGAGCTCACTTCTCTGTCACAAAAGTACAAACTTCATGCCCAGAAATTTTTTTAATAACTAAAAGAATAATGAAATAAATTTTCTCTCAAATGAAAGATACAGATTTTAATAAGTTATGTCAGATTCATTAGCATATTTTTGAAAAAGAACAATAATAATGGTACATTCCTGAAACTTTTATTTACATATCAATCCTATTAAATGTAGTAGTTGATTTCAATATATATATTGAAATGCAGTGGACTAAATTGTTCAGGTAATCTATTCTTGTGCATCTTTGAGGAAATGATTTCTGCTTGATTGCCTCTAAAGCGTGGTTCATTCACATTTAATTAGCATAAGAGTGGGCCACTTATAACATTAATCCACAAAGCTGAATTTATAATTTGTAAGATATGGCAACTTTGAAGTTGACATTTCTTTTATATCAATGAGACTGCAGCTGCGGATGAAGTGCAAATGGCATATTATGCAAAATAAAAGTTTAATTATGAGGGAAAACTTCAGTTGAATATTTCTGTTTGATTAATAATCTATAAGCAGATACCATCTAATTTAAATATACACAAAAGCGTAACTGCTGTTGAAAAATTGCTACAATTTAACAGGGACACCAATCCAAGTCTCTTTCCCATATCCTCTGTGCATAGGCAAAGCTAGTAGTCACTTCCATGTGAACTGGCCTTTTTAGAATTAATGCCCGGTGAATAGAGAAACAATAAAAATTTTAAGCAATTCTATTTCATGCTCATTCAGTTATTTATTTTGTCCATGTCCTTTTTTGGTACTTATGAGGCTAGAATGTCTTCTTTAATTTTGGCCTAGATACCTACTTCTTAGAAGAGGAAAGCATTTGTTCATTCGTTCAAACTTTTTAAACTATGGCTGATATTCATGGGGATTGTGCTAGTTTGCCAAAGACCATTTTGTCGACTAGAACTGAACACAGGACTTATTCAAGTAAAACGTGTTTCATCTAAAATAAGATGGATTTTAGTTTTCCCATTATCTGGACTTCATAATGGTATCAACTTATCCTTAAATTTAATTTTTGTTTGTTTTGTTTTGGTTTTGTTTGTTTTAGCAGCTCCGTCACTTTTGTAACAACAGCAATACGAACACTAACTACCCAAGTAAAAATCCATGATTAAAGGCTGCGTCTTTTTCACATTAAGTACTGTCAAGTATGGGGTTTACCATCTGAAATCTGTAATGCAGATAAATAATGTTAAGTGTGTTCCTATTAAAGTTGATCCTACTGATAACAATTTGACTATTTGGCAGAAGTTCTATCTCATTAAATAGGAATCTATAGAGGCAAGAGAAGGAATTATTACTTGAGCTAACAAGCATTAGGGGGATAGCAAGCCTAATTCCTAACTAGTTCGGCAAGAATAATTAATTGTATAACTTTAGGCAAATCATTTGACCTCTCAAGGCCTCTGTTTCTTCAACTGTGAAATTAGATATATTTTGTATTAAATCACCTTTAGATTTCTTTTTTTCTCAAAATTTAACATTTCTATGACTAATACCCTGAATGCCAGCAAGAATTTAACAGCCTCTGAGTAAAAGTCTGTTTTTTCAATAGGAGGGAAGGTGCTAAGTCATGATTCCCCTCATAATCTCATTCACCTGTGTATTTTGAGGCCCCAAAGACCTATTAGATAATGATCTTTATCTGAAGGAATGGACTACTTTTATGGAATGACAAGTTTGTACATAAGAAAACATGGATATTTCAAAAAGTGATGCAGGAATGTATACATTTCCAAGGTCAATGTACATTTTTAACTCAGAATCTTGTAAAGACCTTATAATCAGACTTACATCATATTAAATAGTTTATTTCAATCCTTTATTTTCTGTTTATTTTAACCTCTGTGTCTAGTGAGAGAGATTATCTCATTCAATATCTAAAAGAATTTCTTCAAAAATACTTTGGCATTTCTTTTTGCTCTTTCAAGCCATATAAATTTTGCCTTTATTTTTCTTTCTACTTTTTCATGTGAGGTTGCTGATCTTATGAGATGGGGATTTTTATGAAAGGAAAAGAAGGTCTTCCTTGCAGGCATATGTTTTATGTTAGAAATATATATATATTTTCAAGGTTACATTTCTTCAAGGAGTCAGTCATGGTGCAGCCTGGGTATAGACAGATCACATAAGAGTGGCTACAGGGAAGAAGTCAGAGTTTTGCAAATTGCTTTAATTGCATCTGCCAGGGTTTCATTTAGTGCCCTGAAAAAGCCACTTAGTCACTGGCTATTATAAATAATATTGCAGTGGATAGGCGTACACATACATTGGCAATATGGCTATCTTATTTTCTTGAAGTAATTTCCATGAAGTATAATTATTACTGAGTAGGTCGAAAGTAAATAATTTAAGAGAAATGATTATTCAAGTCCTTGGTATACATTGGCATATTACCTTCCAGAAAGTTGGTACATTGGCTCTTCTACCTGGAGTGATTGCAAATCATATTTGCCTTTTTCCTTGTCTATATTCTAGGTATTATCACTTAAAAAAATAATGAATCCATATAAATTTTTCCATCTGATAATGGAAATACTGGAGGAAGAAAAGTCTAGATTTGCATCAACATTTCCTAGTCAAGATACAGCATGTCATTGTCTTCCACTTTCTTTAGTTGGTGATGGGGCACCATATTGTCTGTGAATTGTGACTTGGAAAAGGCACAAAAAGGAGTCCGGTCTCAGCTCTGACAGAGGTAGTGACCACGAAAATAGGACAGATGTGTTTTCTCAGCTTTCTCTGTGCTCCCTAGTTCCTGAAGACGCAAGTAAGGTAGGGTGTCAGCTCATGCACCTGTGTAGCATTTGGACCTAACAAAACTTGGCTGGAAGAACTTGGCCTCTCTTCAGCTACGTTTTTCTTTGGTTTTCCTGACAGCTAGTACCATGTCAGCCTAAGAGCAGAGAAAAGGAGAAAAGGCACAGTCTCACCATGTGTAATGCTGGCATATTTTTAAAGCTGCACTTTGTGCAAAATAAATCTTAACCATTTCAGAACAGTGATATTTCTGCCTCAGGAGTTTGATCTATGAACATATTTGGCCCACTATCTAAGAGGTGGGATAAGCACAGGGTTCGTTTTTTGTTGTTGTTGGTGGTGTTGTTGTTTTGTTTTATTTTTGTTTTTTTTCCTGTAAGATAAAATATTTAGGAGATAATTTTTATCAAGAGGCACTTATTAAGCAACAATCTCTCCAGACTCTAAGCTTGGTATAGAGCTATCTGTACAAACTTAAGCTAAGGAATTTACTTCTTAAGAAAGACATAAAGTGCATCAGCAACCGAATGCTGAATAAGAACATGCATTTATAAAGACTTGGTTTATAAAAGCAGAGAGGTAATAACGTATCTTAGGTTGTTGGAGAAAACACAAAGAAAGGGGGCAAACCATAATTGGAATAAACCTCTCTTCAAGCTATTCTGACAACAGTACCTTTTGAAACATTGCAGTCTTTCAAACAAATTGATATTGTATGACTCCAAATGGTGCATTTTTAATGCAAAACAGGTGATGACAGCTGATTCCCTAGGTTGTCCTCTTGAGGGGGTAGCCTGGTACTCCATTTTCATTATAGGTCCACTTTCTACCCTTCCCTGTATGTCCCTCAGAAATTTTAGTCTTCTGGCATCAGCCTTACATAGGAAACTATCTCAACTTCTGACTTAATATCAAGCTGCTGACGGGCAATTCTCACACCTGTCATTTCTGAGGGACTCTCTCACCCTAGACTACTTGCCCACTCAGTGCAACATAACAACATTCTGAGCCTGAACTGGTCAGCCACTGTAGTTCTTTTCTGTCAAGGTAATTGCTATCATGATTCACAAGCACTATCTCTTTCCTCTCTTTCCCTCAATGAAATGTCACTCAGATTTATTCTGCCTCCTTCACCTTGAATACCATCACCTAAATCCAAGCCATTTTTATTTCACGACCCTACATCTCCAAGAGTCTCTTAACTATTATCTCACTTTCTTCCAGGGTGTCAGTATCAATATTCTTGCCCATTATACTTTTGTATCATGTTATTTATTCTTTGAAAATATTAAATAACTACCTCTTTGCTACCACCTTGTCAAAACTCCTTTGTAAGACTGTTAAGGTTATTTATCACTTGAAAGTCTCCAATTTCATTTTTCATTCTTACTACAAAAGGTTCAGGAAACATTAGTTACCCAGTGAATTATAATGTTTTCAATTGCATTTTTTCTTATTTTCAAAATGTTTGTTATAATTTAATAAGCGACTTCATGACCCACTGCAGTTTTTTTTTTTTTTTTTTTTTTTTTTTTTTTTAATATAATGTCTTGCTTAAAGATGAGTTCTTTGGAGTCTTCCATGATCTCACAACAAAATATGAGGATGGTTAGATGATAATAATGATACAAAGAAAAGTAATTATCAGTATTAACAAACTTTACAGGAGCAGATAGATCATGGCTATACTTTTAGAAAATGAATGAATTTCATAATTATCCTTGGGGTCAGAGGATGATTAACAGGCATTCATTGGGCATTATGAGTTTCTGAGATATTCTATATGTTTTATCATTTAAAGCTAATAAGAAATACACTATATTTTTCTCTCATTTTGAAGTTGAGAAGACTATGGGTTAGATGTATTATACTTCATAATTTTTCTACATAGACACCATTTGTGAGATAAAGGTCAAAATTTTAAACTTTTCTATCATCCAATGCTGTCTCCCTGAATGTTAAAGTTTTAAATAAAGCCGTTGCTTCTCTAATAAACTCAGTTTCTATTTCCTAATCTACCCAAATCCCCATTAATGTCCCATTCTTAGAACTCAAAGCACTTCTGTTTTTGTCTCAATATAGAATTTAACCGTATAGTATATATTTCAGTAACTACAAACCTGTAAGGCATGAGAAATAGGATCTGTTAGCCCCTGGATAATTTTCTTTTGAACTCCTGTGATGTTTCCCAGACAGAAAGGGATAGTACTTTCTTACATTTAAGTTTTGTAATCTTAGAGAATAAACAAAAATGGAAGAATTGATAGAAAGGGAGGTAGAAGAGTAGATGGGAAAGGAGGTAAAAAAGAGGAAAGAGGGCAGAAAGGAAGAAAAAAAAGAAAAAAGAAACATGTTTCAATGTCATAACACATAAACAAAAATTGGGAGTCTCCAATATTGAAATTACACCACTCTCAAATATCCAGAGGTAAGCATTCTGAGTCCTAACTGACCAATTGTAAAAGTAAACACCCACAACCTGCACATGACCTCCTATCACATAGTCCATGCTCCCACAATAAAATCCCATTGCTTATTTCTTTTCTAAATGCTTTCATAGAAATTGATGTTGGCATGTACATAATTGAAAATTATTGAAAAATACCTAATTTGGTATTTGTCATTTCCTAAACCCATTTTTCTTGCCAAGAATCTTCACAAATTTATAATAGGTTTGTGATTCTTCATCTTGTGTCTAGGTCTTTCTCTTAGTCATTCTTTGCTTCTGAAAAATAGGTTATGTATTATTTGATTTGCCACTCATTTAGCCCATAGTCTCTAGAGGACTCTTCACCCATCTTGTTAGTTAGGTATGACTATGACTTGGAATCTTACAGAATCTGGTAACTTAATGGCATTAAATAATAATTGAGTAGCCTTCCAAATTGTGAATTAAGCTCTTTGCTGTAATTAAGAGCTTCTAACTCCAGTCTCTCTAGGTTCTTTTTATTTTTATTTTTTTCCTTTTGGTAAATATTTTCCCAGTTTTGTGCAATTTCTACCTTTTTTCATATTCTGATTCAGTCCATGCTGAAGAAAGAATATTTTCCTCTCAAATTTAAGTGAAGGACTTGGCATTTGATAGTGGTTTCCCTCTTCTTTAGCCTGGAATAAACTATGGAGAAAAGAAAGGGAAGGAAAGAAGGGGGAGAGAAAGATGAGCAATTCCTACCAGTTGTCAAACATGTATTCTAGCCCAGAATATTCCCATCTTGGGATCAAAGGAAGTAAAGTTTACTCAAATAAATTATTTTAGAAACAGGAACTTTTGCCTTGCCTTTTAAACTCAAATTGAGTCAGCATTTCTGGAGGACCTACTATGTGATAGGTTCATCTTCTCTTTCAACTTCCCAATGGCACCGTGAATGGAAATTATTATGTATCAGACAGAATCAGCAACTAAGCTCTAACAGGTTACACATCTATTAAAAGTCACACAGAGATTCAAACCCAGATCTCATGATTTCAAGTTTCAATGCCTTTGCTATTCTGTGTATCATTAGTTGATATGGTGTCTTTCTACAGAGTTGTTGATAATATGAAGATCTCTAGCTAAAATTTCAATTGACAAATAAGTTAGTAAAAAGATACTGATTCCTAACATAATATTTTTAAAACATTTTTAATTAACATTCCTATTGGTAACTCACAAAACTAAAATTTTATTGTCTCAGAAATAATTGTTCAATAAAATTTATTTTTAAGCATTGATGACAATTTAAGAAGCAATCTTAATTCTTGAAACAGCAAAAAAAAATCTTTTTAAGATTCTACAGGGGAAACATAATCATTAGATTTTTATTTCTCAGTATGTACTTTCACACATTTTTTTATTTTTGAAATTTGCCGAGAAAATTAAGTTTTCATTAGCATTTCAAGCATTATTTTTTTAAAGATTTTATTTATTTATTTGACAGAGAGAGAGAGATCACAAGTAGGCAGAGAGACAGGCAGAGAGAGAGGGGGAAGCAGGCTCCCCGCTGAGCAGAGAACCCGATGTGGGGCTCAATCCCAGGACCCTGAGATCATGACCTGAGCTGAAGGCAGAGGCTTTAACCCACTGAGCCACCCAGGCACCCCCATTTCAAGCATTATTTTATCTAAAACAGTAGATTCAAATTGAACTGTATGTCTAGAAGACAAAACCAAGCTCAACCAAATGACACTACTTTAAAAAATAAGCCAAAATGTGTTCCTATTTTTTCTTGTCTGCTACATCCTGTGTAACTTGTCACTGAGTACTGATTACTTTTCTTTGAATTGTTTCTCTCCCTCTCCTATTGAGAGGTGGGTTCTTGGATCTAGCAGTGGATTACAGCTACTCATAAACACTTGAGTGGAGGACTCTCAACCTCTCTAATAGCAGAACAGTTTGAGTACAAACGAGCCTAGGATTTTTGAAAGGATACCCTTCAAGCAGTGAGGAAAGATGATATATCTGTTCACTAGATTCATTCCTGTCTATAAATGATATCACAGAAGTCAGAGTTAAAAGCATGGGATGTGAATGCCAGCCAGTGCTGATTTCCTGGGCTAGTTCTCAAGGAGGTTTCTGCTTGCCTGGAAAGAATCTGGTTTAAGTGTTCCTACAGCAGAATTCATACCCCTCAGAAATTTTTGTCCATTACTACTTTGGGAGATAGAAAGTGATGAAAGTCATGTCAGGCAAAAAGAGAAAGAATGAGCTTTTCATTTTCCTCTTTGCCTCGATTGGAACTGGTCAATTGCAATCTAGTGTGTCCTTAACCATCTAAGGTTGAGATGACCCTTAAGTAGTCCATGATTCTAAATTTTCTAAAAGTGGGAAAGAAAAAGAGTTGTGAGAAGCAAAACCAAAGATTCATGGAAAACTTTAAAAATTAAAGCCTGAAGTTGATTAATGAAATGATGTTAGCTCAGATGAAGTATTCTTGTGGCTTTATCCTGATGTCTTTCATCTTGTCAAAGACTTGGATGCTAATGTCAAAGAAGGCATACTTATCATGTTTGTAGATGGCATAATTCTGGGAGACTTGACCAGTATATTTGGCAAATGATACAAGTTAATTCAAAGATATCTCAAAGCATAGGAAATTAGAGGTTTCCTCACAAAAGGAATAAAAGCTCACAGTAAAAGCAAATCAATGAAAGCAAACGTATTTACACAAATATAGAGAGAGAGGAGCTGTTTGACAACTATCTGTGAAAAAAACACATGAACACGTTAATTGCTTACCTATGGTACAGTGTCAGTCAATAGCATAATGTTAAGAAATTAATTAAAAAAATTAAAATTAAAAAAATTCTGTTAAAAATTAAATTTTAAAATTTAAAATTTTTAAATTTTAAATTTTTAAATTCTGTTAAAAATTATCAAGTCATTTTAGTAGCATGTTTAGAAGCAATGTGTAAAAATACAATCAGATAATGCTTTCATTGCACTCTATTATTTCTCACATACTTTAGCATTTGTTACAACTTAGTATCAATTCATTTCTTTAATGTGTATCTTTCCCACTAGATTGTGATCTCCACATCACACCTGTTTTATTCACTAATACATGTTCAACCTACACCTCATATAGTGTACTAGTCCATGATCCAAGGTAAAATAACATAGTAAATAAATAATAAATATACAAGCACTCTGATAGAGTACTAGAGCCTACTGTGACTTTTGCAATCCATTTGGAGAGTTAGGGAATGAATTAACTTTTATTACATAGAATACTAAGAAAAAACTGTTTTAAAGAAAGAATTATTTAGTGAAACCAAAATTGATTCACATTAAAAAAATATAATGGCTCTGCTCTGGATAATATTTATATAATCATTAATAGTGAAACTACTAAATTTTTACGTAGTAAAAATTATAATATACTTACACTGAATGAATGGGTAGATGGAAATAAGTGGTTCTTGGTGGGATAAGAGTGGATATATGAGAGCTACATCCTCCTTTTTGTTTGTGGGAAGTCATTAGAGAATATACAAAATTCTAAAATTGAGAAAATGCTGTATAGTTATCAGTTGCTGTATGACCAATGATCCACCAATTTAGTAGCTTAAAACAGTATTAAAGATTTGTTATCTCATGTAGTTTCTGTGTATCAGAAATATGGGAGTAGCTTAACCAGGTGGATGGGGTTCCTCATGAAATTAGAGGTAAAATGTTAACCATGGCTGCAGTCACTCAGGGTAGACTGGTGCTCAAGGATCTGCTTCTAGAATGAATCACTCACCTGTATGGCAAGCAGACTATTGGAAGGAGGCCTCTGTGTCTCCCACATAGGTCGGGCCATTTAAGACTCCTGGTGTAGCAGCTGCCTTTCCACAGAGTGAGTGATTCAAGAGAGAGCCCATAGCAGAGGAAATGTCTTCCATGAGTAGTCTCATAAGTCACAGATGATGTGCACAATATGCTAGTAGTTGATGAGATCAACTCTAAATTTATGGAGTGAGAAGACTTGACATGGGTAAGAATACCAGGAGAAAAAGATCATGGGGGCTGTCTCCGAGACTAGCTACCACAAGCAGTGTGCGTGCCTCTGTGTGTGTGTGTGTGTGTGTGTACGTGTGCAAACACACACTTAATACGAAGTAAATTCCAGAACTATTTCCAATATAGCTAACAAAGAGCTACATGAGTAGAGATCTTAGTATATGAAAAAGAATACATTTTGGATCTATCCATGCAAATGAAACCATATGTCTTGGGTCTTTGGTTCCTAAAATGCTTGTGAATGGTTAACATCTTAATCACTGGAAGAGATCTTGAGTTACCTGAGGAACAACTACATGCCTCCTTTAATTCTCACTGTCAGCTCCCCAGCACCACTACCCCAGTACAAAGAGGATATGAGTACTTGGCACTGGCCGCTTTGTAGTCATGTCTTGAAGAGTCCTGTAACATTGCAAGTACCGAGTAGGATGGTAAAGAAAAGCTAAGAGCAAGAAAGAGATGGATAAAAGAAAAAAGAGAAAAACAATAGTGACCAAAATGAATATCTTTAGAAAGCATACTTCTTAGTAGAACATTGATATTTCTAGGCACGTCAGGAAATGAATCCAACCACTTGACAATGGTTGAAAATTGGTATCTTAAGACATAGGTCTTTTTGTCTACCTATCTATATTACATCAGATCGATACAGCTTGCATGCTCACAGTGAAGAGGAAATAGAATTTTAATAAAAGCTGGGTTGTGTGACTAATATTCTTGAATTGTAGTGCATAAAAAACCTTCATGCAGGAAATGAAAGAGAAAAAAAAAATAACCAAGATCCTAACTTTTCAGTTGGGGAATGAAATGTAAAATGATTATAGAAAATAGATCATTTTCAAATTAGTATTCTGCACTTCAGGGGAAGAGCATATTTTTCTCCTGCATAAATTATGTGGGAACACATTTCAAAAACCCAATCTTAATCTAAGCAATGAACATTTCAAAAAGTAAATTAATATCTTCAAGGGAAAGAAATATAGCATCTTGGGGAGCCAACTCCAGTGCCACAGTAATTATGGCTTTGCCAACATTTCCGCAAAAAGCCAGATTCCGAAACTGTTTTTTCCTGCCCTCCCAGCCTTGTTGATGACAGAAGTTAGCGTCTGTTCTTGGCTTCGAACACAAAGCTGACCTATTTTTTTTCTTCTTTAAGTGAGACTTCTTTATAACAATATGACTTTTAAGTTTTCAAATGAATATGTATGGTCTCAGATTTTTCTCATGCTTCAACTATTGTGGCTTACAGATAGGGGAATATCACAGAATGACTGAATTTTAGGATC
>CM052883.1:84140313-84159276 GCA_028534135.1 Potos flavus | reverse complement strand
TTTTTTTTAATATGATTAAAACATTTAACATGAAAAAAAGAATATATGACATGGGATCTACCCTTTTAAATATTTACGTGTACACTATGTTATTTTTGACTACAGGTATAGTATTGTCCAGACGATTCATTAGAATTTGTTCATCTTAAGTCACCGAAACTTTATGCTTATTGATTAATAACTAATGTCTCATTTCCCCCTCCCTCCAGCCTGTGGGAGTCAGGACTCCTCCCACTGATTCTGTAAAATTTGACTATTTTAGATACTATAGATAAGTGGAATCATGCAGTATTTGTCTTTCTGTGACTGGCTTCTTTCATTTAGCATGACGTCCTCGAGGTTCATCTATGTTGTCACATACGGCAAACTTCCCTTATTTTTTTAAGGCTGAAATCTATTCTGTTGTATGTATGTACCACATTTTTTAAAATCCATTTGCCCATCAGTGGACATTGGGGTTGTCTCCACATCTTGGCTATCATTAGTAGTGAGTGCTACAGTGAATGTAGGAGTGCTTATATATCTTTGAGATCCTAATTTCAATTATTTTACAGAAATACCCATAATTAGGATTGCTGAGTGATATGGTGGGAAAAAATGTAACCATTCAGACTACATTTTTAAGCATATGAAGTACTTTTACAGTATGGCAGGAACATGCTATCCACCTGTGTCACCTTCCTATTGCCCTCATCAGATACAGACATGGTGGGACATGTGTCTAGCCAAAATCCATAGTTTTATAATCCAATCAACTTCTAACTATGTGGTTGCCTTGATGTCTTCTTAATATGACCTAATTAATGTTTTGGTGAAGCATGAAATACTCCAAAAAAATCTCATTTACAAAAATAAGACCCAGTACCATTGGCATTTGATGACCATTTGCCAGGATTTTGTCCTCTGGACCAAAGGTTGAATGTCATTCTGGAAATCAAGCATGTTTGATTAGAATATAGCTGTGCTTTAGTTTAGTGTGATGATTATCCTTGTGAGTTTCTAGCTAACTATTTGCAGGGTTATTTTACAATGTGGTTTGGCTAAATGACCTCAATCCTGAAGTTATCTTTGTGTGTGTGTGTGTGAAATCCACTAGCAAGTGCATAACTATAGCCATAATTTCATTTACACGTTTCTTCCACACATATAGTGAAGTAGCACATATCTTTCAAGCTCTCATCAGAAATTTCTAATTGGTGATATTTTCTGCCAAAATGTAGTAAGTGGGAAACATGTGTTTTGCAGGTAGAAAAATCTAGATTGGAAAATCATTTCTGCATGTTAGAGTTACCGTGATCCTGGGAAGGTTACTAATGTCCTAAGACTCAGTTTCCTCCTCTGTAAAGTCAGTCTAACAGTGCTTCTCTTATAAAGTTGTGTGTGTTGATATTTATGTTAAATATATATGTGAGCTAAAATGAACTTACAAAGTAGAGATATTGGTATGCCTAGTACAGTTAGATGCACTAAATATGCAGAACACGAGTGTCTTTTTTTTTTTTTTACCACTTTCATCACTTTCCGTTCAATCACAGTAAAAATATCAGAACTGGTAATTTTAAGAATAATCTCACCACTAGGCAGAGTTGATAAATCAATTGTATAAAATGGGACATAAAGCAAAGAATGTGTTTCTTTTTTTTAATGACTGTAACCATGAATGTTACATGACTTTCATACTTTGCTGCTGAGAGAGAGCATATTTAGCCAAGAGCTCAAGGAATTATATTCTCATAGTATTTAGTGGTTTGTTTCTGTAACTTGCGGCTGGAGTGATTTCTAGGAAAGCCAGATGCTTGGGTGCTATTTTTATGTAGATAGAAAGGAAAGCTCTCCATTTACAGGAAATTTATGGCATGGTATTTTCTAATTTGGTAGGTGACCAGGTGGGAGTCTCATATTCATCAGCGAAGCTCAGGAATTTCCAGTGCTTGGCCCAGCGCTTACTAAACACCTAGGACGTATTTGAAGGCACAATGCATCTGTGGTTTCTGACTTATATATGCTGATAGAATATCTTTTGGTCCTTGGTGTATAGCAACTCTTGTGTTACTGTATCATTGGATCAGTTCTGTGCCTCAATGTCCATGAGTTCTTTATGGATAAGTGCCTCCAGCTTATTTATCTAATACAATTCCCACCTTTCCATGCTGTAAATTCTGCTTTCAGGGCACTCATGCACAGAGCAGGATCAATCTCCCAGTATTCTCTCTCTTTTCCAGTTCAATTCCCTGACACAAGCCTCCATTTTCAGAGACTCTTTTTCTGACAGCTTGACCAAATATGAAGATACATCCCTTCTCTGAGTCTCTTTAACACTAAAAGCCAATACATTACTGTCTCATTTGCATTCTCACAAGAGCAGACTTTGAGGCACGGATTTGAGTAGAAGTAGATTATTTGGGAAATGAGCTTAAGAAGCCCCATTGAGAAACTGGGACAGGGAAGGATAGGTACATTGTAAAGCATATTAGCATTGGAGAAACTAGAATTTAATCCTTTTTGAGAAGCCATGGAAAATGGTATAAAACACATGCCTCACAGTTATTGCCATGACTGCCTATGGCACACACAAGAGTGGAATCAGTCCTTGATTTAAAGGTGACTCTAGGGATACCAGGGTGACTTAGTCGGTTATTTGTCTGGCTTGGGCTCAGGTCATGATCTCAGGGTCCTGATCTCAGGGTCCTGGGATCAAGCCCTGTGTTGGGCTCTCTGCTCAGCAGGGGGCCTGCTTCTCCCTCTTTCTCTGCCCCTCCCCCGTCACCCATTCATGATCTCTCACTGTTTGTCTCTTTCAAATAAATAAATAAAATCTTAAAAAAAAAAAAAAAAAGTGACTCCAGGGACATTCGTTACCAAGCACTTCTGTGGACTGCTGAAGGGAAATTGAAGAAATCATTGGGGCAGAGCAACAAAGGTATCATCAGGTAGAATTCAGAACATGGCGCTGAGGTGGTAAGGGTCAAAGAGATAGGAGCAGAGAACCGAAATGTCTACTATAATAATGTTTCAAACTTCTTTCTTATGAAATTTTATAATTGGATATAACTTTGGAGATCAGTTCCAGCTTATTTGTTTCAAAAATGTTGTTCAGTATATTTTAGGTGGGATAGTTCATGAGGTAGACCTGTGAATGCCCCTCGCAAGACCTGTCTACTTAGAGTAACAGGCACAGTTGATCTACCTGCATGAATCACCCTTCACTGCTGGTTAAAATTTTCTCTGAACTCCACTATTTTATAGGGGAAGTTATTCTGTCTTGGAGAGTTTAACTGACGTATTTAAAGGCACTTGGTGACCAGAGTACAAATCTCCCATTTGCCCATGCAGTGAGCACAGAGATTTTGTACCTGGGTAGCAGTGAATGGTGGATACGTATATATTTAAAATGTTTTTGTGGATAATAAATATTAAATTATTGTGTGGATGATAATTTAGGTCAATAATATAGGTCAAATAGCCCTATAATTCCCTGTCTCTGAATTTGTCACCTCCTTTCTCATGTTTAAATAATCGTTATATGGGCACAGAGGCAGAGAAAAAAACAGTCCACTTAAAATTATTGCAAGTCAGCAAAAATATTTGCACATTAAAAAATGTATATTTTGTTGGAACTACCCTGTTACCATGACCAGTGAAAATTGCACAGTACCTGCTGTAGTTCTAAGATGCCTTCACAAACAAAATGTTTGCTCCCCTGAGTAGCTCCATCTCTTCTGCCATTTTGGTGCTTAGTGTTGTCCAGCTGAGTGAGTGGGTAATCTTTGTGTTCGGAGTTCTTAATTGGATGGTATCTAGTTGGGAAAAGACAAAAGTGAAATACTAAGAATGAGTACCTTTTTTTTTTTTAAGGTTTTATTTATTTATTTGACAAAGAGAGAGATAACAAGTAGGCAGAGAGGCAGGCAGAGAGAGAGGGGGAAGCAGGCTCCCCGCTGAGCAGAGAGCCTGATGTGGGGCTCAATCCCAGGACCCTGAGATCATGACCTGAGCCGAAGGCAGAGGCTTTAACCCACTGAGCCACCCAGGCGCCCCAAGAATGAGTACCTTTTAAAAGAGTACATCCTTTCTCTGTTAAATTCAGATGATATTTTTCCTTCCTCTTGGCTTGTTATATTCTGTCTCTCCTATAAACAGATGCTTTCAGAATTACCACTGGTTCTGAGAAGAAGTGATAATCTCTTGGATCTGTAAAAATTTTTTTAAATGGCCAGGAGCCACTAAGGTAGAGAAATTAACCCTAAAAATGGCTGGGGAAAAATTAGGAATAAATAAAATTTTAAAAGAGCAATTGAGAACAGGTCAGGATCAGAAAAAAAAAAAAAGTAAAAATTAAATAACTCTGAGGTTAAACAAAGACAAAAAATGAGAATAAGAATTTAAACTTCTTCTTTCCCCTGTAAAAAGGAATAAACCAAATTTAAAAATTTTAGCAAGTATTGAAATTTATAAAGCCTACCAAGAAAGAAATGCAAGAGTAAATAAATATTTAATAGTAAGATAGTAGTCATAAAACTGGTTGTATTTCTTTATACCTGAAAATTTTCTGGCCAAACATAATATTATATGTTAATTCAGTCAGTTTAAACATGTGCGTGCACATATATACACATGTACTTTTTAAATTTTTATTTATTTATTTAAATCTGAGGTACTTAACATACCGTGCATTATTTCTGTTTATTTCTGGAGTAGAATTAAGTGATTCATAACTTACATACAACAACTCCCATTGTTTATCACAAGTGCCCTTCTTAATGCCAATCATCCATCCAGCCCATCCCCCACCCACTTCCCTCCATGAACCCCCAGTTTGTTCTATGTAGTTAAGAGTCTCTCATGATTTATTTCCCTCTCTCTATCTGTTGTTTTTTTTTTTTTTTAAGATTTTATTTATCTATTTGACAGAGAGAGATCACAAGTAGGCAGAGTGGCAGGCAGAGAGAAAGGGGGAAGCAGGGTCCCCATTGAGCAGAGAACCCAATGTGGGGCTCGATCCCAGGACCCTGAGATCATGACCTGAGCTGAAGGCAGAGGCTTTAACCCAATGAGCCACCCAGGTGCCCCTCTCTCTCTCTGTTTTTTACCCCTCCCATATATTCGTCCATTTTATTTCTTAAATTCCACTTATGAGTGAGATCATATGGTATTTTTCTTTCTCTAAATGACTATTTCCTTCAGCATCATACCCTGTAGCTCCAGCCACATCGTTGCAAATGGCAAGATTTCACTCATTTTGATGGCTGAGTAATATTCCATTGTGTGTGTGTGTGTACATACACACCACATCTTCTTTATCCATCCATCTGTTGATGGACTATGGCTTTCTCCATAGTTTGGCTATTGTTTATAATCACATGAAGTTTTTTGTTTGTTTGTTTGTTTGTTTTGATTGTTTCACCTTTAAAATAGAAGCACATGTTTTGGAAAGAAAAAAAAAGAATGTTGTTTATCTTATCTGATTGATGGATTATAAATCCTAGAATGGCATGCAGTTACAAGCTGCATCACACTTGACTCCACAGGCTAGGCAAATACAACTTCTGATCATAAGGTCGCAGCATATTCTTAAGTTGCTGCAGTTATCTGTGAGAAAAGAAACCCAAGCAAGAGGATAATTGTTACAGAGAAAGAGCGGAGCAACATATTTTAAAATATATAAATAAAAGATGAAAACAGTTCCTTTCATATTAAGAAAAATCTAGAAACCAGTGCTTCAAACTGGGAAGGTACATCTGTTTAAGTTCATTAAAATTTATAGAGATTGAGAAAGTAATGCCAAACCTAATATTTTGGACAAATAAAAGAGTCAGCAATTTAACATAGCATTTGGAATTTCATCCTGAAGTCCCATTCCTTTTTCTTTGCAGAGGAAATTAGAATGGAAATTATATTAGAGAATGGAGTTTGATAATACATTTTGAAAAAGTTATGTTGTGAGTATTAATTAAATAGTGGTTAGAGACATATGGGGTTAGTCTGAGTTGTTAAACTGACCATTTCAAAAATTAGAGATTTCTCCTTTCTTCTTCAGGACCTGTGAAATTATTAGCAATTCTAAATTATTCAGACTTGCTTAGATTTGATGAGTTGTGATTTAGATGAAATAGGAAAATAACTTCATTTGTTAAAACTGTGTGAATTCGCTTTGAGATCCCAAACTAGGATACCCAGCTTCATTTCATCGTAGCTGTGGTTAGGATAGGTTTGAAGCTCATATTCTGGGCAACATGGTGTATTATCCTAGGGAATGGAAATGAGCAATGGTGATCTTGAAAATACTACTCTGTACATAAAGCAAATATCTATTGTGTGGTAATTGTGTGCTAAGTTATCTGTGTATTACCTCATTTTATTCTCATAAATCTATGTGTTAGGTACTGTTACATTTTTTCATTTTCCCAGTGAGATAACTGAATCATACAGAATCAAGCATGATGACTTTGGTTAGGCAGCTGGTAGGTAAGGGACCAGCTTTACCTCTTCAGTGTCCCTGCTCTAACTAAAATAGGAATATAGACATTCTGATCAGCACTAATGTTTCCATCTTGAAACAAACAACATTTCCTAGTGTTAAATCAGCAGTTATTCATCTACAAATATACACACACACTTATACGTATACGTATATATGTATATATGTATACGTGTGTGTGTGTGTGTGTGTGTGTGTGTGTGTGTGTGTCACAAATTGTAGTGTTACTGCAGGTTATGTTTCTTTCTTTCTTCTTTTTTCTTATTGTCTCTCTTTGTAGCATTTGACAGAGTTGGCCACAACCTCTCTCTGGACCCCGCTATTTCCTTGTCTTCCCAGATAACTGTATCCTTTTGGCTGGCCTCTTATCCCTCCGATAGTTACTTTTCTGGCTTCTTTAGAGACTTCTTTTACCTTTCCAAACAACATTGGTGTTTTCTAGTGTCTTATTTTTATACTACATGTTCTCCTTGGACAATTGCCCATGTTCAACCACCGTCCCATGCTACTGACTGCAGTCCAGGCTGCTCCAGAATTTTAGTCTCTTATACCCAACCATCTGCTGGACACCACCATTAAAAGTTTGATGTACATAAACTTGATCTAAGAAGTTTATGTACATATAATAAATTATATTTCCATAAAACTGTTCTTATAACCAGTCACCTACACTAGAACCCAGAAACTCCTAATTGACTCCTCCTCAATATTTTTCATATGCCCTCAAAATTAAACTTCGTTATCCAATCTTCATTTTTTTTCAAAAGCCCAACATTTATTTGCATATGAAATGTGTTTAATACAGTCATAATGGATATAGTGCATAACACCTGACAGCAAAACCAAATGTGTACTATAGTATATCATGCAAGGGTCTATATATATACAGATTAAATTCTTTATATACATATTTTAAAATGTTTATATATTAGGAATTTTTCCAAGTGCTGGGATATAATTATAGACATGACTAAGTACTGCCTTCATGAGGCTTATATGCTTGTTGAGGAGTTGGGATTGAGGAGGCAATAAATCTGTAAAGAGATAAACATGTTTTTTACTAAGGATGAATGTTTTGGAGAAAACAAAACAGTCAGTGGATAGAGTGAACAGAAGTTAACATTTTATCTAGAATGTAACATTAAATGAAATGTATCACTTAAGTGAACTGTCTTTGTTGTAAATTACCACTGAGGTCGTCAGAAGCTATAAAAGCCTTATCTGTGGAGGTGTTACTTAGGCTTATGAATGAGGAAACCGGGGGATTATTGGGGATTTGGAGAAAGAGCATTATTGGCAGCGGGAGGAGCAAATTCAAAGGTCCTGAGGAATGGACAAGTTGGCACATCTGTTGGTTTCACTTACCGTAAGATTTGCTCCCTGAAATATTTCTCTGTCCGCTACCACGGGTCGTACCAGGTACTCTAGGCTCCGGTTTTTCTTCCTGTAGATCTACTATTCACTGTGGAGTCAGAGTTACTCATTTATCTAACGTACAGATCTGATTGTGTGACTTCAGTGCTTAAAACTGTCTAGGATTCCTGTGTACAGCTGTGCACCACAAAACGTCATAGGCTATCATTCACATCAACTGTGATATAAACATTACTCCCTGCAGTTGTATCCTATGGTAGCCCCGAATTACATGCCATCAATAGTGAGGGGGAAGTGTAAATTCTTTATGGCATTCTGTTTTCTTCTCCATCTGCGATGTCCCTTTTCTTGCAGTCCCATTTCTCACAACGTCCTATCGCTACCTTTGCGCTACATTACGATGTCTCATATTTCTGCATGTCTAGTATCCATCCTTCTCTCTGTAAGGACTTTGTCAGGTTAGCTCCTGTTCATTCTCTGAACTAAACTTTAACTCCGATATCACCTACATGGAGTAGCGTTCCCAAGTCTAGATGAAATATCTGTATTGCAACCTGCTCACTTGTTTTTCAATCATTCGTACCATTTATAGTTCTAAAATTCAGGTCTGGACATATTAGTTCCCTGCTTAAAATACTTCATGTGCCCCCATTATCTGTAATAAAAAAACGTCCAACATCTTTAGCGTGGCATTGTCTGTGCTTCCTATCTCCTGACAGTTCTCTCATCCTTTTTATAAAAGATCAATACTCGAGTGTAGACTCACCTATCGCTTTCTGAATAGGCCCAGCTATTTCTAACTCTCCTGCCATTACCCCTGCTGATTCCTCTGTGTAACCCTCTGCTATTCTAGTCACCTCTTTTTAGGCTCAGTCAAGACTTACTGAGACAGTGAACCTTTCTCTAATCCAGGCATAGAATGGCCTTTTTCTGTGCCCTTCTTTGACTCTCTGGGAACTTCTATTGCAACACCTGTTATCATTTATTGAGTTCGGTATTTAGTATTCTGCTTTCTTCAGTAAACTCACTGGAGATGAGACTGCTCTGACTTTGTTTTCCAACAACAGATGGAGGGGACACCTGAGAATTGGTTACTATTTGATTGACTAGATGAATGAGTCACTTTAAAACTTTGGAAAGGATATTGAAATCGGCTCCATAGTTGAAACCATATTCTTAATAAACATGAATCATGAAGGGAGATTTATTCTGTGAGTTCAATTTTGCCCTCAAAGTGAAATCACTTCCTATTTCATATAGAGTGTATTGGAATGTTCTGGCACTGCTGCACTACTGATAGACATTCTTGTCTCTGAATTCTTGGCTCACTGCCATAGATGTATATCAGCTATTCTTCAGGAAAATGGGTGGTACAACTTGAAAAGCAAATCTTGCTTCCCAAACAGAGTGCTGGTCCGGGTTCGAGCTTGATATCTCGTCACCCACTGTGTGCTAAACTAGCCTGCCTTTCCACTTTATCTCCCTTCTCTTTCTGTACACACACCCACACATGTTTTATGTTCAGAAGAACAATGTTGTGTTTAAGTCATAGCACATGTGGTGAAGTGTTAAAGAGTAAGGTTGTCTAGGTTCAGAAGCCTATGGCTTCCAGCTTTTAGTTTCCCCCACTGGAAGTGTGGGGTAGGATTTATAGAACATGAGTTCTTCACTCTTCGCATATTGTAAAAAAATCTTACATGGTCACCTAGAAGACTAACACAAAGCAAAGATAAAATGTTATGCTTTGAAATCAAACCTGAAAAACACTGTCAATTAGACAGAAGGTTTGTCATATATTTTATGAAGAAACCATAATTCTTTCCCATCTGTATTAACTATTCTGTTGGAGTGGATACTCTTGGACTGCTTAGAGAGTCGTAATCCTCCATGCATTTGCTTAAGAGTATGCCTTTTTGAAATTTTTATTTCTACACATGTGATAAAGATTAGTAATGTCTTCTTTCCCAGAAACTTCTATCCTAATCAGATCTTTGCACAGTTACTTCGATAATTTCCATGAGAAATACAGTATTAGTGTAGAATGGCCATATAATTTTTGTCCAAGTCAGGTCAGTTTTTGAGAATAAAGAAAGCTTTCATTTATAATTATATCAGTATGGCAGGCATAAATTGCATTGTATGGTCAACCTGTTTTATGAACATCATTTTTTTTAGTTCTTTTTTTTTTAAATTTTATTTTATTTTTTCAGTGTTCCAAGATTCATTCTTCATGCACTACACTCGGTGCTCCATGCAATACATGCCCTCCTCAATACCCAGCACCACGCTCATTATTTCTTATAGGAGGAAATATTTTCAAAAAACACAAATCTTAAATACTTCAGAGACTTGCAGTCCATTCTTAAAACATAATTTGCCCTTTATATTTCAAAATGACATGGTTATCATCCAGGGGCAGAGAAATGGTGACAATGAATGATGTATGATGCATCTCATGCAATCTTTTTGTACTTATGTTCGATTGTTGGATCCAAACACCAAATGCAGAAAAAAACAATGCAGAGAATTGTAGTGCTCAAGCATCTCTTTTTGGATCACAGAATGCCAATTAACTTTTAAACTATTTTAGATACCATTTACAATTATTTTTATTTTGGGCATCTTTTGAACTTAAATGCCAGTGTTCGGATGAAGTGGAAATAAGCATAAATACTGCAATTACCCTTCTATTACAAAGTATTACATTTTAAATTATAGTAATTATTTCTAGCTAGTAATCTTCAAATGCATGATGTTTTACTTTTCTTTAATAATAAATAGACAATGCTTTGTGATACACAGTTGACAGGGAACATATCTAAATAGGAAAAAAGGAAAGTTGAGCCCCCTCCAATTTTTTTAGAAGTAGACCGTTTTTTCCTTGACTTTAGTTTCTATTTCTGTAGGTTGTAAGCTTCATGGACGGTATAAGGAGGATTTTAAAAATGGAAAGAGTATTTCGATATTGGAATTCCATAATGTAAAATCTATAATGTGAACTTCAAAATGGAAGAAATAATTCTGAGTATTTATTCCTAATAAATTGGTTTCTAAAGTGCACTAATAGTATCATATGGAGTGCCGTCTCCTTGCAGTCCCTGGGTCAATTCTAGAGATCAATTGACTCATATTTT
The DNA here is from genome assembly GCA_028534135.1 of Potos flavus. Lineage (NCBI taxonomy): Eukaryota > Metazoa > Chordata > Mammalia > Carnivora > Procyonidae > Potos > Potos flavus. The sequence goes on along the minus strand of CM052883.1, from coordinate 84,148,290 downwards.
TCTCTCTAAACTGGCTCTTGTGCATGCATAAATATTCTCCTCATATTTTTTTATACCTCTAGAGGCATGGCCTTGGCCTTCTTTGGAAGAAAATAAACTATGTTCTATTTGTTTTGGAATATTTTCCTTTCTATTATTTAAACTTCATTCTAGAGGGAAAAAAAGATCGTTGTCAAAGAAAACCAAAGCCACTAAGAATGAGTGGTTTTTTTTCTTTTTTTAATGGTAGAGGTATTTTTTTGTTTTTGTTATTGTTTATTTTAATTTTGGCATTAAGAAGACTGCCATTGTATTTCTTTTTTCTTCTCTCTACTAAGGCCAAATTAATTAAACCTTTGTGGATGGTCTATGAATAATGTTGCATTCCTCAAGTTTGAGTTAAAGCAGTGTTTTCAAAGTATCATACAAAAATAACAGGTTCTCAAAGATCCCAAAGACCAAAAAAAAAAAAAAAATCCCAAAGACAATCATATTTAGGAAATGTTAAATGTGTTCTGCATTATACCTATTAGCATTGCCTGGAGCAGGTGTAAAACAATGGTTTTTGGGAAATGCTGGTTTAAAGGGAATTGGCAGCATTTTCAAAGACATGTCACAAAGGAGACCCCAGTAGATGAACCAATCATGCATACTGTTAAATTGGTGCACAGGGCTTTACAAAACAGCCAGTTATAGACAAATGTCATTGAGTTTTAGGATAACAAATTCAGTCCTTTCCTGAATTCTTCACCTAAGTCATTCTAGACTCGCTGACTGCAAATACGTCCTATTGATCATCAAGTCAACTGAAAGAAATCCATTTTCACTACAGGCAAAAATATTGCCCAGTAGGTGTTAAGTATCAGAGTTTGTTCTTTATATGTGGAGTGTAGTATGATCTGTTATTACCCAGTCAGTGTGTAATGATTTGCTTTCCTGGGTTTAGTCTCTTTGTTGCAATTTGTATCAGAAATGGGTAAGATTGAGTCCCCTAAACTCCAAGTATGTTGTATCTTTGTTGATGAAGTTGTAACAGTTGGGTAAAATGATTTTTTTTTTCTTCAATATTTATTTATTTATTTGAGAGAGCAAGAGAGCTGAGCAAGCAGGAAAGAACACAAGCGGGGTCTGGGGCAGGGGTAGAGGGAGAGGGAGAAGCAAGCTCCCCACGGAATATGTTGCCCAGTGCAGGGCTGGATCCCAGGACCCTGGGATCGTGAGAACCTGGATCATTACCTGAGCCAAAGGCAGATGCTAAACGACTGAGCCACCCAGGCACCCCTGGTAAAATGATTCTTAACATGTGGGGAATCACAGGCCACTTTGAGAATCTGATCAAACCACAGACCTAGAAAAATGCAAATAAACACATAAATAAACATATTTGTGTGTAATTTCAGGACTAACAACCTGTGTAGCTATCACTGGGTTCATGGTCTCCAGATTAAGACCTTGTTACTATAAGGCTTGAGTCTCTTAAGGATTCTTACTATTGCATGGCTCTAAAGCATTATATCAGCTTGGAAGTTTATGAAATAATTTTTATTTATTTGATAGGATCTGGTATAGCCAATTTTGTCATTTCTGATTAAATATGCCTTTATGAATCAGTGACATGTTCTAATTTTTCATGTTTTTAAATGAGTATGCAGACGGTTTGTCATGCTTTTTAATCCAAAAATATACTTATTTTAATAATATGAAAGAACAAACCTTTCAACACAGGAAATGTTCATGAAGCATGAACTAGATGTCAAGCTTTGTTCTAGCAGTGTGGTTACAAAGACGACTGAGATGGAACACCAACCTTTAGTATCTCACCATCTATATATAACTAGAATCTAACATAGCTGAATTTTTCCATATAATTAGATTTCCCAGCCACATTCAGGAGAGTGTATAATATACTTGAATGAATTTACTTTTTTTATGTGTGTGTATACTCACACTTCTTGCTCCCAGATTCCAAGAAAAGTAACCTAAAAAACACAAAAGACAAAGGGTCAAAGGCACATGTACCTTAAATAGTCATAATAATCATTATTTGGGATATTTCTGTAGCATTTTTTTAGAGTTTACACAGATCTTGCGTATGTATTTTGTGAATTAAATGGGAAGATTTGTATCCTTCCATTCCATTTTCTCTGCTTGGACCAGCCACATGCCATAGATGATGGTCCTAGAAGTTTTAAAGTTGGGCTTTTCTAATTCTAAATCTTACAGATTTTTTAATTCCGTGGTTTCCGTGTATATTAATGAAGAATGAAATTTTTGAAAAGTACCAGACCGAGCTCTGGAGACTACAGTTAGGGGGCCAGTAAGTCACAGTCCTTCATGTTTAGAATCCAGAGATCAATCTAGAAAATCAAGGAAGGACTGAAGGAAGAAAGTATATAATGACTATCAGAGGCAATGGCTAATTGAGGCTAATAGAGTTACACCAGTTTCTGCATCGTCAAGGGGCAGGAGGATGTGTTTATTTGCATCCAGATATTTTTCTGAACTGATGCCTGTAATTCGCCTGAAATGTGGGCCAAGAGCTTTTCATCTATGTCTGTGTCTGTGTGGGTATGCATTCTCATAAAATGCATGTGTTCTAAAAGATGATATACAACTCAGGTTTTGGCAAATTCAGTTGTTTCTCTAGTAAAAAGAAGCCCTATGAATCAATTAGCATAGGGATTGGAAACACCGTGCCACTTAAAATTGTTTTTGATTGTTTTCTAACAGCTTTATTAGATATAATTGGCATGCCATAAAGTTCACTCACTTAAAGTATACAATTCAGTTGTTTTCAGTCTATTCACAGACCTGTACATCTACCACCACAATTTAATTGTGGAACATTTTCATCATCCCCCCAAAAAGAAAGCTGGAATACATTAGCAATCATTTCCCATTCCCTCCACCATCCACCCCTCACCCAGGCCCCCCAGCCCTAGACTACGCTTATCTACCTTGTCTCTCATATTTGCCTATTCTGTACATTTCATATAAATGGCATTGTACAATATATGGCCCTTTGTACCTGGTTCTTTCACTTAGCGTAATGTTTTTGAGCCTTATCTATGTTGTAGCAGGTGTCAATACTATATTTCTTTTTTATTGCTTAATAGTATTCCTTTGCATGGATAATACGACTTTTTATTTATCCATCATTTATTTAGTTCATGGAAATTTGGATTGTTTCCACTTTTGACCATTAATGCTGTTGCCATTTATACTGTTGTTTTCGTGTTTTTGTTTGTTTTGGATACATGTTTTCATTTCTCTTTGGTAGCATTCCACCTACAAGTGGAATTACTGGGTCAAACGATAATTCTGTTTAACCTTTTGAGAAATTTCCAGACTGTTTTCAATAGTGACAGTATCATTTTACATTACTAGCAATGCAGGAGGGTTCTAATTTCTTCACATTTTTGCCAAGACTTATCCATCTTTTTTTTTTTTTTTTTTTTTTTAATTTGGGCATTTTAGTAGGTGACTAATGATATTGATCACCTCTGCCTGTTTGAATAAATAATGTTCTTCTGGAACATAGCCACAACTATTTGTTTGTTGTTATCCTCTATGGCTCTTTTGGGAGTGTAATGGCAGGACTAAATAGTTGCAAAGCCTAAAATATTTACTACCTGATCCTTTCTAGAAGAAGTTTGCCAATCCCTGCTTTAGCAAATAAGAAATTCACATCTTTGATTACATTTTGTTCACAAGTGAATTTCCAATTATTGGAGTGCTTAATGAAAGATACAAGTATATCCAATTATGTATTTCAGGGGACTACTGAAATGCCTTTGTTTGGATATACTTGTGAATTTGCGATTGATGTTAATTTTCTATTCGTTCACTCATATTCATTTAACAAGCTTATCAAATATTTATTTATTCCATATGCTTATTAAAGTCTCATTCTGTGTCTGTTATTGTGTAGACTCTGGGGGTATCACGGTGAGGGTGGACAGGGCTTCTGCCCTAACAAAACTCAATTTATGGAACGACTGCCTCTCACTTGCTAAAAATGGTGAGGTGCAGGGTGTACGGTGGGGAGAGGGCCCGAAGAAAGATGGGAAATGAGAACAGATAAAGATGAGTGGAAGGAATTGTCAGAACAGTATTTCCCTGAGCGTGAGCATATTTCTGCATGTTGTGAGAGAAAAACAAACAAACCAAACAACCTGGTGCAGGATCTTTGAGTCTAAGGAACAGAGTTCTCTTTCCATAAAGTTTCCCAGAGCCTTTAGTATGTGAAATGTGGATCATAGATCTCTAGCAGGATTTCCCAAATGGCCTGTCACCTTTCAGGTTGACAGAGCATTTTATAGGAGTCAAGATTCGATGAAGTATTTTTCTGGGAAAAAAAAAAAAGTTTTAGAACTTTGCTATTCATGAATTGAATTGAGGGTAGCAAAAGATTCAAAACAGCTCCTGGAAGAAAAATGAGATCACATACTCAACACCTTTGGTTTCGTAGTACAATGTGACCTTTCAGATCGTGAAACTTTCCCTTGTGTAGATGTTAGGCCTGTAAATTAGTTATGGTAATGCCTCCTTCAAAGGTTCTTTGAAGTCAAGTTTTTCCTTTATTAAATACCTGTCTTTCATATGAATTTTTCTAAAGGACTTTAAGATCCTGGAGAAGAAAGTTCAAGAAAAGATAATAGATTATTCTTTCTTGGGATCTCACACTTTTAAAAGGCTTATTCCTTACCTTTTTGTTAAATTAGGTAAATTTTTCAAAGTGAAGTGTTTGGTTCTCAAAAGCTAAGAATATCTTTCCATCCCTTTTTTTTTTTTCTTTCTAATATTTCTCTTCCTTGACTAATTCATGGTGAGATAATAGTCTCAAAATTACCATCTTAACTGTCTCACCATTTTTTGGTCAAACTCTCAGAAACAGTCCCCCCCAAAAGTAAAAGCAAGCATTGTCAAGGGAACTCAGTTTAGTAGGATTAGAAGCACAAATAGCCAGCAGTCCATGTGAGCACCTGAACTCCTGTGTACAGCCCGTTACAATTCAAAACTGTGTGAAACTCAAGCCCATTTGCGCACATTGCCATTTAGCACCCGTGTGCTTCACATGAATAACTGCCATCATCCATAACTCGGGCTCTTCAGTTGTATGATCTCAGCCTATTGTGAAATACCAACTATATAGATGACATGCAGTAAATGTAAATACCAATATATAACAGTGGTCCAACAAATGAAAAGACATCTGTTAGAATGTCTTTTTTCTTTTCTCTCTCTTTTTTTTTTTTTTTGAGAACACAAATATCCTGACACAAGATTCATCTGCCCTATTATGTCAGAGTTATTAGCTGGATAAATCAGTGAAATACGAAAGACTTAATGAATCCAGATGTCGTGATATCATTATGATCATGAGGGAAATGAATGTAGAAGAGTTAAAGATTCAAAATTGGATAAATGTAATTTGAAAGAGTTGTTTAATGTTTAGAGAGAAGTTCATTGAGGGTTAGTGTCCTCAGTCTGATCTAGTGACTACATTTAGTAGTGTCTTTGATAATGATATAAAAACAATTTAATCAAATTTGTCACTGATTTCAAGCTGGAAAGGATTGATAATATTTTGGCTAACAGAACGATGACCATACCATTTTGACAAGGGGGCATGAGGTATCTAATTTGTGAGATGATATTTAGAATAAAGAAAAATGAGAAAAGACCCTTTTTGAATAGAAAATGCCATCTTAAAAGTTTGTGAACATGCAAGTGTGAAAACTACTTAAGTATTTACTTAGGTATTTAAAATGACTGTAAGTGCAAAATAATTGTTCATAGTGTGATAAGGAGATACATGTGTCAAAAATAGTCCAGTATAATTATGATTATGATAACTGGCCCAAATAGACACAAAATATCTGAAGGAATGGAAACTATAACTCTACTCAAATTTAGACTTGATTATTAGTGTTAGATTCAGTTGTACTCCACTCTGAGGGATAAAGATAATTGTTAATGTATTCAAGAAAAGTTAGGGGGGCCTGAGTGGCTCAGTGGGTTAAGGCCTCTGCCTTCAGCTCAGGTCATGATCTTAGGGTCCTGGGATCGAGCCCCGCATCGGGCCCTCTGCTCAGCAGGGAGCCTTCTTCCCCCTCTCTCTCTGCCTGCCTCTCTGCCTACTTGTGATCTCTCTCTCTGGCAAATAAATAAATAAAATCTTTAAAGAAAAAAAAAAAAAAAGAAAGAACAGTAGTTTGTGGCAGCTGTCAATAAAAGGATTAAGACATTGGGGACAGTTGGATAGATATGAAAATCAAATACAAAAATTATGTAAATGGAAATATCTACCAAAACTACTTGACTCCAACAACCCCATGTCTGAGACTTTACCTTGAAGATAGTTCTCCACACCTAAAAGCAATGTATACCCAGGGTTTTGAATTCCAGCGTGAATTGTAACTTCTAAATACTGGAAACAACCTAAGGTGCTGGTTGAATAATTTATGTACAACCCCCAACGGAATACTATTTTTCCATGAAAAAAGGATAAAGAAGTTTTCCATGATCTGATGTAAAGTGATTTCTAGGATATCTGGTATAAAGAATGATTATAGCATGTTAATGTTTATGTGACAAATAGGGGAAATAAAAATAGAAGATTCTCCAAAGAGAGATTTCTATTAGCTATTTGCCAATACTTTTGCAGCAAAAGGAAACAAAGAAAGACTAAATAAAAACTAATGAATATAGTTACATGTGAAGAGTAGGTAAAAATGGGGGAGAGAATCTAGGAATGGGAGTGTGATTTTTCTGAAAACCCCTTTTATATAACTTGATATTTAAATTATGAAAATATTTTATACATTCAAAAACACAATTAAATTTAAAAAGATGGAAAAGCAGTTGAATGAAATAGAAATAAAAGATCCTAACTGAACAGCAAAGTAATAAAGTAATAAATTCAAGTAGCTTTTACTTGAATAATTACTTTACTAATGAACATGATAATTAGTTAAAATACTTAACTCACATAATGTTATTCATAAACACATGCTTGGATGTATTTTGAAGTCCAAAACAACTACACAAATATGAGCTTTTTTTTCAGTAGGTTTGTTGTTGGTAGTTTTATTGGTGTGGTCATTCTGAAACTAATTTCTTTAACATAGGAAAAAAATCAAATGAGTAAATATATAGATAGTGCTGGGAAAAGGGAGATAAAATCATGGAATAGGATAGAAGAACACTATCGTGTTGGGTTTTATTTAAAAGTATCAGTATGACCCCATTACACACACACACTTAATATATTCTTCAAGCGGAAGCGCATATTCATCCATGTTGAATTCATCTAACTATTCTATGTTCTAAAACTATATTTTTGGGGGGAACCTGGGTGGCTCAGTCATTAAGCGTCTGCCTTCGGCTCAGGTCATGATACCAGGCTCCTGGAATCGAGCCCTGCATTGGGCTCCCTGCTCAGCAGGAAGCCTGCTTCTCCTTCTCCCACTCCCCCTGCTTGTGTTCCCTCTCTCTCTTTCAAATAAATAAAATCTTTAAAAAATAAACAAATACATAAAACTATATACTTTTCTCTTGGTTAAAAGATATCATGATATCTTTTTGTGTAACTAATACCCAGATTATGACTTCTAAATACCACTCACCACACACTTATTAAAAACTGGGCATCTTAAAAACATGGCTGATTTCAGATCTGAAACAGGAAAGTACAGGGTGAGTCTGGAACATACTGTCATGCCAGAAAGCAAAGGAGTACTCAAAGATTATTAATAAAGTAAGAGGATTGAAAGGTGCCGATATTATCTGTAGGAAATGTATTGACCTTATTTGGGATATATATCATCAATAAGAAAAATATAGAATAGAGAGAGGAGCAAGATGGCGGAGAAGTAGGAGGCGGAGATAGTGACTGATCCCAGAAGTTCAGCTAGATAGTTATCAAACCACTTTAAACAACTACAAACTTAGCAGGAGATAGAAGAGAAGAAGAACAGCAACTCTAAGAACAGA
>CM052883.1:84065537-84139813 GCA_028534135.1 Potos flavus | reverse complement strand
GTGTGTGGAGAAAGAGATAGAGATGAAGCAGATATGGCAAGAGGTTGAGTTTGTGAATCTAAATGAGGATTATTCAGATCTTCATTATACTGATCTTTCAATTTTTCTTCAAGATTGAACTTCTTAAAATTAAAAATCATAATTGACATATGCCCGAATATGAAAGCAGATTAAGTATTATGAAGGAATAACATAAAGAATGATACAGAATTCTATCCCCATGTAATATATATAACAATAAAAGATTCAAAGAAAAATGGAATCTTAAAATATTCAAAGAAAAATGGAATCTTAAAATATTCTGAAGGAATAACAGGCTACACAGGATGGGAAGTTAATTAAACAGACCTCTTGCCAACAAGTAAGAGAAAACCATATGTAGTGGAATAATATCTTCAGTGAGCTGAGAGAGCTTAAAATTCTACTCCAAGTAATATATCTTTCATTAGCAAGGGTGAAAGAAGATATTGCTAAATGTACATGCTGAGATAAACTAAAAGAAAAGACTTTTTAATAAAAGAAATTCTAAAGGTATAATGAGGTATAGGCAGAAGAAAATAGGACCATATGGGAAGGAAAGATGCAAGAAGAAATTATATGCAATTATATTGGTAAATATGTGGTTAAAGCTAAAAAAAAAAAAATGATACCTATATAAAGCAATAAAAATTTGAAATTTTGTCAAGAGAAAGAAATCTTCTTAGAACTTAAGAACAAAAGACCAAAAACTTGATTACAAAATCACCTGTTGGAATGAGTAGAGTTGTAGTAGAGAATAGTTTTTGCATGGTTTGGGAAGGCGGTAACTTAATTATCCTTAAATTCATTAAGTTAAGTTAAAATAACTACTAAAAGGATGGCATAAAGCACAAACATCCGAAACTAGAGGAGAAAAATAGAATAAGAAAACAAGAGGCATTCTCAATGGGGAAAAACTGAGAGCTTTTCCCCTAAGGTCAGGGAGATGGCAGGGATGTCCACTATTACCACTGCTATTCAATGTAGTACTAGAAGTCCTAGCCTCAACAATCGGACAACAAAAGGAAATAAAAGGCATCCAAATCAGCAAAGAAGTCAAACTCTCACTCTTTGCAGATGACATGATACTCTATGTGGAAAACCTGAAAGACTCCATTCCAAAATTGCTAGAATTCGTCAAAGTGGCCAGATATAAAATCAATGCACAGAAATCAGTTGCATTTCTATACATTAACAATGAGACAGAAAAAAGAAATTAAGGAGTTGATCCAATTTACAATTGCACCCAAAACCGTAAGATATCTAGAAATGAACCTAACCAAAGAGGCAAAGGATCTGTACTCACAAAACTATAGAACACTCATGAAAGAAATTGAGGAAGACGCACAAAAAAATGGAAAAATGTTCCATGCTCATGGGTTGGAAGAACAAATATTTTTAAAACGTCTGTGCTACCCAGAGCAACCTACACATTCAATGCAATCCCTACCAAAGTACCATCCACTTTTTTCACATAGCTGGAACAAATCCTAAAATTTGTATGGAATCAGAAAAGACCCCAAATAGCCAAAGGGATGTTGAAAAAGAAAACTAAAATGAGTGGCATCACAATTCCAGACTCCAAACACTATTATAAAGCTGTAATCATCAAGACAGCATGGTACTGGCACAAAAGCAGACACATAGATTAATGGAACAGAATAGAGAGCCCAGAAATGGACCTTCAACTCTATGGTCAACTAACCTTCGACAAAGCAGGAAAGAATATCCAATGGAAAAAGGACAGTCTCTTCAACAAATGGAATTGGGAAAATTGGACAGCCACATGTAGAAGAATGAACCTGGAACATTTCCTTACACCACACACAAAAATCGACTCAAAATTGATGAAAGACCTAAATGTGAGACAGGAATCCATCAAAATCCTAGAGGAGAACAGAGGCAGCAACCTCTTTGACCTTGGCTGCAGCAACTTCTTGTTAGACATGTCTCCAAAGGCAAGGGAAACAAAGGCAAACATGAACTATTGGAACTTCATCAAGATAAAAACTTTTGCACAGCAAAGGAAATAGTCAACAAAACCAAAAGACAACTGACAGAATGGGAAAAGATATTTGCAAATGACATCAGATAGAGGGCTAGTATCCAAAATCTATAAAGAACTTATCAAACTCAACACCCGGAGAACAAATAATCCACTCAAGAAATGGGCAGAAGACATCCAAATGGCCAACAGACACATGAAAAAGTGCTCCACGTCACTCGGCATCAGGGAAATACAAATCAAAACCACAGTGAGATACCACCTCACACTAGTCAGAATGACTAAAATTAACAAAGCAGGAAACAACAGATGTTGGGAGAATGTGGAGAAAAGGGAACCCTCCTACACTGTTAGTGGGGAAGCAAACTGGCGTAGCCACTCTGGAAAACAGTATGGAGTTTCCTCAAAAAGTTGAAAATAGGGGTACCCTATAACCCAGCAATTACATTACTGGGTATTTACCCCAAAGATACAAATGTAGTGATCCGAAGGGGCATGTGAACTCCAGTGTTTATAGCAGCAATGTCCACAATAGCCAAACTGTGGAAGAACCCAGATATCCATCGACAGATGAATAGATAAAGAAGAAATGGTATACACACACACACACACACACACACACACACACACACAGGAATATTATGCAGCCATCAAAAAATGAAATCTTGCCATTTGCAATGACATGGATGGAAGTGGAGTGTATTATGCTAAGCAAAATAAGTCAATCAGAGAAAGACAATTATCATATAATCTCAGTGATATGTGGAATTTAAGAAACAAAACAGAAGGTCATAGGGAAAGAGAGGAAAAAATGAAACAAAGTTGAAACCAGAGAGGAGACAAACTTTAAGAGACTCTTAATCATAGGAAACAAACTGAGAGTTGCTGGAGGGGAGGTGGGTAGAGGGGATGGGGTAACTGAGTGACGGACCTTAAGGAGGGCATGTGATATAATGAGTACTGCGTATTATAGAAGACTGATGAATCACAGGCCTGTACCGCTGAAACCAATAATATATTACATGTTAATTAAATTTAAATAAAAAAATTAAAAAAAGAAAACAAGGGGCAGACAGTCGAGCCTTGGGAAATGGGAAAAATATAATGTAGTCATAGAGGAAGATGGGGCAGCAATGCCAAGAAGAGCATGGAGTTTAGAAGAACCAAGGAAATGAATCATTGGGGGAGGATTCCCAAGACCTAAAGAATTCTAGCACCTCCAAATTATAAGTAAAGTTTATTTAATGAGAATTAAAATGAAAAATATTACTAAATTTACTAGCGAGTCCCAAAATAGAACATATTTCATAGGCATGAGACTGATGAAATTCCCTTTTCTTGGGGGAGGGAAGTTTCATACTATTTATCTAAGGCAGGTCTATATAGTTTTCACCAACTGATATTAATAGCGATGGTGCCAGTCAGAACAAACTTGTGTGAAGTCCAGATAAGCCTGATTGTTACAAGTCTATGACTTCTAGTAAGATTCTTGTGACCACTGCATATATGATATTCAGTTGGTGTAATTCAAATGTAAGGAGAGTGAAGGCATTGAATCACAGTAAAATGAGAGTGGCGTGTAGGATAATAGCCAGAAATCTGATTCCATGTGAGGTTTAAAAGAGAATCTGAGGGTTAATAAAGTCTTTGGAATGCAAAGATCACTCTTCGTCTGAATAGGGCTTATGAAAATCACTGATATATATATAGTTTCATATGCATCTGTGGTTCTGCCTAATTTTGATGGGTACTGCTTTGTGATTGTTTGGAAGGAAAAGTATCATGAGACTTTGAAATCTATCAGTTGATTGCACATTTCTTGTTCAGTCAAAACTTACTCAGAATTCTAAGTGTACATTGACTAAGACTGCTTGAAGGGTTGGTAATGGGTAATTTAATTCTCTGATATTATATGTGATTGCAATCTGGAAGGCTGAACTCTTTTGGTGATGGCCAACCATGAAGTAAGAAGGTTAACACAATTTGCAATGGTAATCGTTCCTTCATCTATATATTTCAATCAACCTTGGCATTTATCTCTAAGGACAGATCCAAGTGCCTGTAAACCAGAATTCTTCAGGGGATAGAATTGGCTTTTTTCTTCTCTTAATTCTTAGACTCTAGGTCAACTTCTGGGGATAAAAGAGGAACACCTGAAGGTTTCTGTGTATTTTCCGCATAGGTCACTCAAAATAACCTGGTGTGCAATTTTTCAAAATAGGTTAGGTCTCAGCTGTCCTATGGTGTTTTCTTTTGATATCCCCCTGTGGACTATAAAATATGAAGTCTGCACTGAGAGTTGAGTTGGTTTAGTAAGTGCACACATTTGATTTTAGTCAGCAAAACAGAGCTACTTAAATCCTGTGGGCATAGGGACTTATTACAGGAACTGGACTTTGCACAAAAATGGGAGCAGCAGATGAAACGAAGGTCCTTAACGAGGAGTGGGAGGATTGGGAAAAGAATCTCTTAACAGGTTTTCTGAAATTTTGCCCTAATTAGGTAGGTGAGAGCTTGCAGGGAAATGCAAGAAACCAAACACGTCTACCACCAAAGTGGAACTACAAAAAGGGAACTTGAGACAAGAATTCTAAGAAAATGCTGCCTTCGGAAACCACCACCTCTGTGGATCCATAGCCATGTATTCAGTGGTGGGTCTGGGGCTGCCATTGGTCTATAGGACGAGCCACTGGAAAGATGTGTGGGATTCAAGGAAGAGGAGAATGAGAAGCCAGGACATACCATGCACCTTTGTCTATCCATCCATGTGTCCTTTCTTATATAACTTTCTTATATAACTTATATAACTTTCTCTTCGACTTTTCATAGCTAACAAAAGTTTCTCTTCTCTAACTTGGAACACTATGGAAAAGGAAATCTGGGAAATGTAATGCCCAGTGTTAGGCTGATGTAACACAACCCAGCTTCTCTGGTGAGAAGCTGGTGAATTTTCATGTAACTTAGGACAATTAGGAGTCTAAAAAGCAGGAGGCGAACTAGGAAGAAAGAGGGAAATGATAGTAATAAGGAATAAGTCAGGTGCAGTATACACAAATTTGTCATCCAGAAGAGGGCAGACAGGGGGAAAAAAAAAAAAAAAAAGTCTCCTGTGAAGTGGCTTCTGTCTTACTGTTCTCTGCCATGCCAGTATGTGGGAGGTCAAGGGTCAGATAGATGTTTGTGGTGGGAACCAGAGTTAGAGCAAGGCTTAACTCTGAAATGACAGAGGGTCATAGACAAATGAAGCTCAAATTTCTTGCTGTTTTCTTTTTTCTCCAAATATAATTAATAGGAAGTTATTTTCAGCAAATTTTGAGGTGCTTGTTAAAAGTACAAATTTCTGGAACCTCCTTTGCAGACCTAGGAATCAAAATCTCTGAGGTTCAGACTCAGGAATCTGCATTTTTAAAAGATTTTCTTTCTTTCTTTTTTGTTTTTTAATTGAAAGATTCTTTCTTTCTTTCCTTCTTTCTTTTTCTTCCTTCCTTCCTTCCTTCCTTCCTTCCTTCCTTCCTTCCTTCCTTCCTTCCTTCCTTCCTTTCTTTTCATTCATTCATTCATTCATTCATTCATTCATTCATTTATGATTGAGAGAGTGAGAGAACCAGAGCAGAGGGAGGGGCAGAGGGGAAGGGAGAAGGAGATGGAAAGAATTTCAAGTAGGCTCCTTGCTGAGCAGAGAGGCAGACACAGCTCTGATCCCGTGACCCTGAGATCATGATCTGAGCCAAAACCAAGAGTCTGAGGCTTAACTGACTGAGCCACCCAGGCACCTCAGGAGTCTGCATTTTTTAAAGATTTTATTATTTGAGAGAAAGAGAGAGAGAGAGAGAAAGCACACATGAGCGGAGAGAGGTAGAGGGAGAAGCAGACTCCCTTCAGGGACACCCCCTACCAACCCCGTTGAGGCAGGGCTCCATCCCAAGACCCTGAGAGCAGAACTTGAATAAAGGCAGAAGCTTAGCCCACTGAGCCACCCAGGCACCCCAGGAATCTGCATTTTTAACAAGATTCTCAGATGGTTCTTCTGTGCAGTAACGTTTGGAAATTTCCAACTTTCGGAGTGGCTATTACGTGCCAAACTCATGTCAGGTCCTTTGAAGCACTGTTGTATTTCAGCACTGAAACCAGAGATTGTGTTCAAGAGACTAAGGAATAAATGAAAATTAAGAAAAGGAGAAAAGAGAAAAGAGAAAGGAAAAAAGCTAATAGATTTTGCTGTCTTTTAAGAGAAGAGGAAATTGAGGGTAGAGATGACAAATTATTCATGTCACATATCTAGTAAGTGACCGGGTCCATATTCTAATTTAGATCTGTTTGGTTCCAAAGTATATCCTTGGGCTGTTGAGTATGGTTAAAAAACAAGCAAACAACACACACACACACACACACACACACCCACCCACCCACCCACCCACCCAAGCTTGCTGAATTACTCACATACATACCAAACAAATATTAGTGAGACCCCTCAGAGAAGGGAAAGGAATATTCACCTCCCATTAAGCTAAGTCTGTGTCTTCCCTTAAGCTAAGGATTTCTTAAAAAAAAAAAAAAGTCCTGGAGGCTGAGACCCTCTCCCCAAAACAAGCAAAAAAGTAATGCATAAAGTAAGGGCCTGAGAAAATCCTTCTCAAGAAAGTGAAGATGTCACATTTGTCCTATTTTTTGGTCACCTCTTTTGTGGACCCACCATACACACCAAACAAGTTCTGTGTATGACTTTTCTCATCTTTGTGTGTTCTTAGCATACTGAGACTTTATATTTCTTCTCAGAGGTAAAAAAAAAATCTTCGGCTTGTTTAGTTGGTAGTAATTTTACAGTTAATAAACCCTAAATTTTGAGAGCAATAGTGCAGACTCAGGGTGGCTAAGTTATTTAATTGTATTTTTGAAGGATAAGTGTGAGTGAGCTGTGGAGTCAGATTGCAGCCTTGGAGGTGAGCCTCACAATGGTAGCTGAATTGCGACCTGAATCCCTGCATTCTAATTTAGGCTCTGCTGGGAAGCATCCCAGGGGTGGCTAGATTGCTGGGTATCTTTTTAGCAATCAGAGCTGGCCCCATTGGTTCCAATTACCTTGGGTATTAGATAATTCTTATTATGTATGAAAGATGATTTTGGGGGCACCTGGGTGGCTCAGTGGGTTAAGCCTCTGCCTTCGGCTCAGGTCATGATCTCAGGGTCCTGGGATCGAGCCCCGCATCGGGCTCTCTGCTCAGCAGGGAGCCTGCTTCCCCCTCTCTCTCTGCCTGCCTCTCTGCCTACTTGTGATCTCTTTCTCTCTGTCAAATAAATGGATGAAATCTTTAAAAAAAAAAAAAATGATTTTGTAGGAGCTGGTGTTTATACAAGGATATCACAAACTTTAATTTACAAAATACAATGTTTCAGGCCCTCAGCCTTAATTTTATTCTATTAGCTATCCATTTACCATATGGTGGTTCAAGCTATCTTTCTTCCCATATGTTGCTGAATTCCTTCTAAGACCAACCAGATATAAATACTACAATGGCTTTGGAAATATGTAGAGTAATATGTGTGATATGATGTACATATAGCTCATGGGAAGCACCGTTACTTAAATCAGCAATAATTCCTTTGGTTCCAGTATCTCAAGTCTGGAAGCTTTCTACTATTCCTCCTGGGCCAAACTAGCATCTGTCCCTGGCTTACTGGTCTCCTAAATGATCTCTCTGTGTTCTGTCGACTTCCTCAACATCCGTTGGCTACTAGAGTGACCGAGGTTCTGTCTTTCCCTTGCAGTAAGAGTCTATCAGTATAACTTTGCCTGGACTTCAAGGCTCTGCGTAATTTGTCCTTATGTGTTATTCCAGGGCCCATATCCTAACCGTGTTCTTATAGTTCTCTCCATTCTGCACCATGGACTTGCTTTCCAATCATCAAATGCACCCAACTCATTCTCTTTTGACTTTACTCTTCCCATTTTGTTCAAATGTTACCTCTTCAGAGAAACTTCTTTAAAACAGCCTTAATCGATTAGCCCAGACTTTCATTCCTCTACCATTATTCTGTTTTATTTTCTTCATAGCACTTACTACTGCCTGAATTTATTTACTGATATATGTGTTTATTATTTGTTTCCTGATACTAAAGTGCAAGCTCCTTAAGGGTAATAATACTTTTGTTGTGTAGTCCTAGTTCCTAGAAGCGTGTGTGTCATATGCTGGGTTCACTGCATGTGTTGAATAAGTAAATAAATAAACGGGAGGGACTCATTTATATGTGATAGCTTGGTAACTGACCAGATTCAGGGAAAGTATGGGATATGAATGGCTCCAAAGAAAACCCTTTTTTTTATCATTTCATATATCAGAGTCTTACAAAATACTATGCTTTTCAGCCACAGGGTCTAAAATAATGAAACAGTGTACTAGCTGGCCTTGGAACAAACTTCTCCCTTAGGCAGATCGCGTAATGAGCAGAAAACTCATGAAGAATTTAAGTTGATCATTTAAACAAAAATCCTCTTCAACACACACAGAAAGGATGGGTAGGCATTAATTTCTAAGTCATTGGATTTGCAGTGTTTAGATAACTATAAATATGTTGTTTGCTTATTGTATATTACTATAATTCTAGTCCAAATTCCGTTTCTCTTTTCAACAAGGTATAAATTTAAATAGAAATGGAGTAATGCCTCATAAATACAATCTGATGATATTTAATAGATAAGATACTGTGATGTTTAATTTTATGTGTCAACTTGGTGGGACCACAGTGTCTAAATATTTGATCAAACATTATCCTGGATATTTCTGTGAAGGTTTGTTTTATTTATTTATTTATTTTGTTTATTTCCTCAATAAGATTAATATTTAAATCAGTAGACTTTGAGAAAGCAGATTGTCCTCCCTAATGTGAGTGGGCCTCATCCAAGTTGTTGAAGGCCGTAGTAGAAAAAAGACTTCCTGGAGATGGAAGGAATTCTGCCAGCAGACTGTTTTTGAACTCAAACTGCATCTTTTCTCTGAGTCCACATATTGCCAACCTACTCCATCAGATTTTGGACTTGCCAGTTTTTCATAATCATGTGAACTGATTCTTTAAAATAAATCTCTCTGGATAGATATATAGATAGATAGATTGATTTTTGGGGGTTCTGTTTCTCTGGAGGACCCTCACCTATACAGACATATTTCAGATTATAGATTTTAAATACACTACTGAGAAAAGTTTATATAACCTGTACAAATATTTATCTGGTTATTAATTCGATTAAATGTCATTGGCCCCATCTGTCACTTCTGAAGGTCTATCAGTAGATTACTATTAAGAATGAAGAGATAATAAGTAATTTCCCATGAAATATGACATCATTTAAATTATTTATACATTAAGAAAGAAAAATGAAGGAATGAACTCAGTTCATTTCTTCTGGTTTAATGATGAACATCAGCCTTGGTTGGCCCTGTCAATAAAATTCTCTGGGGCCAAAAAAAAAAAAAAGGTAGAGCAAGTATGACAACAGTAGTATTAGTGAAATTGCTGCCTTAGTGGGTTCATCTTAAAAAAGCTCTTACAAGTACAACTCGTTGCTATAGCTGAAAGTTACACTCAGCAGTTTTTCTTTTTAATTGCTCTAGACACTCCACTGTGACATTGGCTACTTTGCCTGCATGGAGAGTTTAAAGACTCAAGTCACTATATTTTATAGTTAACAGGATTGCTAATAAAGAACAGTAGTAGCATGAAAAATTGCAGAGACAGTAAAACTGAAGGCTCAAGGGCTCTATCTGTGAAGACTGTGGAATGCATATTCCACACAAAGATACGAAAAGGTGAGGAAAGATTACCCCATGATATGGTGGTTGAACTCACGACAAGAGATAAGGTGTCTAATTCTGAATACTGGATGACATCTGGGGTGGGGGGTGGTAAGGTCCATATGAGGTTATGTCAACAGAATTATTCTCCAAGTCTCTTTTTAAGTTCCAAGAATTACTCATACTCTTAGTAACATTAAGTTTGCTTGAAATGTTGCTATGTTCAGCATACTTTTAGCAAGTTGATCACAGGGTTTTTGGTGTGTGTTTCCACAAAATGCCATCAGTACCATTCAGTTTTTTTTGTTAAGGTAGCCCTTAATTTAACAAATATTTATGAATTCCTACTATCTATCAGACCCTGATGGGCTTAGTCAGTTATTTCGTGTGTGGTCACAATCAGCTCAGGACAAGGCAAGTGATTTTCCAGGTACTCCTTTTGGACCATCTGGTGAAAACTGTATTAGAAGTGCACTTAGAGATGCTTCACATGGTTCCTGTGCTCATCCTTGTTGGTGTTCTCCTCTTGTTGTCATAATTGTCAGAACTATCAGCACCCGGCTGGTCAGCCAGGTCAGTTGAATTTCATTCTCTGCAATCCACTTAACATTTCTGAACTCAGTTGCACACTGTACACCAACTGTGGTTAACCATCCTGGAAATGAGAAAAACTTAACCATGTCTAATGTATAGAAAACAAACATTTTGTTTACACATTCATTGAATAGGAGTGTTTGTGTGGGATGAAATTTAACAGCCAGCATTAGTCCTCATAATTTAATGCAGTTTATATAAATTATACCCACCAAAGATGTAATTATTTATGTTGAGACATAAACATGTCCAACAACATAATTGTGTTCTATGTTTCTTTGCAGTGGTGAACAAGACAGAGGAGAATTTATAGAGTAGTAAAGTCAGATTCCAAAGGCAACTCGCATAGAAATTTGCCTTTTGGGCTTACAGCATTGCCTTCTGTTATTTTAAGTGTGTAACAGTGATGCTGTGAAAAGTGTCCTGTAATGGGATCAGATGGGAAGCCAAGACACAGACTGTTTTATTAAAAGGGTCCTGAGAATTGATAAATCCTTAAAGGCATAAACTCTTCCTCCTAGGCCAAGTCCAACCCCCAGATGTGTTTTGCTTTGTCGTATTATGTTTGAAAACTCTTGTATTAGTTACCGATATTGAAAATGATGAGTTTTGACACAAAGATGGCAATTTTCAATTTATTTGGAAAATTTAGGAGACTGGTACACATTTCTGAATGACCACGATATATTGGAGCTGAAAAGCTGTATCCCCCTTCAGCTGAGTCTGAGATCCCCGGACCTTCACGGTCTCCACGAGCCACTTTCTCTTTACGTCACCTGACTGGACTCCGTAATCATATGGGTTTGTAAACCCTTATTTAGCCTAAACCCTTCGATTTCCCCCAAGGAAATATTTGAGTTATAAAGAGAAAATAATTTGCCTAAAATTGTGGAAAATTACATTTATCTGTAAAAAGCCATCATACCATATGCCCTTCTTCCTTACTATAAAAAAAAACAACTTTATATTGTGCCAGGTGCTATATATCTAATTTAAAAACAAAACAATACAAGAAAGCATAAAATCCTTAAGTTTCCAGCCTGCCTTGCAAAAGAGCTGGTCATGTGGCATACCGTATTCCAATATTATTTAAGCAGAAATATACTGGGGATTCCTGGGAAAGCTTTATCAGCTCTTTCTACCTCTTTTCTATGTAAGATGTTAAAGTGACACTGGAACAGCCATAATGCAATAATTATTGAGACAAAGGGTATAATATAAGTAAAATAGTCAGGAAAGATAGTTTGAATATATTAAGCCATTGCAGTTGACTTTTGTTAAATGGACCAAATAGAACCCTAACTGATAACTGATAGACATATATATTTTTCCTTTCCATCACACACGTACACACATGCGTGTTTTGCTCCCTTTCACTCTTCTATTTATTATTTTATTCAGTAGAGCAATAGAGAGTTGTTTAGTGCTTGTTAGAAGTCAATCATCGTACTGATCCTGCTTCTGTCTGGGAGTAATGGGAGACCAGACAATGGCACATTGCTCCTAGGTCTCATATTCTTATGCTCATCAAGACCAAGAAAGTCAGACAAAAGAACATATCCTACTTAGGTCTTTAAGGATCCTTCCAGTGGGACTATTAGCACTGTGAATGGAAATACAGCCTGACTCTTGGTAAAAGACTCGAGGACTTAACATATGGAGAATTCTATCATATACAAAATTAAAATATTAAATGTCATATTTAATATTTGATATTTGATATATGATATTAAAATACCATATACAAAATTAAGAGATAAGGGAACAGAAAATAAAATTGATTCTTAGGAGGGCTGTGGTAATTCGATCAGTCCCATCTGCACTATTATTAGTGCTGAAACACCAGTGGATGTAAGATGTAATACCATTAAGACATAGGTGAGAGTATGTTTGTGTATGTGTTTTTATGTGTATGTGCATGTGTACTATACATAAAGATATTTCCTTTGCCTTCCTTGACTGATAGGGAAAAATTGTGTGGGTGGCTGTACTGAATGATTATGTTTAGCCCAGTTTAACATATTCTTAGATCTTTGAATGAATCCCATTCTCAAAATATTTCATGTTGGTAGGTTAAAAAAAATGTTTCAAATGAGTTCTGAGAAAGTTGACAGCCTTGAGCCTCAGTTTCTTCCTCTTTGAGTTGAAGATGTTGAGTTGTACCATTACTAAGTTCCATTCAGATCCAGCATTTTTAGAATTCTAGAAAGTCACTTTCTGATGCATTTTTTCCCTACCACTGTGTGTGCATTGCTTGTACCTGGATCAGTCTCAACAGATGAGCGAGATTGTTTGTATATAAATTAATCAGAAATGGTAGGTTATGAATATGAAGTAAGATATATTCCTTTTATAGTAACCGTAAGAAATATATTCCTATCACATTGAAATGAAAGAAAATCATTCGCCTCACTCTAAAGAGTCGAGATTTGTCGATATATTTGCAACTCCTTTGGACTCTGGAACATGGACAGAAAGAAGGAAGAGAACACAAAAATCTGAAGGCTCATCAGGACCTTTCCTTTCCTGAGCATGTAGCTGTCAGAGGAGGAGGACAGCTTCTCTCGTTGATATCACTGATTTAACGAGCATCCCTCTAGGCATTGTGCACAGGAATACATTCCTAATGATAGAATTTCAGGCACTAAAGTAGGCAGTTGAGGATGAAATACTGGCACAAAGGAAGCTTTCTAAACCCCTCCAAGTGGCTATATAATGGTTACACTCATCATTAGTTCTTTATACAAACAATAACTCAGTGACTAGTATTTACCAGACATCGTGACTGAAACACTTTTACACAAGGCAAGATATTTCCTACAAGGAGTACAAATAATTAAAATATAATAGGATAAATGTTGTGTTAGAAATAATACATGATAAAAAATAAATTAATGAACAGAAGACTATGATAACTTGGGTAAGGATGTGACTAAATATACCTAGTAAAGACTCTATAACTTTTATTTTGGGAAGAAGGAAGAATTTATTTCATACTATAACTTTGTCTGTATGTCCAGAAGGATAGCAAGTAATTACTCCATCCCAGTGTAGCTTACCAAGAGAGATAAATATAATTTTTCACTTAAGGGACCATGAGAAGCACGTACCACAGCAAAAAGAAGAGTGGGCCTTTATGATTCCTTTATTTAAAAGTAATCCATAGGAATATTGTTCAACCTTGGATGTCCTTACTAATTTATATCAATTATACCAACATGGGAGGGAGGTAATGAGGATCTATAAAAGCAAGAGTAGAGTAAAGAATGAGTTCATAGATTAATGGAATAGAGATCTCAACCCAGTCAGAAAGCAAAGCAATAATTGAAACCAGAGAGAGGATCCTCATCATTCATCTTTGTTCCTTGAGCACCTAGCAAAGGTAGAATGAGCCAAGACTTAATAGATTAATGGAATAGGGACATCGACCCAGTTGGAAAGCAATGCAATAATTGAGACCAGGCAGAGGTGCTGGCATAGGTGATTCTGTGTTTTTGTGATTCTCTAAAAATGTGTCTTTCCAGCATTGATGGGAAGGAAGGCATAGGGAGAAAATAGAGGAAACAGTGCAACAGCAAGAATGAGAGTATTAATGACAAAAAATAATGTATCTATCCTTGTAGGGATTAGTGAATTAATATTTACAAATGACCAGAGTGTCTGGGTTAAACTTTCAATATAAGTGAGAGGAGTTACTCTTATGTTACCTTCTCTGAGTCTATTAACAACCAAAATCATTATTATGGACTTGGACAGGATTAAGTGCCAGTCAACAAAGTAAGATGGAAGTTTATTATGGAGAATATTCCATGGTTAATACTAATTTCATAAAATACATTTTAGAAAGTATGGATTAAAATCTGCTATATTGACATTTTTGTAATTCAATCTTTTTTCTTCCTTCAAGAAACTCTTTATATAGAAACACTTTTAGGATGCCATTGATCAATGTCCTATTAATATTTTCATTCCTTTATATTACCTTTTAAAATAAAGTTAAGCTGCCTTTAGAGTACTTTAAAATAATCTTTGGGGTTAACAATGTTCTGCTTTCAATGGTGAAAAAGGAGAGAAATAAATTTTACATTTACTCACCACATGGATTTTTATGTGTTTTATACTATTTAATTAGAATGGAAATGTGCCCCATATATTCAGAGTAGATTCTCCCTTAGTTTTTCATACTAACTCAAGGAGTGAGAAAATAAGTATACCTTCATTCTTCCTCCTGTGTACTTTTCTTATATTTGGCTTCTAATCAGGCACCAGACTTTGTTTCCATCCTTACTACCTCTAAGAAAGGCTGGCTGCTGCTAAGGTTATCTGCCAAATGTCAGATTTCCCCTTCTATGGAAGAACTAAGACATAATTTTTATTCATGGTGTGTCAAATATGTCAATTCAATTAACTTCTGGATTTGTTAGCAGAAAACAGACTTTCAAAAGAGTGTGTGATATTTTCCACGTGGCCAGTACTAATTTGTTGGCACAAAGAATTTCTATCATATGAATGATACTCAATTTTCCCTTTGATGGCCTCACTTTAAAAAAGAGATTTTAAATCAACAGATCTTAGTGATACAGAATTTCAGTCATTTGGGGGTGTGTGTATGTTTCAGTTAGATACTCAAAAATGCCTTTTATTCGCTTCAGCTTGAATCTGTGTGCTGCTGAAAGACTTCCTATTAATGTGATAATTTCAGGGAATATTTTAAATCACTGAGTAACTTTTTGACATGACAACTTTTATCTCCATGATCTTGGAAAATCTGTGTCAAGATAAAGGTACATTTTGGCATAGGGTGGTAAGAGAGTTAGTTATACACTTGGCATTCAATAAGGATAATTGTGTTTTTACTCTTTTCTGATAAATGAAGTATTAATGTATAAGCCTGGTTATGAGTATAACTTTTCCTGTTAATTTATTCTACATATTGCTGTCAAAGTTCTTGGTTCTGCCTCATATATTTTGGCATATAACCCACCTGCTGTAGGCAAAAAAAAAAAAAAAAAAAAGTAGAAAGATATTCTACTTTTTGCAGAATTATTTTTTTCTTAGAATGACACATAAGTTCCTTCATGTTGTGACTCCTCTCTGGTTCCCCAGCCTCATCTACCTCCTCTTTTCATGGTATTTTCTGCTCTAGCAATGTTGCTCTAGTTTAATCTTGACACACTCCCTGATCCCCGCCAGAAGACCATGCTTTTGCATATAGGCTTTCTCTCCTGGCAGGACTAAAAAAGGGGATGTGGGGGAGAAAAAGAAGAAACAAAGAAAGAAAGAACTACTCATTTCTTAAGACTCACCTCAAATGCCCCCTCCTATGCAAGCCTTCCCACAACCCCCACCCCCAGATAGTTTTTCTCTACAATACCTTGTACTATCTTACCACCTACTGATTTCTTGTGGTATTATAAAGTGTGTGAGTATGTGTGTGTATGTGTGTGTATTTCTCCCATTCAGATGATTAGAAAGTTGAAGGAAGGGTCTGAGTCTTATCTGTCTCTGTTAGAAGTAACTAGGGCTAAAACTTTTTTTTTTTTGAAAGAAGGAATAAATGGAAACTACAAGTTTATATTTAAAAAAAAGTGAACAAAACAAACAGGCCAACACAATAGAAATGGTTTACGCAACACTATATGTATAATGGAAGTAGACATGCAAATTAGTCTTTCTACTTGTTAAATTGGAAGAAAATTAATGATCCTGAAAATTAAAGGTAGGGCATCACATTATAAGCTTCGTAAGAACATAACTGGGACCTTTCATTCCTTCTGTTGCCCTTCGTCCCCTTCCTACCCTGAATTCTCTTCTAAAATGGTTCACCCAAGTAGAAAGTTAATTAATTTATATTAAGCAATTAGAGGAAGAAAAATAATTTTCATTTTCAAGCTAAAGAATTAGAAAAAGAGAATGAAACTGACTGATTTTTAGGAAAAGCTTCTAAGATATAGAGGCCAAAAGGTTTCCCGTAAATACCAAGATGAACAAGTGAATATGATGAAGACAATCCATGGAGTAATGTTAACACTATCAGTCAGAGTATAGAGATCTAAATCTGCTACACCAACTTTGATCATACTATGTAAGGATTGGAAAGAGAGAGAAATGGCACATTCTTACTGAAAAGTTTACTTGTAAAGAGAATGAGCAGATAGTTTTCATACATTATTCATGTATTCATGTATTCATCTATCTATTCATCTGTCTAGGCACTGGGATTCATTTTAAGAAATTGGCTCATTCATTGGTGGATGCTAAGATGTCCAACACTGGCCATCAGCAAGCTGGAGACTCAGGGAGAGGCAATCATATAGTTCCAGTCAGAGTCCAAAGGCCTAATCCCAGGAAAGCCAATAGTTTAAATACTAATCTTTGCCTATTTCCAAAGGTAGGAGAAGACCAAATTCTCTCTTCTTCTGCCTTTTGTTCTATTCAGGCCTTCAATGGATTGGATGGGGAGGGCATACAGTGCCAGATTTAGGAGGGCAGTCTGCTTCACTGAATCTATTGGTTCAAATGTTAACCTTTTTCAGAAACACCCTCACAATCACGCCCAGATTAATGTTTAACCAAATGACTGGGCATCCCAGGGCCCAGTGAAGTTGAAAAATAAAACTAACAATCACAATACATTTCAAAGGAGGGAAATACTTGTGGATTCACTTAAAAATGAATTATTAACATGAAGCCTATAATCATACTTTACAAGGGACACGAGGAGGGGGAAAGCACAAAGGAGAATGGATTCTGGTCCATGCCCCACACACAGCAAAAAATATTTATTTAATGAGTAATTGAGATCATCATTTAGTTAGAGATAGATATCCCAAATTTAGAAAAGTTACAGGTAATTCAAAGGACAAGTACAAAATAAAGTCAAAAGGGGAGACAATATAGGTAAAGCAGAAGGGAAATGATGAATATCCAGTTAGCTCAGGTATTTAAGATAATTACAGTTATAGGTACAGTCTTTAGGAACCAGAGAAAATGTAAAGTAGAATTTATCTAATGTAAGTTAAAAAAAAAAAAGGAAAATAATTTTACAGTAACACACGATGACTATGCCTAAGAAATATGAAACTCCAGCTTCTCCTGTTGTACCCTATTTCAGTTTATCCTCACTAGTACCAGCAGTCTGCTTTTAAAACTGTGCGTCAAATTGGCATCCACATGCTCAAAAATATCTTAGGGAATCCCCACTGTCTAAATGAAATTCAAATTACTTTGTATCCCATAAAAACTCCTAACAATTTCCCTTGCTTTTCATCTCCAGTCTCATTTCTTGCCACTGCTCTCCCTATATGTGCTAAACTCTGTCTACAACTAACTTAGACTCCTTCTCTTCCCTAAACAACGCCATCCCGTTTTCAGCTGATGAGCCCTATTCCTTGAAAGACAAGTTTATGTTGATGATGATGATAATAGGGATGATAATATCATGAGGGAAAGAGGAAAGTGGTGGTTTTAACTCTCTTTTATTAATGATTTCTGGCCGACCCCTGTAGAGAATGTCTTAACTGCACTATTTTATTTAATTCTTATAACAAACGTAGGTTCTGCTATTCACAGTTTATTGTTGCAAAAATTATAGTGTAAAGAGAGTGAATGACCTATTCAAGGTCACTCACTTAATAATAATTTTCATTAAGTCTGAATGCCAAATCCATTCAGCAAACTACCAAAATGGATGTTTCTCAGAACTCTTTTATTAATAGTAAAATTTAAAAACTCATTAAGCCCTCCAGTATGTTCTCTTTATATTGTATCTAATTTTGTCAGAAGTATTTGCACATCAGTCTACTCAATTTGATTTAATTTCCTTGAGCCTAAGAATGAGTTCCATCCAGCCTGCTTCCCCCATGCCCTGCACGATGTTCAGTTCATCATAAGCACTTTATAATCTTTTATTAACATAAACATATAAAAAAGTTAAATTCTAAATTTACCCAAATGGAGGCCATAAACTCAATAGTAAAAATAAGAAAGCAAATTGTCTTTGCTATATTTAATATTAGAATAGATAAAAGCTTATTCAAATTCCCTTTTATGACAATGTCAATAGATATATGAACTGGATGAAAATAAACACAAAATTTAATTATTTTTCTTAATTATTATTTAAGAAAAGTCTTTGAAAAGAGAAGTACCAAAGGATATAAAAACAGAAAGATCAGGAAATGTACCAAATTGATAGTGATTGGCTAAGCAAACAGAAGTCTATAAACAATGGTTTCAGGGCAGGGGTTGTTCTTGTATCAGTCACAGAAAGCATGAAAATTAAGTAATTTGCTTTAAGTAATCTTGTCATAGGAAAACACCACATGCTTCTTCCTACTTTCTTTTTTCAATGAATCCCTTGTATGGTTGTCCTTTAAAAGGTAGGATAACGGTCTTTATTGTTTATAGACCAATCAGTATCTTTCAATCCTAATGTCTATGCTCTTTGTCACTTTTAAGACAGGAGAGGGCAAAGGAGGTGCCATAAATGTTACCATGGACAAGATGAAGTAGCTGATAGGCTCATGAGAGTAATTATCAGGGACAGAGAGAGCTGGCTCCCAGCATTAATTCCCACAACTCTGACCTTTATATTGGATTTTTTTGATGGAATTCAACTTCATTTTTCTAATTTTTAAACATTCTGTATTTATTCTCTAATTTCTCTTGCATTTTTAAGGATTTTTTGGTAACCAATCTTTTCAAGTAAATAATTGGACAGCAATGAATGCATTTTTTTGAGACTTTACCTTGTTGTAGTTATGTAAATGCATTTAACTGGAAGTAGAGGTGGGTTGAAATTTAGACTTCATTATTACCTTATATATTCTTTTTATATATAGCATATATTGCCTTTTTGTAATATTTATAGTGTCCCAAATACACAACTTCTTTAAGTATTTTCAATTATATGTATTTGGCCAAATAACCACAGTAGAAAGTTCTAATTGAGATTCTGGGGCTTAGATTTGAAAAACAAATAAAAAATACCAAACAATTTGGTGCTCCTATAATATATGTATTCTTTAGGTGGTATATGTTTAAAAAGCACTACTTAATAGTGCATGTGTATCAGAATAAACTTTTTATTTTTGCTTTAATCAAAGTATACCAATTTTTAGAAAAAAATTCACATCAAACACTATAAAAAGTAAATCATATTCTATAAATGCAGAACCTGTGAAAGTCACAATCTGTGCTTTACTCATTGATTATATTTATTTACATCTTACCTACTCCATCGTCTTTCCTTCTATATGACTCTTTTGAGTGACTGGTTCTGGTATATAGACGTCAGTTATCAAGTCATATGGACCCTTGTCCTTTTCCTTCTTTGGTAACTCCTTTAGTGTTCATGTTAAAATTTCAGATAATATAAACTGTTATAAAGAAGAAATTTTAAATGAACTGAAATGCCACCAGTTGAAGGGAACCACTATTATGTTTGGCATATATTCCTCAAGAACATACATAAGATAGATATAAGCACAACTACAATGTTGACATGCCTATTTGCCTTATAAAATGTAATCACTCTATATAAAATATACAAAGTGTGTTTTTTGCTGTGTAATTTGTTATGGCCATCTTCCCATGATAATATGGTAAATTTATCTTAAATTGTGTTTATCGAGCCAGATTAACAATAACATTAACATTTTTTTTTTTGCTCTTCTTGGCATTAAAACATAATTATGTATCAGAAATAAGTTTAGGGTAAACCTCTTACTTGTTTAGGAAATTAATATTTATACAAAGCCAAAAATAGATAAGTAGAGAATAATGGCAGCAATAGATTTTCTCAGAAAATTGAGGTGAACTTGATTAATAGAAGGTGATAATAATGGTAGAACAAACTTCTCATGACTTTAAAACCAGCCATTTAAATATTAGGCACTCATATGTCAGGTTCAGTATTTATCGTAGCCCTTGAATCTGAAATCAACAAGAGTGCATTTCTTAAAATTTATAAAACTTAGAAAATACGGTACCTTTCTCTAGTTCTTTCTTCAAGATGTTTTCTTTATCTTTGCATTTGTTTTTCTCCCTTTTAATCTTACTCCTTTCACTCAATTAAGTTCACTTGTTCTGCTTTATTATGTATGCTTTGAATTCTCAACCACAGTTCCAAAAAAGCTTCTTCAGAACTTAAATTAATGGGATGCCTGGGTGGCTCAGTGGGTTAAAGCCTCTGCCTTCGGCTCAGGTCATGATCTCAGGGTCCTGGGATCAAGCCCCACATTGGGCTCTCTGCTCAGCAGGGAGCCTGCTTCCCCCTCTCTCTCTGCCTGCCTCTCTGCCTACTTGTGATCTCTCTCTCTCTGTCAAATAAATAAATAAAATCTTAAAAAAAAAAAAAAGAACTTAGTAATCTGAATGGTCAGTGATTATTATTTTTAGAAATTCTTGGGTTTTTTATGTTTTTGTACTCAACAGTAATCTAAATGAACCTGAGATATATAATCACAAGATTTTTTAAAATAAAAATGACAGACATGCTTTAATTTGTATTAAGTGCTTCATATTTATGTTCTTTCCATATTAATGGCTACTAGAAATAAATATTATAAAAAAATTCTCTTAAAGGCTTAGAATATAGGAAACATGTTTCCCCAAATAGTATTTGAATCCGCATGGCTATAGAGAACCCACTTTAATAGCACAAAGCAGAACATATATTCATGTTGCCTCTTTATCCTCTAATATTTAAGGCATTATGTGTGATATCTAAATTGTGTGATTCCAAGATAATAAAACTAATTACATTTTGTGTGACAGTGATATGTTAGTCTTTCTAGATAAATTGTATAAACTTTTTTTTATAAGAAATAATTCACCTCTCCTGGATTACTGTGTTGTGTTTAGAAGTACACACCTGAATCTTGGAACACTGAAAAAATAAAATAAAATTAATTAAAAAAAAAAAGTACACACGTGAATGCTGGCAATATCTGTCTTTAAAGCTTAGTAAACGCAACAGCAATCTGAAAAAGATAACGATAGCTGCTTCAAATGAACATAATTGATTACTAATTGATAAGCACTCTGCAGAGGTTTCTCTCCACCATCTTCTCATTATCTTTCTGCTGAAACTAATATAATGCTCTTGGGTTTGACCCATTCACTTGCCCTTTCTCTGCACAAGTCTCTTACCCTGCCATGTTTCTCTACTTGACAACCTTTTTTCTTAAGGATGGATTAGATGTATTAACATCTCTCTCTGTGTGTGTCTCTCTGTCTCTCTCTATATTTATTTTACTTTGGCAGCAAACATTAGTTATGACTTGCTATATTTCACTCCCCAAAGTGTTAATATCATCTATAAATTATGACCCATGGTAGGCACTGGTTGTTATCAATCACCAAGGAGTAATTGATGCTGACTGAATCAAATCAATGTGATGTTTGCAGAGCTATGACCTTGTCAGTTAACTTGGGTGCAACAAATCAGTTAGATCTATAGAACTGAATCTTAAAGATAACTGAGGGAGGAAGGTTTCCATCAATTTAGAAAAACAAAAATAGCTTTTATCTTTGACTAGTCCTTTCGTTATAACATGGGATAGTCTAAAAGCTCTGCAAAAAATCATTACTAATCTTTTTTTATGTGGAATCACAGACTAAATGAAAGCTGCTGAGAATATTAAACATGAAAGAAAGCTTGTTCTACCTCCCGTTTTATAAATAAACTATATAAACACAAGGACCAGAGAGGTGGAATAGTTCCAGATAGTACAATGAGCCTTTAGCAAACATGGGACCAGAACTCTTTTCCTGACCAACTCCCATCCCACTTCCTCCAGATTTAGAATTAAATCTATTTCCAGGGGCACCTGGGTGGCTCAGTGGGTTAAAGCGTCTGCCTTCAACTCAGGTCATGATCTCAGGGCCTTGGGATCGAGCCCCACATCGGGCTCTCTGCTCAGCGGGGAGCCTGCTTCCCCCTCTCTCTCTGCCTGCCTCTCTGCCTACTTGTGTCAAATAAATAAATAAAATCTTTAAAAATAAATAAATAAATAAATAAATAAATAAATAAATAAATAAATAAATAAATAAATCTATTTCCAATTAGCTTCAAAATGCACATAGAGTCCACTTTAATATATATCTGTAAAAAGCTGCAGTTCAGCCAAGACCTGAAGACTACATTTAGATATAGAAAGAACCAAATTTTCATCATTTGGGTTAATTTAGTCACAAATCTCTGATTTGATTTAACCACATTTTTTTTCCCAACCGACTAAGAATTTGATGTTGCGATAGTACTTTCATAGCATGCATTTGTAAGGTGATGGCTTTAATAATATAATAATTTTAATAATATGATAGGCTTTTATATGTCCACTGTACGGAGAAACTTCCAAAGATATTGAATCTTTGTCAGTTTGACATAAGGAATTCAGTCAGTACCTATTACAAGAAAGAATCCATTAGTTTTCATTCATTTGCCAGTTCTATCAGCCCCAGGCCAGCTGCTTTCTGTTTTCACTTTTTAATTAATTAACTATATCCTAAGTGCTAAAAGCAATGAGTCATTTTAAGAATTTATTTTTTGTATCATCATTTCTAGTTTTGCCACTTTGTACTCACAAATAAGCCACAAATGGATTAATCATCATGTCATCTAAGGATATAAAAACATGCTATGGAAGTTAATTTAAGAAATAGATTGTCCTAGAATTTTATAATAGCTTCCGTTTATTAAAGCCCTGCTAGGTAACAGTGTACTGGCGATTTTCCCTATATCATTTCCAATTTGTAACTGCAACTACTTAAGGCTTATCTCATTGAAATCCCTCCCTTTACGTAATGAGAAACTGAGGCTCAGAAAATCTGAGCATATTGCCCAAGGTTAAATGACCGGTGAATGGAAAACCCAATGCTAGCTAGCTCTTGATCTCTGGATTCTGAATCTTAGTTTTCACCTCTACACCAGTTTAATTTTATAAATCTAAGGATTCAGAAGTAGTAACTTTGGTCTTTTAAGTCATCCTTAGTTGAAAGAAATAGACTAAGAAAAAACCATGTCAGTAGAAAATGTGACCATTCCTGAATGTCAGATTTCTTTATTGTTTTTTTTTGCAAAATATTTCTTTTTGCAAAATACTTTATTGCAAGTATTTTGACACCAAAGCTGGTTTGACTGCTCACATGGTTTGAAATTGAACTTAAATAAATGCTAGAAGAAAATATGGTATGACAAATACCCCAGAGTAAATAATGCCAACAAAATCTAACTCTCAGGTAGTATTCAGACCAGCTATATAAATTGTGGGGCTCAGGGCAGAATGAATACATGAGACCTCCTATTCAAAAAGCAGGCAGAAAATGTCATTAAAGTTACTAAAATATGTGACTTTTTTTCTTTTTTTTTGTGGTCTCTTTTTCTCAACTTGTCATGGTATTGGGTTTCATTATTATTATTATTTAATGTTCTAAATAAAGAAAAATTAAAATTTTAACTATTAGCATGAATTTTAGAATTTGTACTTGTATAATACCAATTTCAAATGAAAATATGAATTTTTATCTGTAGAACTGCTAAAATTATATAATTTATATTTCTTAGCTTATATATGCATATGTATTTCTTTCTAATTGGGCAATGGAAATATGTAATGAAATTAATTCAGCTGTTTTTGTTTTACTTTTTGATACGCACATATTCTGCCAACAATCTCTACCTTTAACTTAATGATGAGTAAGAGAGGACTTACAAGGTAAAGGAATTATGGGCTTTCCTCTTTCTCTTTCTTTCAGTGGCATTATTTTAAGCATAAATCATTGACTAACACAGAGAGGTAACACTTGTAAAATGAATACAGTATAGTCCCTTGATCATTCATGTTTCTCTCTTTATTCAGATTAGCTCTAGTTCAAACAGAGAACATGGCCTCTTGAGGGCTGTCAGCATCCCCTCCTTACTCAGCTGTAAACACAACACACTTATCTTGTACACAATTTGAATATTACTGAACTTCAACACATTATGGGTTTACCCGAATTCTATGCTTAGGAGGCATCACAAATACTGTATGTGAATGGTTGGCAAGCAATGGCAGACATGCCGATTCTGCGTATCTCCCCTGCTCACACGCATGATCTGCTGTCCCAACAAACTTCCATTACAAAACAAAGACTAAGAGATGTAATTGTTAAAAATATCAAGATGATAAAAACCAGTCACATACCCATGAAGCCAATTCAGCCAGTAGTATCTGCAGAAGTAAAAACATGCCGTATCTTCAGAATACTTGTTAATGTAAAAGGGGAATTAAAGACTCTATTTAGAATTTTTTTTTCCCCTATGAGAATGTCTCTTTGAAATGTGAGAAATTTTAAAAGTCATGGAACTGTTAAAAGAATACCTGGTAAATTTGACAGTGAATGAATTATAGAATTATTTTATTGGTGACTCCAAAGCCTCTAATATAGATTGGAATTTAAGCTGTATTGGTGTCAGGAGAAAACACATGGGCATTAGAATAAGAAAATCTGTACTTCTATTTGCCAGTTCTTTAAACACAGGGAAATTATATAACCTCATTTGTAAATGGGGATGATTGTGATCATATCTTGGAATTTTATTTGAACCAACTCTGACAATATAGAAAGGGTTCTAATCATGGTTCCCTGATAAATATGTCATTTGGCACAGTAGGCATTTTATAGAGTATAGCTTTTTTTTTTTTTTTTTTTTTTTTTTTACTTTTGGAGTTATCCAATGGCAGTTGAGGAAAAATGTCCTCATTAATATGTACTAAGTGCCAAAAGTAATTTTGGAAGATAAATCAAAACTCTAACAATATATATTGGAGCCTTTGAAAAGTATCACCAAAGAGGCTCAGTGGGTTAAAGCCTCTGCCTTCGGCTCAGGTCATGATCCCAGGGTCCTGGGATGGAGCCCCTCAGCATTGGGCTCTCTGCTCAGCAGGGAGCCTGCTTCCCCCTCTCTCTCTGCCTGCCTCTCTGCCTACTTGTGATCTCTCTCTGTCAAATAAATAAATAAATTCTTAAAAAAAAAAAAAAAAAAAAAAGAAAGGACCACCAAAGATAAAAACAGAAGGTAAGGGGGAAAAAAAATCCAAGATTTCATGAGTTGTTCAAAACTGTGAGAAAAGAACCGGAACAAAGAGAAAACTATTCCAGACAGAGAACATTGTTCAAGGGACATCAGAAGTGCATTTAGAGATCTGTTTGGAGGGCAGTCCTAGAGCAAGTGTCCCAGGAGGCCCTGTCTGTTTTCTGTAGCCTCCATTAATCTTGTTTTCCCTTCAATCAGCACCTTTCACTGTGTTATTTAATTTTGTGTTTCTTATTATCTACTCCAGATGTCTGTTTCTCATTTTCACAGCTACATTTCAGATTTCTTGACCATAAAAAACCAACTCTGGTAACCTTGCCTGTCTTCTTTTTCACCTCCCCAGGGTAAAGCACAGTCAAGGTGAATTGTTTCTGAGTTGTTTGCCTTGTTCGTCACATTTCTGTGACCATATCCATTGTCATTATAAAATAAAGTAATACATCAAATATTTGGATGTAAAATGAGAAGCGTAGGCGAAATAAATTATGAAGTTTTTTCTGGGTCCAAAATTTTAATATACAATTTTGGACACGGGGATTCTTTTAGTGAAAATAAAGTATTTGGAGCTTTAAAAATTCAGATTGCTTCTTTATGTAATCTCAATCCCTTTGAAAGCAATCTTCAATCTATTTGAGGTCCAAGAGCCAGGTTGAAATTACCATCTTATCACAGGTCCCATTATAATTCTTATTCTTATGCTTTCCTTACATTTTCTCTGGTTTTATGTCTTTTTCTAATTTTATTTTCACAATTGCACTACATAGATGTGTGTTTTTTTGTTCTACTTTGCTTTGCTGTAATCATGAGAGTCTTTGTTTATATTTGGAATTAATAGTTTACCCTATAAGAATATCCTTTTTGTACCACATTTACAGACCCAGTTCTTGACTAATTATTGGGCTAACGTGAGTTCTGGAACTGTCCTTAGGAAACAGGAAGTTTTCTGTGTCATCATATAAAAGCCAGGAATAGTAGTAATGAGAAATAAGTGGGTAATCACTTAATGAGTCATTTGCTATAGATGCTAATATTATTGTTTTACATGAAATGTTATGTTTCTATTGGCTGCGTATAAGATAACATGATTTAATTTTCTTCCCATCATCTCTTGATAAGCCTTTCTGTAGTTCCCATATTTTGGCGTTCTCAACATGGGGATCTCTTAGAGTTGGGATGTAGGCATGTAACTTAGACAACCAAGAATTTACTTCAGTTCAGAATTATTTAGTATGAAAGAGAAGGCTCTCTGTGGTGTCTCTAATTTTTCTGAGTTGGTGCTCATAGAAGTATTTGGCTTTCACTGGCCTCAGTAGCAACCAGTCATGTTCCTACTACTGAAATGGTTTTTGTGGAGAGAGGGAGGTAGGAGTTTTCTACAGAGTTCCATGCACCAGCAGTGTTTGTTTGTTTTCCCTACCAGCCAGTTTCATGGTATAGTTTTAACTAATATTTCCAGAAACTTAGCCCCCATCCTTGGTTTTTCAGTGTTCCCAACTCTTCTTGGAGATCCCTAATACCTTTCTAATACACATCTTTTAGGCTTAATTAGCTAAAATCCAATTCTGTCTCTTATACAAGAATTCTGATAGAGCTTTCCTTAAGCCTTTGTTCAAATAATGGAGATCTAAATACGAATAAATATAGTATAATATATGGAACACATCTAGGATTATGTCAGGGCCATCTGCACCTTTGTGTTAAACAGTAATACTCCTGCTCCAGGTAGACAAATTGTGAGAAGCGGTTTCTTGGAACATTCGCTTCCGTTGGCACACTGCTTGACGGGTTCAGCAGGCTCTGTGATGAAAGGTGCTTTCTTGGGCGAGGGGGAAGGGGTGACTGGTGACGGGAACTAAGGAGGGTACTTCACTGTGCATAGTTATATGCAGCTGATAAATCATAAATTCTACCCCAGAACTACTAATACACTATGTGTTAACTAACTTGAATTTAAATTAAAAAAAAAAAAAAAAAGAAAAAGAAAAGTAAAAGAAAAGCTGCTTTCTCTTCTGGTCAGACATAGCTCTGTGCAGGAGGTTAGCCAACATACAGTTTGGCTTTCAGTCTCCTGTCTCCTCTGCTGTTTGTTTGTTTGTTTTTCTTTTCTTTTTGTGTAGAGAACAAGCTGCACAACCATATGGAATAGCCCTGATATAATCTATATGTATATAACACATGTATGTATGCATTTATGTACATACATGCATTACACCCGTGATGTATTATTTTAAGTTAACTTTGGTAAGTCATTAGGTTTTACTGAGAATCAAATTACTATCTACTGCTTATAGTTTAAACGTATTAAGGTAGTTTGGAAATAATCTGAATTTAGTAATTATTCGATACTGAGAACATTTTTTTTATCTGCAAAAGTGTTAGTCCAAAGTATATAATAAATGAAGTACAAAAATATACTGGAAAATTACAAAGCACAGTAGTCGAAAGTGATATAAAATGTCAATCCCTGATTATAAATTTTTGGTTCATCTATAGGGAAGGCTGTGACTTCTGTTTAATCTCAGTAAGATCTTGATTATAATCCTGAATCTTATTATTCTCACCATTAGCTGTTATATATTTAGTAAATATAAGTAATATTAGTACTTAATCTGCATCTTTCGATGGTGTTAATCTTCTTACTACCACACTGAAAAAAAAATGAAGATAAAATCAAGGCCAGCGGAGATTTCTCTGCTGGAAAAGGGAATGCTTAATTGCATGAAAAGCCTGGAAGCCTGTAGGTAGGATGTGAGAAAGGAGAAATGGTTGGTGTTCTTACTGCTGACCCAGCTGCCTCCTGTGCTAATCTTCTTACTTGTTGTTTCTCCTTTATCCCCAAAAGTTTGATGATGCAGGACCATGAAGGCCAAAGCAGAACTGATACTTTGAGAGCTATGTCGTAGAGCCACAAACTGCCTGTTCCTTTTATCCTAATCCTAAAAATGCTTTAACCCAATGGCTAAGTCTGTGTTGTCCAGTATGAAGCCACTAATCAACATGCGGCCATTTAAATTAAAATTAATGCTAAGTAAAATGACATGTTCAGCTCCTCACTTGCCCTAGTCACTTTGCAAGTGGTCCATTGCCACCTGCGGCCAGAGCAGATGGAACATTTCCATCCCTGCCGGACATCCAGTTGACCATGCTGGCCTAAGCATTTCCTTAGAAATTGATTTTCATTTTTAACTTATAGTTCCCTGGAATCTTGTTTTAAATTCTGCAATGACATAATAAAATCCCAGTCCCATATTGACCGTTTCCTTCCCATTTAGGTGTTGATGCTGGGTATTTGGTAAGTAGTGTCTTGTAGAAGGAAGGATAGCAGGGCAGCATTTTAGTCTTTAACCCTTTTGATAAAGTCATACTTCCTTTTATCACAACTTGTTCGCTAACATAGACTAATGACTGCATTTCATCAAATCTGACATATCATCAATTGAAAGACGCACCATTATCTTATGTTCTAGTAAGCTTGACCTTCTGTTTGTTTCAGCATCCTCTAGTTTCAGAGACGTTAAAATGTGAAAAAAGTACACCAGCTGAGGTTCTTGAAATATGATAACGGAAATCTTTATTTACAAAATCAGATCTTGTGATGTAGAGTAAGACAGTTTAAATACAGAAAATCATTCTTGGTAGTGTCTTAATGGATTGAGAGTTTTCTTAAAATATCCCTCTATTCCTTTCTTCATCTATATCTGGCTTTATCTCAGATAGCAAATAGCTCATCTTTGTTTTTTGGGTATTTTTTTTTGTCTTATTAAAATATAAATGCAAAAAAATATGGCCTTTTTAGTGTACAGTTCTACAAGTTTTAATGACTGCCTGCGGTTATGGAATCACCACTATAGTTAAGATATAGAATAGTGCCAACACATCAAAAAATTACCCCATGTTATTTGATACTAACTCTTCTCTTTAATCTCAGCTCATGGCAACTTTGGGGTTTTTTTTGTCTCTACAGTTTTGTGTTTTCCAGAATATCATATAAATAGAAATAATGTAGCCTTTTAAATCTGGTCTCTTACTTTGCATAATGCATTTGAGGTGGATGCATGTTGTTTGTTTCTTTTTATTGGTGAATCATAATTGCTTGAATTGATATACCACAATTTATTCATCTATTTCTCCAGTTGAGGAACATTTGGGTGTTTTAAGGTGTTGATGATTATCCAAAGAGCTAGTATAAACCTCTGGACCCAGATTTTTGTATGAATATAGACTTATATTTCACTTTGAGAAATACTTAAGAATGGGGATTGTTGAATCTTACGGTAAATATATAACTTTATAAAGAACCGTGAAATTATTTTCTAAAGTACCATTTGGTAATACCACCAAAAATGTTTGAAACTTCCCCTTACTCTATATAATCACGACTTTGTATCATAAGTATTATCATTATTTTGCCATTTTAGTTAAGTGTTTAGTGGTATTTGAATTTTCCTAATGACTAATCATCTTGAAATATTTTCATGTGCTCAATATCTATCCATATATTTTCTTTGGATTAATGTTTGTTCAAATCTTTCTCCATTTTCTTTTTTTTTTTTTGGTTAGGAGAGTTTATTATTTAATTATGAGTTCTTTATTTATTTTGGATACAGGTCCTGTATCATATAAGATTTCAGATACTAAAAAAAAAAAAAAAAAAAAAAGATTTCAGATACTTTCTCCCAGTTTGTAGTTAACCATTTCATTTTGATATAAATGATTTTTTTTAAATCAGACATTCTTAATGTAGATGAAATCCAGTTTAGTTTTTTGTTTTGTTTTGTTTTCATTTATGCATGATGCTTCTGGCTTTCTAGCTAAGGAATTTTGCCTAACCTAAAGTCACAAAGATTTTTCTCCAGGCTTGTTTCCTTTTGGAACTTTTAGGTTTTACATGGAGGTCTAGGATTCATTCTTAGTTAATTTTAATGTATGATGCAAAAATAGTTAAAAGTTTATTGTTTTGTATATAAATATCTAATTATTCTAGCACCTCTTTATAAAGATTTTTATTTATTTGACACACAGAGAGAGATCACAAGTAGGCAGAGAGGCAGGCAGAGAAAGGGGAGGAAGCAGGCTCCCTGCTGAGCAGAGAGTCCGATGCGGGGCTCGATCCCAGGACCCTGAGATCATGACCTGAGCCGAAGGCAGAGGCTTTACCCACTGAGCCACCCAGGCGCCCCTATTCTAGCACCTCTTGCTGAAAAGTCTGATTATTCTTTCTCCACTAGACCATTGACTTGCCATGGAAACTTTGTTTGAAATTCACTATGGATACATATTTGTAGACTCTATCTTATTCCGTGATATGTATCCATCATTTCTCTAATATATTATGTTGAATACTGTACCTTTATAAGAAATCTTGAAATCAGATTGTGGAAATCATCCAATTTTGCTCTTAAAATTGTCTTGGCTTTTCTATGTTTTGTTTTGGTTTATTTTGTTTGCAACTCGTGTATTTTAGAATTAGTTTGTCAATATGTTTTTAAATTTGTTGGAATTTCATTTGGAGTTGTGTTAGATCTGTGGATTAGTTTTGGGAGATTTGACATATTAATTACATAGAATATTCCAATCCATGAATACCATGTATGACAATATACCTACATTGTCTCATCAGTGTTTAGTTCTAAGTATATAAATTCAGCATACCTTTTTTAGATTGATATTTAAGTACTTCATAATTTTGACACTATTATAAATGGCACTGCTTTTTCAAATTTAATTCCTAATTATTTATTCCTACTTTTGACTCATTTTTCTACATTGACATTTTATCCTTTAACATTGTTAATTTATTATCATTGTTTCATTTATAAGTTCTGAAACTTATTGTAGTTTTATTTGGATTTTCTACATAGGTGTTATGTCAGTTGAGAATAGACACAGTTTTATTTTTTTTTTCTATTAAGTATATATGTTATTTCATTTTATTGCACTGGCTAGGAATTCTAGTTTAATGTTCAACAAGAATGGTGAGAATGTTCCTTGCCTTGTTTCCAAGGGGATGAGCATTTAGTATGCCACCGTAAAGAACGACATTAGCTGTATGTTTTTGGTAATGCTATTTATCACATTGAGGATGTTTGCTTCTAATTATAATTGTTCAGAGATTTTAATCATGAATGGGTGTTGAACGTGAAGTGATTTTTCTGCACCAATTAATATATAATTTGATTTTGGGGGGCTGTTGATAATGTGAAATATAATACTTGATTTTCAAATAGTAAAGCAATCTTGCATCTAGAATAAATCCTATTTGGTCGTTATATATTCTCCTTTTAGAGGATATTTATTTGTTAGAATTTTGTGGAGGCTTTTGTGCCTATCTTCATGAAGCATATTGGGCAGTTGTATTTATTTTAATGCCTTCATCTGGTTTTGGTATTAAATACTGCTGGCCTCATAAAATGAATTAGGAAGTATTCTGTTCTGTCCTGTATATGTGTGTGGAGTTGTTATTCATTAAATGTTTAATAGAGTTCACCAATGAAGTCATCTGGACCTGCAGTTTTCTTTGTTTCAAAATTTTATTAGCTATTAATTTAATTTCTTTAATACAAATAGTACTGTTTAGATAACATATTTCATTTTAAGAAGATCTTGTTTTTGTGGCTCTCAAGAAATTTGTTAATGCCAGTTATCAGATGTACACATATAGAACTATACTAACTACCGCCAATAAGGTAGTACCTTGTAATGGTTTAGTGATACTCTCTTTTTTATTTCCATTGTTTCTAGTTTTGTTTTCCCTTTTTTCTTTTGTCAATCTTGTTATAAGATTATCAATCTAATTGATTTTTTGGAAAGAACATGTTTTTGCTTTCAGTGATTTTATTATTTTTCCTCATTTTCATTGATTTTTATTTCTTATCCTTGAGTATGCTAGTATTTGGGAGAGTGGTATTACAAACAAATGCATCTTTGTTGTTGGGTTGGCTATCTTTTATTCAGCCTCAGGATAAGTTAATTTAATTGCTTTCTTCATAACAAATACATGTCAATGAGTTAATATCATGGAGAACATGTCTAAGAATAATACAGGATAAGGAGGAATTTTGTAAGGAATGTCTTCTATCTCTTCATTCCATTCCAAGTCATAATCTAGAATGTAATTGTTAATCAGGAGTGTAAGGAGTCTAGATGTTTCTAAGAATACCTGGAAAATTAACTTATCTCAGAAGTGTGTAATTAAAACCTAGTGTAGTTCAGGATGACTAAATTAATTGACACTGTATAATAAAAACTCTAAATAATAATTATCACAAACATTATATTCCCACAGGAACAACAATAACAGAATCTAATGCTTATTAAACCCTGAGGATATACCAAGTACTTCACAAACACTGTCTCAATTTATACACATAATAAATTTATGGGATAGGTCCCATTATCATCCTTGTTTTCCAGATACGGAATTTAGACCTTCCCCTATCCAGAATGTAATCTTTGGAGCTGAGACTAAATCCCAATAGCACATCAAGTGCCTTAACTAAGTCATTGAGAAGCTATTTCTTCTGTCCAGTCTTTGTCATCTACTTGTTCAGTGTCTTCTACCACTTGCCTGAATCCCATTCTATTTTCTTCTAATCCAGGTCAGAACTGTGGCACTGTTTTCTTATCTGTGGGTTCTTATTTCTATTTCAGAAAGTTCAAAGCCTCAATTAGGAATACTTCTAAGTTAAAGAAAATATAGCTTCTTTTTCAATGGTACTTTGAAAAGGTGGTTTTCCTACACCACCGAATGTGTAATACCAGAGTAATAAGCCTAGCTTCTCTCCTTGTATGAGCCGGGAATGATATTTGATACCTGTTTATTTCTGGACTCTGACCAGGATATAGCATTGGGAAGAGATTTTAAAGCCTTCTACTTTCACTTAGAAAAATAACTTCTTTATTGTAGTCTAAACTGAAAAGGATGATTAATTTCACAGTAGGGAAGAACATTGACTTTTAAGTCCTTTTCTCATATTCTGTAATGAAACTTTTCCAGCCCCCAATTTTTCAATTACTTCGGCTCCAGATAAAGGGAGTTTGGATAAAGCAGAAGAACATTTCCCAAACCTGCCTGAAAATAAGGGTGACCTGAGGCACCCTGTAAGACAGATTTCAATGTCTCACCTCAGGCGATCTCCTAGAATTCATAATTTTATGAAGTGCTTCTAATGAATTTTGTGAATCAGAAAATTTGAAGAACATCAGAATACATTTTTTTAAAAGGGGAAGGGAAAGGATAATTTGGAGTCATAAAACAATCAAAGTGTAAACTGGGCTTCTGGAATCAAACAGAAAAGGACACAAAAGTAAAGAAAATAGATCCACATACTTCAATTTTTAAATAATTTTCCCTTGATCTTCTGATTTTTGGTGTAAATCATACATACTAACTCCCCTTTGCAAGTAGTTACATGTTTGTGGCATTTAGCTTCCTAAGGGAAAAAAAGTCTACTCTTGAACCTCAGGCTCTGGTTCCTGCTTTACCCGATGGTTTCTGGACAATCTCTTTGGCATTTTCAGTGTTCAGTTGGTTTGGTTGAGCTTCAGGGTTGAAGATTTGGCCTCTCCTGGAACACATTTCTGTTTTGGGTAATAACCAGGATGGCATGAGCCACATGCCAATCCACTTGAGTATAAATGAAGTGTGTGAGATTGAAAATCAATTTGTTATGTATTTGAGGTGTGCATGCCATCAGGAACCTTACAAATACAGACGTCAGGGTGATTTTATGTTACCTTTGCAATGGGAGAAAACAACTTTCTTCAGATATTAATATAACCATTAGAATAATTCCTCTGTAAAGTTCTGTCTTGAGTTCTGTTTCCTTTTGGAAAAAAATATATACATATATTTCTCATCAGCGTAGTAGTCAGGTCATTTTTCATAAGTAGCATATAAAAGAGAGCATTAATCTTTATCAATGTCTGCTTGTATTTTTATCAAAATGTCAGTTATTCTGAAATACTTCCAATGCATAACCCTTTTCCTTAATAAGAGTCCCTCTTTATTAACTCCTCCAGTAGCTGCTCATCCTTTAAAAGGAAAGCACTGATTTTCCTCAAAGATGTTATCATATTCAGGAAACTAAGGCAAGCAAAGTTATGTCACTTGTCCAAGTCTGCACAGTAAAGGTTAGGCCAGACACACGATCCACACAAACACTTTCACACCCCACGAACAATCTTCACTACTAAATTACTATGCAGACTTATATTAACGTGATGATGGCAGATATTAAATAAAAACATGAGGAAGTAAATGGTGTTCATCACCAATCAAAATATTGGTGTTTTAGGAAATGACTCAAGTGTTCTTTTAAAGGTAATGAACAATAAAATTTCCATTCACAATATTGAATTCTCTTTTCAGTTTAACTAGAATTTAAAGATTGAGACTTGCATTTGATAATCAAGATTGAGAGTACATAATATATTATAAAAAAGATCAAAATGAACTAATGTCAGATATGAAAATTTATTTTGAAGTTGTGTTGTAGTGATTTTAGTCAAGTAAAGGCAAAGAAATAAATAAGATGAAAATCATCCAGAAAAAGATCAAGCATATAAGAGATGTAGTAGTAACATTACAATAAAGAAAAAAAAATACTAAACCGATTACGTTGGGCAACTCTCTGCTTATTTGGGGAATAAAAAAACCAAAAAAAACCAAGAAATTGGATTTATACTTCACACCTTAAAGAAAAAAATAATTTTAGGTGGATTGATGAGAACATGAATGTTGTTTTTTTAATTTTAAAAATATTAATGATGTTTTCAAAGATTTAAATCTTTAATGAACTGTAATTT
Source organism: Potos flavus (assembly GCA_028534135.1). Lineage (NCBI taxonomy): Eukaryota > Metazoa > Chordata > Mammalia > Carnivora > Procyonidae > Potos > Potos flavus. The sequence continues at coordinate 84,104,517 of CM052883.1, read as the reverse complement.
CAATAAGATTTAGAGAATAACTATAAACACTTTTTTAAAAACTTTTTTAATGAAAGTATAAACACATGGTTATATTAGTTTAAGTATGATGTACATAGTGATTCGACAAGTTTATACAAGAGACCATGGATTTTAAAATTACTATAAAAATAATAATGTAAAGTTCATAATGTTGAGTTAGGGAAACTTTGCTTGATGTACTACTAGGGTCTAAAATAGGAAATAAGTTTTAGAAATAATCAGATAAAGATTTTAAATTTTTCTACAGAACAGACACACAATGCAAAGGCAAACAGTTGGGTAAAATATTTGTTGGAGTCATGAAAACAAAATTATAATTTACAATATAAAAAGAGCTTTTAGAGATCACCAAGAAAAAAAGACATGAATAACCTCATAGAAAATATTCTGTCAGACACAAACGAAACACAAAATATTAAAGATATATAAAGATAGTCAAGCTAAATCATAATTTAATTACAACTCTAATGTTTTCTGTTTGTTTTTGTCTTTCAAACAATCCAATCAGCACAAAAGATAACATTTTTTTATTGTGACTTTGAACAAACAAATGCAGGGGCACCTGGGTGGCTCCGTTGGTTAAGCATCTGCCTTTAGCTCAGATCATGATCCCAGGCTCCTGGGATCCAGTCCTGTATCAGGCTCCCTGCTCAGTGAGGAGCCCACTTCTCCCTTTCCCACTCCCCCTGCTTGTGCTCTCTCTCTCTCAAATAAATGAAATCTTTAAAAAAACAAACAAAACAAAAAAACACAAAAAACAAATGTACAAGCATCCACACACACTTGTATAGCACATAGCATATAGAGTGTTTTCAGTCTTTCTAGATTTTGACTTGTTAATATGAATCAAAATGTAAAATGTGAGTATCTTCTGACCTGAAAGTTTACTTCTGGGAATATACCCTAAGGATATACATAAATGTGCAATGAAAATAATCTCAGATTTTGTATAATATGTGAAAATTATGATCATGTAACTATTAATATGCAAATGCATATGTAAATTATAAATTCTTGAAAATTATACTTATTAGAATTTAGATATTGAATTGTGTAGCCTATTTATATGTTTTAGATATTAACCCTTTATTGAATGTATGATTTGTAATTACCTTCTCCTATTTAGTAGGTTGCCTTTTCATTTTGTTGATGGTTTTTTTCACTGTACAAAACCTTTTTAGTTTAATGTAATCTCATTTGTTTATTTTAGATTTTGTTGCCCTTGCCTGAGGAGACTGGTCCTCCTGACAAAAAAAAAAAAAAAATTTGCTAAGATTGATGTCGACGAGTTTACTACCTGTGTTTTCTTCTAGGGTTTTATGGTTTCCGGTCTTACATTTAAGTCTGTAATCTGAATTTGGTTTTATAAATGGTGAAATACAGTTGTTTAGTTTCATTTTTGCATGTAGCCATCCAGTTTTCCCAACACCTTTTATTGAAGAGACTGTCTTTTCCCCATTTTATATTCTTGCCTCCTTTGCCATTACCATAGATTAATTGACCATATAGGTGTGGATTTATTTGTGAGCTATCTATTCTATTCTGCTGATCTGTGTGTCTGATTTTGTGCAGATGTAATACTATTTTAATTAGTGAAGCTTTGTAGTATAGTTTGAAATCAGGGGCATGATACTTCTAGCATTGTTTTACTTTCTCAAGATGCCTTTAGCTATTCAGGGTCTTTTGTGGTTCCTTACAAATTTTAGGATTCTTTGTTCTAGTTCTGTGAAAAATGCCATTGGTATTTAAATGGCGATTACACTGAATTTGCAGATTGCTTTGGGGAGTATGGACATTTTAACAATATTCTTTTAATTCATGAGCGCAGTATATTCTCCCATTCATTTATATCATCTTCAGTTTCTTTTGTAAGTGTCTTATAGTTTCATAGTACAGGTCTTTTACCACCATGGTTAAAGTTACCCTTAGTTTTTTTTTTTTTTTTTTTTAATGCAATTGTAAGTGGGATTATTTTCTTAATTTCTCTTTCTGATAGCTCATTATTTATGTACAGAAATGCAGCCAGTTGGGGCACCTGGTTGGCTCAGCTGGTTAAGCATCTACCTTCAAGTCAGGTCATGATCTCAGGGTCCTGGGATTGAGGCCCACATCAGGATCCCTGCTCAGCAGGAAGTCTGCTTCTCCCTTGGCCTCTCCCCACCCCCACTGGCTCCTTCTCTCTCTAATAAATAGATAAAATCTCTCAAAAAAAAAAAAAAAAAAGGAAATGCAACCAATTTCTGTATGTTAATTTTATATCTTGCAACTTCACTGAATTCATTTATTTGTTCTAGTAGTTTTTTAGTGGACTCTTTTAGTGGACTCTTCTGTATAGTATCATGTCATCTACAAATAGTGACGGTTTTATTTTATTCCTCTGCAGTTTGGATGCCTTTTAATTATTTTCCTTGCCTAAATGCTGTGGGTAGGACTTCCAGTACTACGTTGAATAAAAGTGGCAAGAATGGGCATCTTTCTCACATCTTTCTCTTATTCCTAATCTTAAAGAAAAACCTTTCAGCTTCTTAATATTGTCTATGACGTCAGCCATGGGTTTGTCATATATGCCCTTCGTTATGGTGATGTATGTTCCTTCTATACCCACTGTGTTGAGAGTATTTATCATAAATTGTTGTTAAATTTTGCCAAATGCTTTTTTTGCATCTGTTGAGATGATCATATGATTTTTCCCTTTCCTTTTGTTAATGTAGTATATCACATCGAGTGATTCGTTGATGTTGAACCATCCTGCAGCCCTGAAATCTTGATTTATTTGATTTATTGTTATATGATACTATTTATGTATTGTATTCAGTTTGCCAATATTTTTTGGGGATTTTGCATCTATGTTCATCAGGGATATTGGCTTCTAATTTTCTTTTTTTCTCTTTCCTTTCCTTTCCCTTTTACTTTCCCTTTCCTTTCCTTCCTTCCTTTTCTTTTCTTCTTTCTTTTTCCTTCCTTCCTTCCTTCCTTCCTTCCTTCCTTCCTTCCTTCCTTGTAATGTCTGGTTTGAGTATCAATTGCCTCTTCAATTTTTGGAACAATTTGAGAAGTATAGGTAGTAACACTTTAAATATTTGGTAGAATTCACCTGTGAAGCCATATGGTCCTGAACCTTTGTTTTGGGGAATTTTTAAGTTACTGATTTGATTTTATTACTTATAATCAATCTATTCAGATACTCTATTTCTTCATGATTCAGTCTTATAAGATTGTGTGCTTCTAGTAATTTATCCATTTCTTCTAGTTGTTTTTAATGTGCTTGCATATAATTATTCATAGTATTCTTTTTTTTTATTATTCATAGTATTCTCTTATGATCCTTTGTACTTCCATGGTATCAGTTGTAACTTCTCTTTCATGTTGGATTCTATTTATTTGATCCCTCTCTCTTTTTCTATTGATGAGTCTGGCTAGAGCTTTTTTGATTTTATCTTTTCAAAGAACCAGCTTTTAGTTTCACTGAAATTTTAGACTGCTCTGATCTTCGTCCATTTCTTTCTTTCTACTAAAGTTGGGTTTTGTTTTGTTGTCGTTGTTGTTGCTATTGTTTTTGCTTTTTTTTTTTTTCTGAATCCTTTAGGTGTAAAATTAAATTGGCGGGGTGATTTTTCTTATTTCTTGAGGTAGGCCTGTATCTCTATGAACTTCCTTCTTGAGGCTGCATTTTCTGCATCTCATAGATTTTGGAATATTGTATTTCCATTTTCATTTCTCTTAAGGTATTTTTTATTTAAATTCTTTGATTTCTTTGTTGACCCATTGATTGTTTAGTAGCATGTCATTTTGCCTCCATGTATTTGTGTTTTTTCCGGTTTTCTTGTTGTAACTGATTTTTAGTTTCATAGTACTGTAGTTAGAAAAGATGCACGATATGACTTTAACGTTCCTTAACTTATAGGTACTTGTTTTACAGCCTACCTAAACAGTGACCTATCAAGAAGAATGTTCCATGTGCATTTGACAATAATATGTATTCAGTAGTTGGATGAAATATTATGTGTGTGTGCATACATACATATGTACGTATTAAGTCCACCTGGTCTACTCTGTGTTTTAAGGCCATTGTTTCTATATTGATTTTCTGTCTGGATGATCTATCTATTGACATAAGTGGGATATTAAAGTCCCTTACTAATATTGTGTTTATGCTAATTTCTTTATGTCTATTAATATTTACTTTATATATTTAGGTGCTTCTATCGTGGATGCATAAATATTAGCGAACATTATGTCTTCTTCTTAGAAGACATTATCATTACGTGATTCCCTTCTTGTCTTTGTAACAGTGTTTATTTTAAAGTTTATTTTGTCCTGTAGGAGTATAGCTAATCCAACTCTTTTTCTTTCCATTTTCATAGAATATATTTTCCCATCGCTTCACTTTCAGTCTGTGTATGCCTTTTGGTTTGAAATATGTCTTGATTGCAGTATATAACTGGGTCTTGTTTTTTGTTTGTTTTTTTGATGTATAATTAGCATACAATGTTATATTAATTTCAAGTGTAGAGTATAATGATTCGCCAATTCTATACATTACTCATTGCTCATCATGGTAAGTATACTCTTAATCCTCTTTATCTATTTCACCCATGTCCCCTCTGGTGATCAGTAGTTTGTTCTCTGCATTTAAGAGTGTTTTTTGGTTGTCTCTGTCTCTCTCTCTCTTTTTCTCCCCCCCCCCGTTCGGTTTCTTAATTTCACATAAGAATGAAATCGTAAGGACTTATCTTTCCTTGTCTGACCTATTTCACTTAGTGTTATACATTCTAGGTCTATTCATGTTGCTGTCAATGGCAAAATCTCATTCTTTTTATGACTTAGTAATATTCCATTGTGTATCTATACTGTATTTTCTTTATCCATTCATCTATGGACACTTGGGTTGCTTCTATATCTTGGCTATTGTCAATAATGCTGCCGTAAACATAGGGGAGAATATATCTCTTCAAATTAGTATTTTTGTTTTCTTTGGGTAAATATCTAGTAGTAGAATTACTGGATCATATGGTAATTCTATTTTAATTTTTTGAGAAACCTCTGTACTGCTTTCTGCAATGGCTGAGTCTTATTTCGTTGTTGTTTTCATTTTTTCGTTTGTTTTATTTATTCAGCCACCCTATGTCTTTTGATTAGAGCATTTAGCCCATTTACATTTAAAGTAATTATTGGTAAGTATGTACTTATAGCTATTTTGTTAATTCATTTATGGTTGTTTTGTAGTTCTCCATTCATTTATTCTCTTGGACTTACTTTATGATTTGATGGCTTTCTTTTGTATTATGTTTAGGTTTCTTTCTCTTTATTTTTTGTAAATCTATTGTAGGTTTTTAGTTCATAGTTACTATGAGGTTCATACATATCGATGTATCTATACAGTAGACTATTTTAAACTGCTCAAATGCATTCTAACAGCACTGCATTTTTACTTCCCCACCCTGTTCTTTTAATGACATATTTTACATTGTTTTGTTTTGTGTATCCATTAACTACTAATTGTAGTTATAGATGATTTCACTATTTTTGTCCTTTAACCTTCATACCGGCTTTTTAAGTGGCCAATCCACAGCCTTTATTAAATATATTTGCCGTTACCAGTGAGATTTGTTCTTTCATATACTTTCCTATTTCTAATTATGGCTTTTGTTTTTCAATTAAACAAGACCCTTTAACATGTCTTGTAAAGCTAGTTTAGTAGTGATAAACTAATTTTTGCTTTGCTGGGAAACTGTTTATCTCTCCTTCAACTCTGATTGATAACCTTGCCAGGTAGAGTATTTCTGGTTGTAAGTTTGTTTGTTTTTCCTTTTAGCACTTTAAATATATCCTGTCACTCCCTTCTGGCCTGCAAAGTTCTGCTGAAAAATCAGCTTATAGTTTTGTAGTGTTTCCCCTATACGGGGTAATTTGTTTTTTTCTTGCTGCCTTTTAGATTCTCTATTTACCTTTAACTTTTGCCATTTTAATTATATTATATCTTGGTGTGTATCTCTTTGGGTTCATTTTGTTTGACACTCTCTATCCTTCTTGGGCCTGAATATCTTTTTTTTTTTTTTCTCTAGATTAGGGAACTTTTCAACCATTATTACTTGAAATAATTTTACTGCCCCTTTCTTTTTCTGGGATCTCTATAATGTGAATGCTAGTCCTTTTGATGTTGTCCCTGAGATCCCTTAAAGTATTCTTATTTTTAAAAAATCTTTTTTCCCTTTCTTTCTTTTTTCTTTCTTTTCTTTCTCTCTCTCTTTCTCCCTCTCTTTTTTTTTTTTTTTCTGTTCTGTTTGTGTGATTTCAAGTATTCGGTCTCCCAGATCATTGATCCATTCTTCTGTATCATCTGACCTTTTGTTGCTTCCCTCTAGTGTAGTTTTCATTTCAGTTACTATATTCTATAGCTCCGATTGGTTCTTTCTTGTATTTTCTCTTTGTTGAAGTCCATCCTCATTGGGTTCTTCCATTTTTCTCCCACTTTTGTTGAGCAGTGTTATGACCATTACTTTGAAGTCTTTATCAGGTAAATTGCTAGCCTGTGTTTTATTAGTGGTTTTTTGTTTCTTTTTCCCCTCTCCTGAAGTTTTATCTTACCCCTTTTTTGGGACCGATTCCTCTGTCTCCTCATTTTGTTTGATTTTCCATGTTAAACAAACACATAAAAACATTATGAATTAGGTGGTATAGCTACCTCTGCCAGTCTTGAAGGAGTGGCCTTGTGTCAGAGTATTCTTTTTTATGAACTGGGTATGCCATTATCAAGCCAACTGGGGCTGAAGCAGGCACAAGCTGGGGGTGGGGGGGGGGGAGTATCCCAAGATCTGTAGCACTGGCTGCCTTGCTGAGATTGTTGGAGCTGGTGTGTGCTAGGAACCCAAGGTGCACTGGGGCAGCCCTGGTAGGCTAGATAGAGTGCCTGGACCCTACTCCCACCTGTGCTATCAAGGTGGAGAAGGAACATAAAAAATGGTGCTTACCAGCACCTCTGACTCTAGAAAGATTGCCAGTAATTCCCTAATTGTGTGTCAGATGCTCTAAGATTAGTAAATAGATTTTTTTTTTTCACATAGACTCTAGTTGCCGTTTAAACTACTGGGGTTTTGTTTTTTTGTTGTTTACTTGCTTGCTTATTTTTTGCTGTTCCCCAGGGCAGGGGAGAGTCTCTTCACAGACCCGTAAGTCATATCTCTCCCTACTGCAGGTGTCACATCAGGGAGTGGAGTTCCTGTCATTACTATGTCTCTGTCTTTTCTACCCTTGTCTTTGTGGTCTTTCTAGTGTTTGTTGTGCAGAAGCTGTTCAATCAGCCAGCAGTTCTTTGGAGAAAGTGTTCTATATGTAGATGTAGATTTGGTGTGTCTGTGGGAGGAGGTGAATTAAGGGTCTTCTTATGGCATGTTGGACCCTCTGTTAGTAAGACTTTTATTCAAGAAAGTAACATGTTGCCAATTGAAATAAGTTTGAGTTTTTCTCGCTTTATTCTCTTGGTATAACCTCATGTATTAACTAAATAATTTCCTTATAGTTTTTCCTCTATTTTTTGTAACAAATAGTTGGATATATCCTGCTTTCTGCATTTTTCTGATAAGCAGATTATTTTAAATAAGTTCCTCAAGAAAACAAATTAAGAATTGATACCATTGAAATTAAGAAAGAACTTTTTTTACCAAAGTTGCTGGGGAATGAATTGACCACTTTTCTAAGTTACCTACTTGGCTCACCTGTAAAATACCTGTAAATGGAAACATTTTCATTCTTGCCTTTCTAGTTCTAGCACTACATGGAAACATGGTTGAGTTTGTCTCTCACTCTGTCCTCTTGCAATATATTTATTTCTGCATTGACAGGCTAGAAAGAAAACTAGTTTATATGTGGTTAGATGATGTATAAATTTATTTCAGTACAAATTGAAAATCTGCACCACTGTTAGTAATTGACCTTTAAATGCTCTTCAGGTTATCAAACCAGATATTTTCAATGATGGTACACTGGAAATAGTTTAATGCCAATTGGTGTGAAAGTAGCTCATTTGCATTAATTAACGTGGAAAGGTCTGGTACATGAAAATATTTTATTACAAAGAGTGGCATTGTCAATGAGGTTGGTACTCTAATCACAGGTATATTATGGGGAAAGTTCCATGTCAAATAATTGAGAAACTTGGGTTATGGAGTATCATTGAAATGAAATTTGCATTATAAACATCACATGAACTGAATTCTAAGAACAACTTGAAGGGGGTTTGTTTATGATAAGCAGTTAATTTATCTTACAGGGAATATATCAGAGAATGATTTATTCTGCTCACTCAAAGATCTCCTATTGTATAATAAATTATATTCTTCTCGTGCTGGCTGTTGATAATATTTAGCCCAGTTAGATTATATTCGGGGCACAGCAATCCTACCTGAAACTGAGAAATGATGCCCAGGTAATTTTTGGTGTGCTTTCTGCTTTTTAAACTTGAATTGTCAGCCACCTGTTTTCTTAAATAAAATAAATATATTAAATGGAAACATATTTACCTAATATAATCTCCCATTAGATTTCTACTTACAGGGGCACCTGGGTGGCTTAGTAGGTTAAAGCCTCTGCCTTCAGCTCAGATCATGATCTCAGGGTCCTGGGATCGAGCCCCGCACTGGGCTCTCTGCTCAGCAGGGAGCCTCCTTCCCCCTCTCTCTCTGCCTGCCTCTCTGCCTATTTGTGATATCTCTCTGTCAAATAAATAAATAAAACCTTAAAAAAAAGATATCTACTTATATACTATGCTGAAAGTATCATATTTCAATTCAGGATGACTGTACTATTCAATTCAGAGTGAGCACATGATGAATGCTAAAATAGCCCAAATAATATCCTATTTTTCCAGACTGGAACACAACTAGACCCCATTAAGGCCAGGAAAATATAAATATTACTTTACTGTGTATCTGTGTGGTGATGGGATCACGATGCCCATAGGCGAACAGAATGACTAAATTGGTATTGTGGCAGATAGTCTTTTTTTTCTATTAGCAAGCTTATTTTTATTTGTTTTTTTAATATAGGTTTTGGCATAAGTAGAGCTGAATTCAAGCAACATCTAAACTTTTATCTTTCTCACCATCTTTTTTTCTGTTTCACCATGTTGAGTATTTTACTATGTCTACTATTTACCATAATGGTGATACAATTAAAGAATCCTGCATATATATATATATATATATATATATATATATATAGTGTGTGTGTGTGTGGTACCACATTAAAATAGTCCTCACATGTTGGGAATCTGTAAGATTTAGATTCCAATCTTGGTTTTACTAACTGTATATCTTGGATGAATAACGTCTAAAAGTTTATGATGAACATTAGATTAGAAAATGAATGAAAGTAGATTAAAATACTGGTCAATAAATATTAATATACCTTAATTTCCTCCCATATTTATTTTCCCTTTCAACAGTTCTTGTTCAGTATTCACAAAGCTTTTTTCTTACAGTTTTATGACTATTTTTGTAGAGCAGCTTATAATTTTATTAGTTATATTTACTACATTAGAGTATCCTAATAGTCTAGAGTATCCTAATAGTCTATGCAGTCTTCACTGCATAATATCGATAAAATTTTTCCAGCAACAGAGTCCCTATTTACTCATTTTAAAGGTATTCCATTATCCTAGAACAAACTTGGCATCGTCATATCACGTACTTCCAAGAGAAACAAGTGCCCTTTTGCCTATACTGATTTTTCTCTCACTAGCATTCTTTCATAAATGGTATTTACTCAGAGACTTGCTTCCTCACATTTTAGTTTTCCTAACTGTTTGAGTCAATGGCAAATCCATATCCTATTTTAAATATTCTCCAGGCCATGAAAACGCATGCTATTTATACCAATTCGGCAGTTAAACTGCAGTGCAGAAAAAGCTTTGGCACCCTGAGATATAAACCTCTGGTTTAATCGTAAATTACTAGAGTGTCCTGTTCTTTTTTCTTGTAAGTGTAACTCTCCTTGACATGAACCTCCATAGAGTGTTAGGTAATAACTGATATTCTAAGAAAAAAAAATTGTGAAAAACAGCTAAAGGAGAAGGGAATTTACATTTTTAATCTGATCTATTAGATCATCTTTCCAAAATGAAATCTCTCTTCGCTGTGGTAATCACAATTAATTCATGCCTACTCCTGTCAATAAATCTTTGGATGATGGCTTAATAGGTCTTTCAGAAATGAATCTTTTGCAAAGCGGGAGCAGTGCTTCCTGTCCCAGCTCCCTGAAAGAGAATGTGCAAAGAAATTAAGTCACAGTAATCAGACAGACGTGAGCTCAAATTATTGCTCTGTCCCGTACTCAAACTTTCAGTGCTTCCAGAGCCTATTATGTGAATTATGAATGATAGTATCCGTTTCCTAATGTGCATTTAAATGTTAAATAATATATTTAAAGCACTCAGAAGAGTCCGGTATATAATATATGCTCAATTCAAGAATTGTTACTGTTATAGTTACAATCTTGAAGCCAAAAAGAATAACTGCATCTTGGAAAGCCTATAGATTTATAATCTACAAATCCTAATTTAACTGTGACCTGCAACAGAGTGCTCTAAACTAATGTAATGCTGCTTAACCTTGTCACCCTGACTGGATCACGAGCTCCTTAGGGACAGGAATTATGTTTATTATGGCTTTTGCATTTGGCAAGGTACTTAACGTATGAGCTTGCACATAATTAGTATTCAATAAATGTTTATAAACTGACAGATAAAATATAGTAATAAAAATATCAACTGACATTCTTTTGTATTATATCCTGTTTTTAAAATAATCTTTATTATCACAATCTTTTTTTTTTTAATAATACTTAGTGCAGGGCTTGTGTCAAAGAAGTCGCTTAAGAGATATTTGATAAATGAATGGCAGTAGCTAGTTTTCATTTATAGAACATGAATGCCACCATTCCAGAGAACTTCTGTATTTTTCTTGCGTCCAAGTTCTGGCAGGCCTTAAATATGCTTGCTTTTTTCTTTCCTCCAGTAATATATCATGCTAAATCTACGTTACTAGTACAGTTGATCTTCGTTATTTCTGGATTCCAGATTTCCAAATTCACCTGTTTTCTAAACTTTATTTGTAACCTCAAAATCAACCCTCGCTGTGCTTTCTTAAGCATTCCCAGACAGTGCAGAGCCACAGAACATTTCAGCGGCCTGATAGATACACCCTTTCCCAGCTGAGATCAAACAAGATGACACTCTGCCTCCTTGTTTCAGCTATCATACTGTAAATTAGTGTCCTTTTCATGGTCCTTTTAATGCTCTGTTTTTCACACGTCTGTGCTTTTTGCTGCGGGTTTGCTGTTTAAAATGCCCCCAAGCAGAGTGCTGAATGCTGTCTAGTGTGTTGCTAGGTGCAAGAGGCTGTGATGTGCTCTACAGGGAAAGTACACGTGTCAGATAAACTGTATTCCCCATGAGTTACAATGAGGTACAATGCTGCTGGCCATGAGTTCAGTGTTAGGGAATCAACAATATTAAATATTAAACACAGAATCTTTACAAAGAAATACACATGAAACAAGGTTATGTACTGATGGGTTGGATGAAAACGTTGCAACCAGACACTCACAGGAACCTAACCCTGTATTTCTTCTGGGAGGCTATGGTTCAGTATTTGCTAATTCACTGTTTACAAAGACTTATAGAATAAAACTACACCAAATAACGAGAACGAATTACTCTACTCTTAGTGATAAACATTTAAGTATTCAGCCTCTTCTTGAGGTTCCCAAAGTAATGTAGAAATGATAGGGATGAGCTTGCATCGTCGGATCTTATGAAGCTTTCTGTACCACCCAATACCTTTGGCATCATGAGATTTAATGATTGGGCATCCCAAGGCCAGCTTCTAGGAGTAAGCTTTGATCAAGTTTTTACATAGTATTTCTCAAGTTTCCCCCACTCCCACTACCTTTGCCATAACCATTCACACTCTGTAACAGGCAGTGGAGAATCATTTGCAGAGATGCAATGAATATGTGATTTCTGGCTGTGAAATGTCTTTCTCCCCAAGGATCTCATCAGATGTTCAGTTTGGCTCTCATTATGCAGCAGCCAATCATTACAGGAAAAAGACTGTTCCTAACCTTTGTGACTCCAATTTTATCCTCTCATCCTGAAATAAGACCTACCTAGCTAATGTAGAAGAGGAATCTAGGATAAAAGGAAATGAGGAAATGATAATAATAATAGACATACTATCCAAGGAGTGGGGATAGGAAGGAGAGAGATTGAAAGATAGAGAGAAATGTAGATTAACAGTGAATTTAGACCAGTGCACCTTAATACAGGTGTTCAGTAAAGCTAAATATAATTCTCTTTTGAAAAAAAATCTCCCTTTTGAAATCTCTGTAACACTATGCAAACAAATAAAAGGAAACCTCCACCTCTAACCCTGTCCAAGATCCCTCCTACTGCATACTGGTTATATTCTTTTGTGGGCATAGAATGCTTTTTTAATGATGGAAAATTATAAAACAAGAAGTATTTGAGATCTACTGGGAATAAGCACGCACATGTGCACACACACGCAGACGTATGCACACCAAAGATGAGCAGATTTAGAGGAAAGCTGTGAGCTAGGAATAATGGGCTAGGTTCTAATTATTTGTAGATGGCAAACTCCTGGCTTTGTAAGATGCCTGTGGAGGAGGTGGAACCCCGTGACTTGTTACTTCCACCTGCTCTGGGTTTGCGCACGAGTCAAGATTAAATTCTTTATTGTGGTCTTCCATCTCAGCACACGAGCTAAGGGGATAATGTTGTATTGGGCTAAGAACTATGAAGCAAGAGGTGGGTTTACATATCCCCCTCTCTAAAGTACCTCATTCAGAGGACATCATTTGAATTCCTTTGGATTCGTACTCTAAGAAGAGCCAGCAACCTCTATCATAAGAATTCTAGGAAGAGAGCAAAATTCAATTGTTATATCTGGTTTGTCTTGATTGTTTTGGCCTTCTTTGACTAAAACAATAATGCACAGGGACTCTTTCTCTCAAAAATGCATGTGAGCCTAGAATTTGGCTACAGTGTGTTAGATAATTAACAGACAGGGTGACTACACAGACTCCTTTTACCCATAACGTCATTGGCACATTTGTCTTCCTGGAAGATGAAGTGCTCACTTGACAGTTTGCTTTGGCAACAGGACTTTCTTAGATGGGGGAAAAATGTTTGTAGAGGTAGTCACATTACTTACCTTTTTGTCAGCTATAGTAGTAAATTCAAGGTTTAAAATTTGTAATCAAATAAGTAATTTTATGGAATACAGTGTGAATGCCAAAACAGACACCGGGAAAAATTATTTTTGCTTCTACAATTCTATAGCAAAGGCAATCTTAGATTTAATAGTTATGTTAAAAGGAATAGGAGAATAAAGCTTCATTATAAAACACGATACTGTAATAAATGGTGGAAAAATTGCAATTTCCATGCAAAGAGACAACACTAGTATTTCCTTACCAAATATGTGGCCAGTCATGTGTAATTGAAGCTATAATTGCAGCAAGAAGAAATAACAGTTTGACTTCTAGGAAGTTTTAATTGACAATATTATAATATTTGTGCAGTATACAGCCACTACAGGAATAGAAGAAGCTTTTATAATTGGGTGCTGAAAAAAGAAAGTATCGATGTTAGTTTTCCCCTCAGATGTCCTGGGGAGGGGAAGGGAAAAACAGAAAAAGGTCAGGATATACAAGAGGAATTCGTCTAATGTGACCGAAGCATAGACTAGGTAAAGGGAAATAGTGGATGGGAAAGCTGGAAAAGCATGTAGAACCTGAACTATTACTATCCTTGAACATCGATGAAGCAGCTTGAACTTTATTTTTAGGCAATGAGGAATCATTTAACATTTCGAATAAGACAGGAATAGAATCACAATTATACTAAGAATAGAGTGGATTGAATAAGTGGATTGAACTGGTGGTCAGAACAGTCATGAAACTCCTGGAGGAAGGCTCAGAACTATAATATTTCACATTTTGATTTCTCTCTAAATTCAGTTTTTAGATTTCTTAAATTTGATCGAGAAAATGTCTACACCTTAACATGGAGCTTTTATTCCAAACGAGGGTCCATAACTTTTTTTTTTTTTTTTTAAATTTCAGATTTTTCATTATTCCTATACCGCTTCGTATGTGATTTACAACATACACACTAGGTAAGTTCTTTGGTTTTCCGTTTTTCATGAGCAATTGTCCAGCTAAATTATTGGTGTAAATGTCAATTTGTTCATGTAAAAATATTTACCTTTTTTCAAGGGAAGTTTGGGAGTTAAATCCTCCAGAAGTAGAGGACTCCATCTTGCAGTATGCGGCCTGGGGCGTCCAAGGACAGCAGCTGGTAAGCAAGCACAGACACTGGTCCCCACCATGTGCTGTCAGCCATGGTCCTGTGGAAAATGTCTACAGAAGCCACTTCCTTGAGCACATTATCCTAGTGCACTTGATGTTTTCTATTTACCTTTACGTCTCTTATCTAGTATTCCAATTTAAGAATATATTAAATAATACCAATATCATTTTATCAAATTAATTAAAAAAGAGAAAAAGAGCTTGTAGAATAACGCGTGATTAAACCTCTAGTTCATAATGAAACCTAGAAGAGAGCCAAGATACTGAGGTCTAGTTCTGTGGCATTTCCAATCCATACGGTTGTCAGGTTTATTCTTAAAGCACTGTTCAGGGTGGAAATTTAAGACGGTGGTTTACACTTGACAGTGGTCTCTTAGGGGAAGATTTCTTGTCATAGCAGGTTTCCAAATTATCACAAACTTGAAAGAGAATTACTGATGTATAAAAGCAGTTTGACCAACACCATATTCTTATCCGTGTCTCATGTTGAAAGTATAAAGACTTTAAGGGGATACTGTTCAGGAAGTGGTATTTCTTGGTCTTTATACTTCACATGCATGTGAATGCTCAAATGTAGTACGTGCTGCCAAATTGATTTCTAAATTGCTTGAGTGTTTATACTCCTGCCAATGACAGTGTGAGAGTTCCTTTTGTATACTATATTCTTACCAATACCTAGCTTTTCCAGACTATCATATTATTTCTTAGTAACGACATTATTGCTTCTTCCATTCCAATTTTTATATTTTCTGTTTTATTAAAATGTTCTTGCAATGGATTATAGACTATAAGCAGCATGTTTGCCTTTATCTTTTGTATATTTAAAAAAAATTTATGACAGTGTATTTAGCATAACTGTATAGAACGATCTCTGGGTCCATTCCATTATAATAGTCCTAAAAAGTGGCAGCAGAAGCTGTATAGGATATGCTAGATATGGAGATACCAGATTTGATTCAGAGAAGGCATGAATCCGTGTATCCATGGGCAGTGGTGAGTGGGCAGCCAGAAATGGGCAGGGACTCTAGTCCTGCATGTTTTACTCTGATGCTATCAACAAGAAAGCTGGTCTGTTAGGCCAAAGGCAAATTCCAAATACCCAAACTTCCAGAAACCAGAAACCCAAGACAACTTCATATTTGTGTCACTGGAGAGTCCTTAGGAAACTCTTTGAAACTTTCATTTGTTTTAAATAACTCCAAGCCTTAGAGGAACCTACACCTGTGCCAAAATAATAATTTGACACCCTCGAGGATGTAATATTAATTGCATGCATTTTCTTTGATGATTCCTCCTTTTATTGATTACTTGTTCTTTAATATAGTTGAGAAGACCATAAAAAAAAGACAAAGTTTGCAAAAATCATATATCTTCTCATGGGAGTCATTTTTCAGGTGCTTACATCCTGAGTCCATTTCTTACTAGCTGTTGACCTTGAGAATATTACTTAATCTCTGTCTGCCTTCCTCTTCTTATCTTTAAGATAGTGGCAGTAGCAGTACTTCACCCACAATGCTAGTCTGGTGTTTAATGTATAAATATAAAAGCACTTTGAATAAAATCTGGCATATAGTATTTTAGAAGTGCTTATTATTTTTTAAAAATATTTTTAAAAATACCTTTGTCCCTTGAAATTTAACTTGTTTGGGAGTTTTAGTTTCACTAGTTGTTTGGGAAATGAAGCCAAAGTTTTGGGATAAAGTCTATATTTGTCAAGGTTATTTTTGGTGTAAATGTAAACATAAATTCAATATAAATTAAAGGACACATCTCCACAAGTGCTAATGGTCCATTTCATGTGAAATGACAGGCTTTGTCAATATTTGAGGCCACCAGCAAACTCAGCAATATGATTTTATTAGAGATGAGTCATTACAATACTTTAATTAGTTTTGCATTAAGTTAATTAAAGAGTCCTGTAGTGTTTATAAACTAAAGACAATTAATTTCTCATCCTTAATTCTCAGTTTCTAATTTGATTTGCTATAAAAGAAATCCCTAGCTGAATAGGGGAGAGGTAAGAGATTGACATAATTTATGGATAAGAGGGTCTGAATTACAACTCAGAGGGAGAATTTTTCAGTAACAGTAGACATGGGAGAAGTCAATTTGAATGTGGTAAACTTTGTGGGAAATAAAGAAACAAAACTCTAACACAGTACGACATGCACTATTTAGAGCAGGAGTAGACCACTTTAGTGATGGTAAATGTTTTGTAAAAATAAATGGTAGGTTCTAAAACTTAATCATTCAACTGGAAAGGCTTCTGGTTTAAGAGGGTTCCTTTTTCTATTAAAAAATAACTTTGTCTTGGGGCGCCTGGGTGGCTCAGTGGGTTAATCCTCTGCCTTCGGCTCAGGTCATGATCTCAGGGTCCTGGGATCGAGCCCGCATCTGGCTCTCTGCTCAGCGGGGAGCCTGCTTCCCCCTCTCTCTGCCTGCCTCTCTGCCTACTTGTGATCTCTCTGTCTTCGTCAGAGAGATGTCATAAAATCTTTTGACGTCATAAAGTCTTTAAAAAAAATAAAGTTCAAAACAGGGACTAGCATGGTGGCATCAGTCCCCATTTAAAAAAAAATAATTTTCTCTTATAAAAGTTAAAATCACTCATTGTAAGACATTGTCAAAATTTGCATAAGTATATGAATTCATAGAAGTTCACATGTAAAAAATAAAATACACTTATACCACAAGAATTTAAAAATCTTGAAAATCAGATTAACGGGTTTGAGCTTGAGCGGGGAAAAACATTTCACTGATTAGACCTTGAAATCTAGAATTAAAAAAGCCTCAGCTCAAGCCCAGATTCCTTTTGCATTTTGTGACGTAAGGAAGGTTGCCAGTTCTAAGGTTGAGCTTACTTATATTAAAAATGACAGAAAATCCCAGCCACTCACAATTTTGTTTGAAGTTAAGATAGGGCATGTGCACAAATCAAGATTCTCCAGAAAACAGAACCAGTATTGTGTATACACACACACACACACACACACACACACACACACAGATTCTCTCTCTAAAGGGAAGGAGGGTGAAAGAGATTTTAAGGAATTTGCTCATTAGGTTATGGGGCAGTCTGGCAGGCTGGAAACTCAGAGCTAAGAGTTAATTTAGTTTTATTTTTTTAAAGATTTTATTTATTTGACAGAGAGAGATCACAAGTAGGCAGAGAGGCAGGCAGAGAGAGAGGGGGAAGCTGGCTCCCCGCTGAGCAGAGAGCCCGATGCGGGGCTCGATCCCAGGACCCTGAGATCATGACCTGAGCCGAAGGCAGAGGCTTTAACCCGCTGAGCCACCCAGGCGCCCAAGAGTTACTTTTATAATCTTGAGCTACAGTCCTGAGGCCGAAGTCCTTCAGGAAACCTGTTTTTGCTGGTAAAACCTTCCACTGATTGGGTAAGGATCACTCACATTATTCTTTTCTAAAAATCAACTAATTGTCATCACATCTACAAACTGCTTTCACAAAACATGTTTGACGAAGCAGTTGGATGCCATAACACAGCCAAGTTAACCCATAAAATTAGCCATCAGAGCATAGTAACTGCTTACTGAATGGTAGCTATCAGTTTGATTCGCACTTGTCCTTTCCTACGGCAACACACTGGAATTCAGCTGTATCATCTTTCGCCTAAATATCTCTTCTTCACTCGCTCGCCACTCTAATCCATCCAGCATCTGCAGAGGTATGTGTTAAAAATGCAGATTCTTACCAGCTCCCACAGGTTATAAAATGTCACTGATGTGACTCATGAGATGGAGCTAAGGTGACAGGTTATCTGGCTCCTGCCACTCCACTGCAGAGCAGAAGCACAGATTTTTCTCTACGTGGACTAAACTCTTTGCAGTTTCCAGAGGGTAATGCATTGCTCCTTCGTGCCCCGAGACGTTCCCCTTTGTGTACCAGGTCATTGTTTTCTTTTCACCCGAAGTCTTTGTCCAACGACTAAAACACAAAATGCTAAAATATTCCTCTTCTCTGATCATTTTTCTTCAAAATCCCTATAGGCTAAGTGAATTACTTCTCAGGATTCTAACATTCTTCTAGTTCAAATTATTTAATATTTTATTTACTTACACTGCTGTCTTCCACAGTCATTTCCAGAGCAGATGGAATACAGAATATGCTAAATGTATCCCTCCTTCCCTCCCTCCCTTTCTCTCTCTCTCCCTCCCTCCCTCCCTCCCTCTCTGTCTTTCCCTCCTCTTCCTCCTCCTTTGTAAATGTCAATTTTAGCACAACGCAAAATGTAGGTTTAATAAATATCTGGTTGCTTGAGCAATGAATGGAAGGCTGATGGACATTTGCATGGATGATCAGATACCACAGAGGGTTTTGAAGATGGCATGATGTGAAAGAGAAGTCCTTCATGAAAGGACAGGTCTGGTGGAAGAGTTCATGTTAGACTGTAAGCAATTGACTTTACAGGCACACAATTTAGGTTTAGAGGCTATTGTTATAATCCGGAGAGGTAGGTTTAGAAGCTATTGTTATAATCTGGAACTGAATTATAAATACCATATTTAAGAGATAAATATGCCAACTATTAAGCTGAGATATAAAATTTGATCACAGTCTGGCAACAAAAATTGCCTTGCACTCATTCAGATACATTAAATTATGCAAATGTTGTATCAGTGTATTTAGTATACAAGTATACAAGTATTTCTAAATCTCATTTTAGACTCCTAATTTAGTATACAAGTATTTCTAAATCTCATTTTAGACTCCTAATTTAGTATACAAGTATTTCTAAATCTCATTTTAGACTCCTAATTTTTTAAACCACTTTATTGAGAACAAATAAAGGTCAATACATACAAATGGCTGTACTTTGCACTGGGTACATACAAAAGAGTATACATATTTTGTGTGAGACTTGATGAGATGGAGTAAGTATATACCTATGAAAGTGCTATCACATTCGATGCCATAAATACATCCATCATGTCCAAAAATTTCCCATGGCTCTATTCAGTTTTGTGTGTGAGGAAAGCGCTTAAAGTGACATAGACTCTTTCTTTGATATTGCTCATATTTTTTCAGTGTTTTCAGGGTAAAATAAAATCATCATACCCATCCTTTCAATGGCATAAAGTGTTTTTTTTTTTTTTTAAGATTTTATTTATTCATTTGACAGCAAGAGAGAGGGAACATAAGCAGGGGTAATGGGAGAGGGAGAAATAGGTTCCTCGCGGAGCAGGGAGTCCGATATGGGCTCAATCCCAGGAGCCTAAGATCATGACCTGAGCCAAAGGCAGACGCTTAACAACTGAGCCACCCAGGTGCCCCAACCAATGGCATAAAGTTTTAAAAATATCCAGTGTTTTACTTGTCACAATTTAGGCATATGAAGAAACCACTTTTTCTACATTTTATTACCTATATCATCAAAAAATGTAATATTTTAGATATTTCTGCAAATATAAATACGAATTATCAAAACTTCCCATCACCTGCATTTTCACTATTACTAGAGATTTAATCTAAAAGTACATTAAAATCTTAAGAGATTTGCGATGGTTCCATGCCTCTAGGAAGTTTTCGTTTTCCTTGATGTGTTTACATCTTCATTAGAAGTTTTGAAAAATTTCATTGACTTTTAAAGGTGGCGTAATTGAAATCTCAAGTTGCGTACTAAAAATCAAAATGTTTTTAGTTCGCATTCTATTCAGTACTCATTTTTTTCAGTATAAAGGTAATCGTTTTAATTATCATTAAGATATGTTTAGGAAATATATGACAAACATATACAGATATAAGATATACACATGCATACACTCATACACACCACATACACTACACACACACACGCACACACTGCTGCTGCTGTCATGTACATTTTGGGATGAAAGTCTTGGGCCTGGAGTCCTGGCATACTTGAGGTGTCGTAGAAATAGATAAAGAAAAAAGGACCAGTAAGAGTCAAGTTCTACTTCAAGTCAGGTCTTCGCTGTAGTGTGCGTGTGCTCATTCCTAGTACAGTAATTGGTGCAGGAAAACTTCTAGGCGGTGAAACCAGAAAATTTATACCATTAACATCCTCAAGTATTTATTGCAATGACTGTTTCCCATTTAAATGAATTTTGAGCATTTTTTTTAACCTTATTCATCTTCATTAGTGGAGATAATTGAAAACAAATTACCTTTTTCATGTTATCTGTAACAAAATTTAATGTTCCTGTTTTTTGTTCCAGAAACTAAAAGCAGTCCCTCTTAGCACATTTAGTACTAGGCACACCTAAGGTCGAATGGGTTTCACTTCAAATTTGACATGAGGAAAGTTAATATCAAGAAGCTAATATAATTTCTTTACTCAGTATTAGACTGGAAATAACCTAGTGAACCATAATAGGATAACTGTTTGGATTTAACAAAAACAACTTCAATAAAACACCCTTAAATTGTCCCAAACATTTTGGACTGATAAATTTGTAATATTTACATTATGTGTGTGTGTGTGTGTGTGTGTGTATATTTACATTAACATATACATTAATGTGACAGGAAATACATTCTCATACAAGTAAAATACTTTAATAGTATAGGTGTGTGTATAGAAAAGGAAAAAAATATATATATATACAATTAAAATATATACCGTAAAGGAAAATTATTTTCATTGCTGCAAAAATTACCTACATATCAGTTATGCACTCCTGTAGACCTCTAATGTCTCATAATTATTTAAATAGGATATTTATGATGTTTTTATCTAAATTCAGAGATCTTTCAAAACAGAAAATACAGTTCTGGGCCACCTCGGTGGCTCAGTTGGTTAAGCGTCTAACTCTTGATTTCAGCTCAGGTCTTGATCTCAGGGTCATGAAAAAAGGAAAAAAAAAATACAGTTCTGTATTTTCTTAAAGAAAGAAAAGAAAATACAGTTCTGTTCCTCTGTAAGCACAGATTTCCTCTAGTGAAACATTTCATATTTCAATATAAGGAGAAACTGAGCAACTTGCAAACTGTTAGATGTACTCACATTGGTTTTAAGCTGTTTGCACTGGCCTTATTAGAAGTCACTTGATAAACACATATTGACTTGGCCTTGGCCTTGGACTGTGAACCCTCTGAAGGCAGGTGTTCAAATTCTGTAATCCTCGTAGCATGTATAACTGTATACTGAGCTATGGAAGTAGCAGACATGGGTTTTCCCCTGCAAATAATAAAAGGGAAGCTGCTGAGGGAAGATGTTGCAACCTGTGTCAGCATATGAAAATAGAAGTTATTTAAATGCTGACAGTTTCTAGATCAGGCCAGCTCTAGAGATTTAGAGAGTAAATAGAAATATTGCCAGGCTTACATGAAAAAAAGAAAAAGAGAAAAAAAAAAAAAAGAAAAGAAAATCATCAGTCCACTAAATGCTATTTGAGATAACTTTTGCCTCTGTTACATGTTCAATGTTTTATTCCACGTTTGGAAGAATTAAATGGAAATCAATACTTTATCATAAAAAGTACCAATATTAATATTGGATCATCTGAAATTTACTTATTTCTTTTGCGGGAGAGGGGTAGTCTTTATCCCTGTTTAAAGTGTTTTCCCTGGTTTATCCAGCATGAGTTATAAAATGTTAGAGGTTCTAACGAAGTATTATGAATATACAAGTCACTAGGATATAAAAGGCACAGTATCTGTATTCCGGGAATTTACAGAAAATGGAGCTAAAGGTGGGGATACCCACCTCTCGGAACACCTGAAATAGGAGGGTCCTAACACAGACCTCATCTTGCAAAGGCGGGGGGTGGAGGGGAGGAGTTCTCTGAGATTATGGGGCGATTTCCTGGAGGAAGTGACCTGAAAGCTGAGTGTTGAAGTTACACTTGACCTCTGAACAACAACACAGAGGTTAGGGGTGCCAACCCCACACATAGTCAAAAATCCAGTTATAACTTTTGCTTCCGCCAAACTTAACTACTGATAGACTACTGTTGACCAGAAGCCCCATCAATTAATATAATATTTTATGTTATATGCATCATGTACTATATTCTTACAATAAAGTAAGCTAAAGAAAAAATGTTGTTGAGAAAATTATAAGGAAGAGAAAATGCATTTATGGTACTGTACTGTATTTGTCGAAAAAAGCCACCTGTAAGTGGGTCTGCACCATTCATACCCATGTCACTCAAGGGTCAACTGTACAAAGGAGGACCTTTATTTAAAGGCATTCCTCTAGACTAGAAGGAAGTTCTCAGTATGGAAATAGAATAGATCCATATGGAATCACATGCTTTAATTCATTTGTTTCTATTTTTAATAACAAAAAACTATGACTTGATATTACTGACAAATGTGAAAAGATAAAATGAATCAAATTGCCAGAAATATAAAATATGTCAGCAGATTTGTACCAGAAAGAACCATTATTTGTTTCCTAGTTCTAATAAGAATTCACTGGAGTTCCCTGAACTTATGTTTAAATGGTTTTGAGTTATTTAGCAATAATAAGGTAAATGCAACAACCGTATCTTTCTTTCCCTGTCTGTTTTCCCACAGAAAGAGCAATTTTGCTGGCAGCTCTTTTCTCAAGCTGCTCCTAACATTAAATTAAATAATAAATTGTGTAGTAAGAGCTGTGGAGGCTCCATGGTTGCCGACTTTTTAACTATAAATCTAGGTCACGCACAATCCAATGTACTGAACACTTTGGACAGTTCCTGCTAAGAAACTATTTGAATGGAATAACAATGTAGATTATAATCACTGAAATTTCCTAGTTTCTGTTTCATTGCAACTAAGGTTTGGCATATCTATTATTATTACTCTGAACATACAGGGTTATCCTACAGTGATGTCAAGTCATAGTCCATCAGTGGTCTAAAAAGAAACATTAAAAATAAAATTATAATAGTATTATTGTAAGATGTGAACCATCCTACACAACCCCTGAGGTAAAGAGATCCCAATTATGAAAAGTTTAGTATTCTAGTGATTTGTTTTGTTTTATTAAATGACATGAAGAGAACTCTCTGAGGGGAACTGATGTCTGCATTAATGGCAAATTTTTTCTTGTCAGAAATAACTTCAGACATCCATTAAATGGTGCAAAGAGGAGCTCTTCCCTTGTTCTCCTCCTTAAAAAACAACAAAGGAAATGAAAATGTGAAAAGAAACTCTTTTATGATACTATTAATCAACCACCGCCTAAACTGTAATCTCTAAGGAACATAAAGTAATAATTCCCCAGAGCCAGAAAAGATTGAAAGCAAATATATACTTAACCACATTTTGGGAAACATAGAGAAATAGATAAATTGACAATTTTAGCTGGTAATTTCAACACTTGTCTTATGGTAAAATATAGGACAAATAGATAGAACATCAAAAAGGATATAAAATATTTGATCAACACACTCAACAAACATGATGTCTTTGACGTTTACAGAACACTCTACCCAGCAATTACAGAATATACGGCATATACAGTGCACACGCTGGGCCATGAAACAAGTCTCAATAAGTAGAACAGAATGGGAATCACACAGAGCATGTTTTTGGACCACAAAAGAATTAAATAGAAATAAAAACAAACAAACATAAATCACATACACACACACACATTTTTATTGGACTAGGAATATATCCAGAAGAAATACAGTATTATGTATCTAATAATTCCAAATGTAGAATCCATCCTGAAGATATATTACATATGTGCCTAAAGGCATGTAAAAAGGAAATTCATTGGGACACTGTTTATAACTTAAAAAGCAAAATAAAAGACTAGAAATAATTTAAATAAGTCATTTTTAGACTAGTAAATGAGGGTATATAAAATATAAAATGTTAAGAAGCCATTAAAATTACTATGATTCTTCTGCATGTGCAGATACTCAATGCCATCCAGTAATAAAAGCCCATATGACTAATCAGTATGCTCTCATTATTATAATAAACAAAAAACTATTTTATATCATTTATACTTTTATTTTATATGTTATATATATATTATATATATATATATAATATATATGAGACACTGTTAGGAGTGGTTGTCCCCTGGGAGAGAACTGGAGTTTGAGAGTGACATATAATTTAATATTTTTACAGAGCATTTCTTATATTTTAAATATATTAAAAAAATTATAAATGGCAAGAAAGTTTTAAAGACAAAAGTGATTACTTTTAACACAGCTTGTAGAAACTAAGGCATCTTGGGGACTTTCAAAATAGAGAAAAAGATGACAAGTTATATATGTGTGTATGTGTGTGTGTGTAGAGATAAAGTGGATAAACATGATTATAATATATAATATTCTGCAGTACATATTAGCAATGATCATATAGAATGGCATGAGGTTTTATCTCTGCTACAAACATAATTGGGGACAAAGGTAGCAAGGAAATAGATTAAAGTAAAAATAATTACTGATTTAGAGTAGAAGGATAATAGGTAATTTAGTGTTTAAAATATATTTGACATTATGTTGTTTTATTGTTAGAAGAGGAATTATAGTTTGAGAAGGAACAAGGGACATAAAGAATTACATATTTAAAGTTGAATAAAAGAACCATGGCTTGCTCCTTCAGTTTTACTTGTTAGAAAAAAAAAAATGCTAATGTGGGAGAGGAATGCTAAGGTTGTGACTAAACCTATTGTCAGTATCGTGATTTTTTTCTAATGGGCTCTGATATGAAGAGTAGAATGAAAAAAATTATATATAAAATGTGTGTATATATATATATATATAAAATATATATAAAATTTGAAACTCAAGTCCTTATCTATTCAAAATTATCCTACCAATTACCTTTTATGTCCCAGAACTAAACTAGAACAAGGGGGTGAACATAGCCAAATTTGGCTATTCATTAGAGAGTAAAAAAAGCTTGTTCACTAATTTCTTTGACTTCTCTTTGTTACCCCACTTCACTGTCTTCCAAAAGAATCTCCTTAGAAAATTTACATCATTTTCTGTTTGTGTTTTTTGGTTTTTTTCCCTACCCATTTTTTTTTGTCTCTAAAAAAGCCTTATCTTGTCCCTGGAAAAATAATGACATGTATCTAGTGGTATATCAGGGATCTTTAAGTGGATTCTTTGAATCAGAGTTGTGCTCAAATGTAAACCACTATCCAGTTTTTTGAAGTTCTTTCATTTTCCCAATACCAAGAGATTCAATGTGAAAAGGAAAAAGAAATGTATTACACCAGGAATATGATAAAGTTCATACTGGAAAATAACCTTCCATTTCCAGAGCATTCTCTAATTTAAAGAACTTTGACTAAAGTTGAATAAATGATTTCTCAACTCAGATATGGAAGCGTGAGCTGTTAACAAAACAAGCCTTATGTGAATTCAGCTATAAACTCTAGATAAAACATTAAACAAAACAAAACGAAACTACCCAAGGATGATGGAGACTTAACAAAAGTATGCAAATTTGGGAAGGAGATAAAAATTCCTAGTAAAGTGAACAGCAAGGTGTGAGTCCTCCATTTTGTTTGTTTTCTTTAGGGTTTTATCTTAAAAGCAGCTGTATTTGAGGCAGAGGTGGATATGTGGGGAGATGACTCTCTGAAAGGAAAACCCACTATCTTCATTCAGGAGCAAGAGGAAGAGCCCTTGGCTGACCATGACTCCCAGAGTGAGAGAGAAACCCTGAGACAGTTAGAGAAGAGGTATGAGCAGTTGTGTGAATAAATTCAGTCAATACTGTGACTAAACCTGAACTACAGATTCTTTAATTTTCAAGCAAAGTCCTTAAAGTCCTTAAAGTTGCTATTCTGTGTTCCTTGAGAGTCAGGAAAATAAATGCATACAAAGGGACGACAAGATAGGAAATATTGGCTTAGAAACCTGTGTGTGTGTACTGTATTTTATACATACGTATGTAAAAATATGAAAACGAACAAGAGGTGCATTTGTAGAATTGAAAAACATCTAAAATAAAAAAGCAACTAGATGGGACTTGGAGCAGAATGGAAATGACAGTGCAGTCAGTGACATACAGATCAATACATATCATTCCATCTGAAAAAATAGTGAGAAGATTAAAAAAAGAAAAAATATAGAGCCCCGGAGACCAGAAGGAAAATTACAAAAAGTCTAACATTATAGTAACTGGAATTTTAAAAGGAGAGGAGAGAATAAAATAGGAAAATTTTTGAAGAAATGTTATATGCGACTAATGAATCATTGAACACTACATCAAAAACTAATGATGTACTATATGCCAGCTAATTGAACATAATAATAAAAAAATTAAAAAACAATTAAAGGCAACGAAGATACCAAAAAAAAAAAAAAAAAAAAGAAATGACAGCCAGATCTTCTTAAATTATTAAAAGACAAAAATGTATATATTCAAGATGTTCAGGGACCACATTCCCCCAAAGAAAAATAATAAATTCCAAGAGAACCACTCTTGGGCACATATTAGTCAAACTGTTGAAAACTAAAGATAAAGAGAAAATGGGGAAGCTGCCAGAGAAGCACCACAACAAATTAGATACAAAGGGACAACAATTAGAATGTCCGCAGACTTCTTGTCACAAACTATGGAGAACTGAGACAATTTCAGATTAAAAAAAAAAAAGGGGGGGGAGATTTGTCTTCACCTGACTTGCGCTACAAGAAATGCTCTTCAGTCTGAAAAAAAGAATACCAGAGAAAATCAGATCTTAGGAACGAAAGAACAGTGGAAATGTTATATGTATGATTAACCGTCAAGCACTAAGTTATGTCTTCTGTAAAAAGCATGCTATCATTAAAAGCAAAAAATGGTCATAAGGCTTTGAGGGTATATAATGTATGTATGTGTGATACTCTTGACAACCATAGCAATGAAAATGGTGGGAAAGTAAGAAACTGTTCATTTATGACATTCCAAGGTTTTTCATGAGCTTATTAACTTCCATAATGATAACTTACAAAAGGCACCTAAAGTTGTTAGTTGACTAATAAAAATGAAATTGTCTGGTAACTTTAGAACTTAAGGGTACGTGATGGTTTATTTCCAGTCAAACAATAGGTGGAATCATGCATTGATAAATAGCATTCCTTTTTTGTTAACATTTTTGCTCCTAGTATATTTGAAAAATTGAAACAAGTCATTTTGAAAATGCCTCTTGAATGATCAGTGATTTATAATTGTTTCAGTATTTTCCTAGAACACTGTAAACCTTTGAGGTTTCTGTTCTCGGTCTTATTTGTAAAACCTAAGATGAATTCTCTTGGTAGCTAATCTAGTTTTAACCAGATAGTTAATGAAATATTTCAGTTTTCCCGGTAGAGTGTATTATTCCCAAAGGTCATGACCTTCAAAAATTTAGTGAGTAAAATGTGGAAAATATTTCCAGTAAAAAAAAAAAAAAGCACTTGAGTTTCGAAAGAATAGGAAGTATGTTTTTAGAATCTGCTATGTGTCGGTTACTCTAGAGAACTGGTTGGAGTGAAACTCACAAGCTGCCGAGACTATAAAATACAGAAGCAGAAGGTGGTAAGTCAAGAAATACTTTGGACAAAATTGTAATGGGTATAGCACAGTAACATGCAGATGAGTCTTACTAAGTGCATCCCTTTTTGTTTTATTTATTTATTATTATTTTTTTTTATTTTTTTAAGAGCATCCCTTTTTAAAGGGGGAAGATAGTGGGTTTGTTTTCTTGAAATTATGGTTTCTTGATTGGGGTTTGGAAGTGATGTGTGTGTATTCACAGAAAGTAAAAAGAGACTTTACCAAACAAAGAAAGTTATTTTGGAAAGACATTTGGGGAAGATTTGATATATTTGCTCTGGAAGTTTGGCTTGTTATATCAGAGAATCTAAAAGATGAAAAGAATGACGGATTTGCTATGATAGAATGGGGTTGGCTCAGTTGACCTGGAATACTGTGGTGGCTATATTTTTGATGGGATTGTAAATTAGGAATCACTCTGGATTCTTACGCATTTCAAATGGAGTTTAAGGTAACTCTAGCAGGTGCATGTAGGATGGATATGTCCCATTGTGGGGACTGACTTTGATGGAGTCCACTGAGGTGCCTGTCCTTCTAATAAAGTTTTGAAATGCTAACCCATTACAATTGCGGGTATGAAGAAAAAAAGCTGCCTAATTTTATAAATAGTATGGATAAGAATTACTTTTGTGGATTTTTATTAAACCATGGGCATGTGAGGAGACCCAGAAAATAAGATCAGAGCTAACTTCTCATACATGACTTGAAAGGCATAGGAAAAATGGTAGATCTGAGGGGAAAATAATGGGAAGCTGATAAGTGAAGTTTATCTGGGAATGAGGCTTCCCTGTTAAGTATCATGTGGTTGAGTAGTCAGATGCTTAAAGTAAGGGTGATGTGTAAATATGAATTAGTTGGTTTGGGAGACCCTCACGCATGTTTTTAAAGAAACTATGAAAGTGTTGCTCTAAACTGATCACATTAATTCTAGTCAATCCTTAACATTTAATTTCTTTAAGATGAGGTTTGTGATTGCTACTGAACTTTGCTGACATAGAGTTGACCCACATCTTAGAGAAGTGCTATGCAATTTGAAAGCTGTGAAAATAATTGGTCCTTAAGGATGCAAATAATAATCCAAATACCAGTTCATTTTTATTTAAGAAATAGGACCTATTTTAAAATGCATTTTTAAATTTTTCCCTTAGAATATTTGGCCTGCAAGATGTTCTGATTAAAAAAAATAAAAAGCCACAGTCAAATGCATTTAAGAAATGCAATATAATGTCATAAATCTCAGTGATTTATAGTGGAATTAACAAAAGTTTTGAAGAATTCCAAACTTAAAAGAAATGAAAGAAAGGAAGGGGAGAGAAGGAAGGAGGGAAGGAGGGAAGAAGGAAAGAAAGAAAGAAAAATTGTAATTTTGTTTAATTCAGTGTTTTGTTGATTTTGCAGAACAGGCAAAATTGAGAGGGTATTCTATAGGTACTTATGTAACAAAACAGAAAACAAATTGCCATAACATTTTCTTGAGTTAACACAAAATAATAATTAAGTACCATATTTGTAATACATTCTACTAATGAGAAGAATGACAGTATTTTTTTGTGGGAAATCTTTTTAATTGAAATCCCAAGTGTCCCCTTCTCATCAAATCCCAAATGTTGGTTGGCAAAAACCATTCATAGCTTGTGACCTATGCAGTATCAAAGACAGGCTAGATTTTGCTCATGTACCAGTTTGTTGAACCTTGCCCTAGACCGTGGAACTCATTTTCGTATGATGCCTACCTATTAGAACTAGTATTTTAGACTAGTTCATTAGAACCTTGCCCTAGACCGTGGAACTCATTTTCGTATGATGCCTACCTATTAGAACTAGTATTTTAGAATATAATTTCTCTACATTTCTCTACTGTAAAGCTGATTGGCATGAGCCTCATATGAAAAAGATTGTTTTTATAATGGGGTAGAAAAGTTCTGTTCTAAAGGAACAATAGGGAGCAGTGAGCATCTTGAGGTATGTGATAATAATCAGGAGTCACTAGACAAGGGCTGCTGGGTAATGACATCCTAAAGGGAGACCAGGTTCAGTTAAGGCAAAGAGGAAGAAGGAACTTTTAGAGAAGAAACAGAATAGGGAAAGTTGGTTGGTTTGGGAGTGCCTGTTTTCAAATATATCACGAAAGAGTATGGAAGGATGGGACGACAAAGGGCCAGAGAGTGCTGTGCTGAGCATTATTATTGGGATGATAGCAAGGTGGAGGATCAGTTGTTACAATCTTGGGATGGCTGACACAAACAGGGATAAGTGACAAGAGAGGTTCTGTTGATTATGTCTGTGAGAGGAAGGTGATGATCACAAAGCCTGGGGCAAGGAGACTTAATTGTTGTGATGATGGAATCCTTAGGAAGTTTGATGGTCTTTGGTTGGATAAATGCTATTACAAAACATCCTATTGTTCAGCTCAGGTCGCGATCCCGATCCCCCGTCCTGGGATCAAACCCATTGTAGTTGGATTCCCTGCTCAGTGAGGAGTCTGCTTCTCCCTCTCCCTCTGCCCCTTCCCCAGCTCTTGATTGCTGCTCTCTACTCTCTGTCTCCCCCTAATAAGTAAAATTACTCAAAAACATCCTATTGCTTAAACTGTGAGATGGACTCTGGACAGCAAACTTGCAGCCTAAATGATTTTGTGGATATAACTTAAAAGTCTGGGTGTATCTCCTCAAATCTCGTTCTCCTCCTTTTTGCACTTCTCCTCTTTCTCATCCTTCCTTATTACTTTTAAATTGTGAGGAAAAAAATAATCTTTTCAGGGAGACTGTTCTGAAAGTTAGCTTAAAATCAAACCATGATTACTTTTCATTTTTTCTTATTCCATTCTCCACTTACAAACCCAGAAATGGATATGCACTGGTGATAGCACCCTAGAATCCCACTGTTTGTTCCTCAATCACATATCTCTTCCAGAGTTATGATACCCAGTCATCAGTGGCAACTGAGTTTGAACTTTCTCAAAAAGCATCTTGCTATCTCTCTGAACTTCTTTTCTCTTTTTTCTTTACTTTTTTTTTTTTAGTTTTTATTTGAATTCCAGTTAGTCAACATACAGTATTAGATTAGTTTCAAGTACAATATAGTGATTCAGCAATTCCACATATCACATATCACTTCACAACATGCGCCCTCCCTAATCCCCATCACCTATTTTGCCCATCCCCCTTCCCAAGTCCCCTTTGGTAAGTATCAGTTTGTTCTCTGTAGTTGAGTTTGTTCCTTGATTTGCCTCTCTCTCTCTTTTTGTTTTCCCTTTGTTCCTTTGTTTTGTTTCTTAAATTCCACATATGGGTGAAATCATATGATACTACATTTTCTTTTCTGTTCGTCTCTGTTTTGTCTTCCCTAACGTTAAGGGATTATATGCATCAAACTTAGAAACACACCTACATCCCACCAATGGCTAATGTGAAAAGCAGTCCATTTTGATACAGGGCATATTATTTAGGATATTAATATCTGTAGAAATAGGAGACCTATGTGGGGATGGTGTTTGGAGTTTCAGTCTGAAATAGGCTTTGCCTTAGTTGGTAATATTACAGTATCATTGAGATCCCATTTCACTTCCTGATGCTCAACTAGAACACAGGGTACAGAAAATAATAGTTCAGGTTAATTCAAAATGAAATGAAAGATTATAGGATCACGATAAAAAATTTTCAAGACACTTTATCCATCTTTGTATCTCCAAATGGGCTAATATGCTAGTCTATTTTTAGATTGAACTGGTTTTTAGAATGATCATTCAAACCATTAGTAGGAAAATTGTTAAGGCATCTCCTCATCTTCATATGTTTCCCCCACTTCTTTCTAGTTCTCAGATAATTCTTTGATATCTACAGTCTGGGCTCACTCACTCCTATCACACATCTCTTTGTCTTGTCATCTCTCCTACTTTCCTTTCTGGGTGTTCTCCCCGCCGCCCCCCCCCCCCCCATTCACTGTGTTTCAGTGTCTGATCATCTAAATCTGCCTTTCCTCATGCTATTTCCTTGCTTAGAATCTTGTTTTCTGTCTGGAAACATCTACTGAAACTTGTAGGCTCCGCTAGAATGCCATGTCTCATCTGAAGCTTTTGCTGACCCTCCTGTTCCTCAGTCAAATTCCAACTATAGGTATCTATCCCACCCCACTTAAAAAGTGTGAGTTATAGCACCTGGCTTTCACAAAAGACTTACCTTAGTATAGGAATGACTTTTTCCTAAAAGCAAAAATTCTCTTGGGACTTATTCCAGTTAGTGAAAACAGGTATGAAGGTAGGTCCTTCATAAAAGTGAAGTGGCCTAACACAAACTTTTGGAAAGCAGGGGAGATTCATATTCTATGTCTTTCACTTACATTCCAATAATACCGTATGCACCACTCTATCATAGAAATACTGCATTTTGTTAAATAGCTTTTATCTTATCTTTTTTTTTTTAAACTGAATTTATCAGCAACAGGGACTAAGACTTAGACAATGTTATCATAGACATGGTACATAGGAGGAGTGTCACAGAATTGCAAATGAGTGAGTTGTGAAAGACAACCATCATCAATCTATATATAGCCTTCCCCCACCCCACACATAACTTTCTATCTTCTTTCATCTTTAAACTTTCCTCATTAAGAGAGTTAAACATATTTTTCCCAGTAGTAAATATATATTTACATGTGTCTTCAAGTAATATGAACCACACAATATCATCTGACATTAGCTTTTGAAAAGAGTGACTCCCCCACTAAGCAGGGAGCCCAGCATGGGGCTTGATCCCAGGACTCCTGGACTATGACCCGAGCCAAAGGCAGACACTCAGCTGACTGAGCCACCCAGATGCCCCTAGAATACTTCTTTAATTGGGCATCATCTCTGGTAAAGCACTGACAGAAAGATGCAGTTTTGTCATTTTATTAAATGGATGGAATTAGACACCTGAAGGGAAGGACAACAGTGAATCAGCTATGGCAGAGAACCAAACATGAAATACAAAGAGTCAGAAATTGCGCTTTTACACATCCTCTTACATGCTTTCATCCACAAAATAAAAAGTTATTAGGGTGTATTATGCCACAGATACGCATACATCATAGGTAGGGTTTAATTATTCCCCACTGCAGCAGGAAGATTAACTGAAGCATGGGGGACAGCCATTTCTGTAGAACCTCATGGGGCAGGGAAATATTTCAAGTGCTTTTATTCTGAATCCCAAGTTATGCTTGAATTTAAATGATTCTCATCCTCAGTTTATCATTGGCTCACTTAAGTTTGAGTTCATAAGATCATTAACTAGAATAAACAAATTAATTCTGGACATAGACATTGCATTATTAAGGTCAACGCTTCTATAGTCATTTTACTGATATCCACTATTTTAGGAGGATATAGTAAAAAAGTATTTTGATGTTTCTGTACTGTTAAAAAAAAAAAAAAAAAGGCCAGCCAAACACCTATATTTCTTCATTTGTGGCTAAGGATGCCTTGAAATTGCATGAAGTGGAATAAAGAGTCTAGAGCTGTGGGAAAATGTGCATGGGAGATAGCCAAGGCTGGTTCCACCTTCTGCATTTTTCAATTTGTTTTCTTATCAGCATGCCTATAAACTGGAAAGCATTAGGCACAGACTCATTGATAAGCATATGAGAATTTTTTCCAGTTTCCCTCAACCCTCCTTCAGGGAATCTCTTTTACGAATATAGGAGTCCCCATTTGAAATAAAAGGAGTCATGAGACAAATATAAAAACAAATTATTTTAGCATCAGAGGCTAAGGTGCATATGTACCATGCTTTTTGCAAATTTGTGGATGGTTGAAAGGGAGGACAGCTAGCTGGGGCAAAAAGAGGGGTTAATTCAGTTTGTTCCCAACCTAAAAGACAGTGAAGGGCTTTTCCTTAGTCAAGAGGGTTTGACTGTTAAAATGTTGAATGCCCTCTG
Source organism: Potos flavus (assembly GCA_028534135.1). Taxonomy (NCBI): domain Eukaryota; kingdom Metazoa; phylum Chordata; class Mammalia; order Carnivora; family Procyonidae; genus Potos; species Potos flavus. The sequence continues at coordinate 84,070,727 of CM052883.1, read as the reverse complement.
GCAATTAGGATTCCTGGAAGCCAGCAAGAGAAATACTCAGGTTCATTTCAAGAGAAAAGGAATTCCCTCAAGCGATACCTGAAAGCTGTTGGAATCAGTGAGAAGTTTGGAATTCCAGGACTGGAAAATGAGCAGGAGTCACAAGGAACCAGACATTGTTGAACACTGGCATGTGTTCAGGAAAATTTGATGGGGATGCTGCAGGAAATATGATTAGGATGCTGAACTGGCAATACATCAGTGGGCATTTCACCTCTGCCTTTGCTGGACCCTTGAGGGTTTGCTGTTGCTCTTGTGAATAATTTCTCAACTGCAACTTTATTCCTTCAAGATTCAGGGTCGTAGGTGAGATCATGACCTAGAGATGTTTATCTGGCTTTTTAACTTTATGATTAGAGATCAGGCTCGGCTCCCCCCCCCCACCCCCAATACTCACCTAATGTAAGAATCCTCCAAAACAAGAATGGAAGTCAGATCTTAGTGGCCTGATAAGAGAAAAACGGTACTTTATGTAGCTGATAGAAACAGAGGGTAAAGTCATTAACTAACCTTCTTCAAATGCTTATGCCTCTTTTTAGGATAACTGGAGAGGAATGTTTGCTTCTCTTCAAATTATATTTTTTATGGCCAATACTTAATAGTTTCAGTTAGTTTTGAAAAAGTTGTGCATCTGTGTGCAGGTACATAGAACAGCGTTCATGACCTCATTTGGGTTTCTTTCATTCTGTAGACCATCATCCTGTAGAAAAGTATTAACATTACCACTTCACAAATGAGGACACAGTATCAGAGAAGTGAAGTAACTTAGTTGCCCAGTTTTACAAAGAGCTCTATCAGGATTAGGTCCTACGTCTCTCTGATAGAAATCCCATTTTCCCACATACTTGCTTTTCTTTTTATTTTCCATTTCAGGTTTGACTGCCATGACATATATTAGGCAATCACATTTTCAGCTGAATTAATGTCCCCATACATTGGCTTTATTTTTTGTTACCTATCACACCTATATTAATTTGTGTATACTTGTATTGTGAAGTCACATTAGATCATGAGATCTTATAACGAAGGCTTTGCTCAGTGCCCAACATATAAACAGTCCCAGATACATATTTGGTTTATGATGGAGAACTAGAAGAAGGGATAAAAGGCAAGAAGATGGTTGGTGAAGGAGAAAGGAAAGAGAATAACATGGCGTAGAGGAGGAGATGGATACACAGTAGCTAGGTCATACCATCCTCTAGCATTTTTTTTTTTTTAAAGATTTTATTTTATTTATTTGGCAGAGAGAGAGAGAGATCACAAGTAGGCAGAGAGGCAGGCAGAGAGAGAGGGGGAAGCAGGCTCCCCGCCGAGCAGAGAGCCCGACGTGGGGCTCGATCCCAGGACCCTGAGATCATGACCTGAGCCGAAGGCAGAGGCTTAACCCACTGAGCCACCCAGGTGCCCCCATCCTCTAGCATTTGACACATATATCAGTACATAAGGATATTTTTACTAATGCAGTAATGTTGATGACTCTCTTCTGTAGGTCCCAGTTTATTACTGGAGGCCCATGAATATTTTTATTAATTTCAATTACCAAAATGTTCTGTTTATCATAAGGCCTTCTCTTACCCTAGATGAGTTTGATGGACTGACATATTTTTTTTAAAGAAGTAGCACAGGGAAGCTACTTTTTTTTTTTTAAAGATTTTATTCATTTATTTGACAGAGAGATTACAAGCAGGCAGAGAGGCAGGCAGAGAGAGAGGGGGAAGCAGGCTCCCCGCTGAGCAGAGACCCCGATGCGGGGGCTTGATCCCAGGACCCTGAGATCATGACCTGAGCTGAAGGCAGAGGCTTTAACCCACTGAGCCACCCAGGCGCCCCTGATGGACTGACATATTTAACATAGAGTCTGCCGTTGTTACATTTCACTGATTAGAGTTTGCTGTCTGTTGTCTGTTTGCTAACTTTTATCTGTTGTCCATTTTTCTGCTAAAAAAGCATAGAAAAGGGCTTTGGAACAGAGAAGTGACTTACATAATTATGAATTTAAGACAAAAGGATATATTTCACTTCTTTTAAAATGCATAATGTTCTGTAAAGGTTTTAGGAAATAACTCTTTGAAAGGGCTTCCTGATATGAATAATTGCAAATGTCAAGGGATGAGAGTTCTCTGATAGTGATTATATCTCTAGAATGTCAGGTACTGGTGCAAAGGTGACATGAATGATTTGAGTGAGTTGTTCTATATCCGAGAGACGGTCCTGCAGAGAAATGAAAGCAGTACTCTATAACCCACAGAGAGATTTATTCAAAGCCAAAATGTCAGAGGTAATCAAACTATTTAACTTGTGCTCATAGCTTTACTTTGCATTATATAAATGGACACTCAGAATTTATTACATACTGGCAAATTAAGGAAACAGAATTTTTATAAAGTTGAATGATGCACTGCTATTTTCAGTGAAGTATTGGTAATCTTTATGGTAGTATTTTAAGTGAATTATGATTCCTAATAAAGTTCTACATATTATTTTTTTCCTTTTTCTTTAGGTTTAACTCACATGCAGCAAATATGATCTTTGTGTACACTCCCATCTACACAGTGCTCACAATAGAAAGAGAATCCCTATTTTCCCTTTTACCAGCCACTATTCCTCTCCAAGGGTAATTTTTACTCTGACTTGCAATATCATCAGTTATTATAAATAGCACTGCTATGAGCATTCTTATATATGTGTGTTGATTTATGTATGTATATAGAAATATATATATAAACATATATATATATATATATACCTCCCTGCTCTCCTATATATAAATCTGTCTATCTATCTATCATCTATCCATCCATCCATCCGTTCATCCATCCATTCATATACATTTCTATTAGGATATCCTTTAGGTGGAGATGCTGAGTCATACAGTTATACATATGTTCTGCTTTGGTAAAAGCTGTTACAGAGATTTACAAAGTGATTATACCAGTTTACTCTCCCACCAAGAGTTCATGAAAGTTCCAGCTTCTTTACATCCTTGGCAACACTTAACTTTTGGCTCTCATTTTCATTTTAGCCATTCTAATTGTAAAACCAAACTACTCCATTTTTTTTCCCACTTATATTCTTTCATGTTACCCAAAGACTTTAAGTTATATAAATCAAAATAAGGGCTTTTTATTTATAAGTTTATACTTAAAGGCTTTAAAGAATTATTCCTCACAATGTTTCCTAGACTTAAATGTTAGCATATTGTTTAAAGGGGAAAATTTTATTTAAATTTAGTGGAACTAGATTAATTAATGGCATATGGCTTAACAGCTTATGTGTATGATGGAGTTCAAGGTCGTTTATTTTTTATAGTCTTCCTTTTTGTCTTAATAAAAATAATTATATGCATAATTATATATTTTAATACTGTCCGTATGATGGGGAGCGCCTGGGTGGCTCAGTCGTTAAGCGTCTGCCTTCGGCTCAGGTTATGATCTCAGGGTCCTGGGATCGAGTCCCACATCGGGTTCTCTGCTCAGCAGGGAGCCTGCTTCCCCCTCTCCCTCTGCCTGCCTCTCTGTCTACTTGTGATCTCTTTCTCTGTATCAGATAAATAAATAAAATCTTAAAAAAAAAAAAAATACTGTCCGTATGATGAAACTTTCTCATTTATTGAAAAATGGTGACATCTATCACTAGCAACGACTCCAAATCACTGCAAAATCTTCTTTTGTGTCACTTATTTCCAAAATATTATGATCTTAAATTAATTTTAATAACAAATATTTAGTTTAATATACATTCTTTTTAAAAGTCATTAGCAGACATTATTAAAAATAGAAAATCTGTTCCTGGTAAAGCAGAAGACAAAGGTTCCATATAAATTTTGGAGCCAGTGTTGGGTCAGGGAATATGGTGGGGTTGGAGTATAATTGGTGGGCCAGAAGCCAGAAGGAACCCAGGATTTGGTGGACTGAATGTTCAGATTCTCTATGGGTAGGGGAAAAGGTAAGGACTGCATATGGTTTGAAGGGTATGAAACTACTGTTAAAAGCTGCAATGATTGACTCTGGAGAGTGAAGCTTTAAAGGATCCAAGTGAGAGATACTAAAACATTGGCATTAGGATTCACAAACATTTTAGACATAAGCAGGAAGTCGTATGTTGGAATTAATGACTTCATTTTTACAATTATTGTCCTTATTAAGCAAAATATTTGAATTATCCTGCCTGCAGTCTCCCATTTCCACCTTCCATTCATTTATTGCCACTAATTATTTTCCTAATTACTCACCTGCTCATAAATAACTTACAGCTGTCAATTATTGAAAAAAATAAGATTCGAACCATTGGGTTTAGCATTCAAGCTGCTCTATGGTTGGCCACCATCTTAACTTTTAGACAGTCATAGGTATATAGAGGTGTTGCTGAATCTTAAGGTACAGTTCTTCTAATAGTTTCATAGTTGTTCAGCTTTGGATTTAGCTCATTCTGTTCCCTTAGCCTGGCATTTCATCTTCTTTACCTTCCTTATCCCATGAAATCACTCCTTGTCCTTTATGACATAATTTAAATTCAGTATCTCATAAATGTCTTCATGAATCACTTCCCCCACCTGACCTCTGCCACCGATGGTTAAGCCTTGTAATTTGTATTTTTTCTTCATTGGATTTTAGGAGTTTACCTGCCTATCTCTCACATAAAATTATAATCTTCTTGAAGATAGGGACTACACATTAAAATCTTTATAGCCCCAGGCACACTTAGCAGAGTACTTTCAAACAACAAATTGCAAATTGACTTTTAAAGGTTTGAGAATTAAACTAAATCATTTCACTTATGGAGCATACACAGGCAAAGACTTACCTCAAGGATGAGCCTGGTGGTGGGTATTGAGGAGGGCATGTATTGCATGGAGCAGTGGGTGTTGTACATAAACAATGAATCTTGGAACACTGCATCAAAAACTAATGATGTATTTTGTGGTGACTAACATAATACAATTAAAAAAAAAAAAAAAAAAGACTTACTTCAAAATGAATGGCTCTCAACTGGAAGTGATTTTGCCCCTTCCCTCCAGGGGACATTAGATAGAGTCTGGAGACCTTTTTGGTTGTCACAACTGAGAGAAGGGGCTGCCGCTGGCATCTTGTATGTAGAAGTAAGGGATGCTGCCAGTCAGCCCACAATATCAGGGCGGTCTTCCGCAACCAA
>CM052883.1:83991779-84065037 GCA_028534135.1 Potos flavus | reverse complement strand
GAGTGTCAACATTATATCTTCCATATAAATAGATAATTTTGACTACAGCGTAAAACTGGATTGAATAGCAGAAAGAACCAATGAGAAGCTGGGAGGCTTTTTCTGTGTTCTGTTGAGAGATAATGAGCAATATTACTAAGGTTAAAGCCGTAAGAAGGAGGGACGATTTTAAAGTTGATGAGGCAGTAAAACAGATCTTAGTGGTTAAATGGATGGGGTGGATGAAAAGAAGTCAAGAATGATTCTTTGGCTTCTGGTTTGGATCACTAGTAAATAGTGGTTATAGACACAGTGAGCAAGCATTTATAAGAGTAGTGGGCTTCAGGGAAGGAAGGAATAATTTAGTGGGAACACTGGTGCTTTGCAGTGTGTGGCATGCTACCTTGGGTAATAGAATGTGATCCTTAACATGAAAGAACTTTTAAGTTAACTCAATGTAGAATATACTGAACAACATGCCTTGGGCCTCCGTCCTTTACGTAAGGCTTTATATCATTTATGGCATTACATTTTTAAGGAAAATTGTCAGAAGAGAAATTAAAGACTATTAGCTGAAAAATACAGTTATTTCCCTAATTAGAGAATAAAATTCTATATATTTGGGTGGAGAGGGAGCACTGGGGGATAGGTAGGACAAGTAGGACAAAACAAGTAGGACAAAAACTTCTGTAATTACACTGTAGGTCTGACACTTTCCAAAAGAGAAATGGAAAAATTATAGTTTTTGCCATTCAAATTAAACTCAGTCCTTTGGACTCTTATGTTGTAGGTTTACCAGCAAATTCCAAATGTGTTATGTGATTGAATCCTCACAATGCTAGCGTATTTAATCATTTACTGCAGAAACCAAGACTCAGGGAGGACAGGTGACTTGGACATGGCCTCAAAGCTCATGAGTGCCGAAGATGCCACTTGAATGTGTATCTTCAAAAGCCAGTACTTCTTCCTGGTGTACTCTACGTGTTGGATTTCAGTGCCTTTCATCATTCCCTAAGGAATGACACACATTATGGACCTAAGGCATTAGATTTCACAGTTCCGTTTCCTCAGCCAAAGACTGAATCCTATTGACCGTAGACTTACCTCAGTTCTTGCTTTATTTGTAAGAGAAGGGACTGTAACAAGGGAATCGGTGTTAAGGTTTGACAGAGGGATTTAGGCCATTCAGATGTCATTGATTTTTCCCTCGCCTGTCATCCCCAACCTATGTTTCAAGAGTCCCACATGCACCTTCATCTCCCACTACCACTCTGCTTTTCCAAGACACCAACAGCTCCCAGATTTTGTCTTTTCCCTTCAGTACACTCACCACAACACAGTGCCATCGAAGTCACTGTGTGCGATACTCTAGTGTGGAGATTTCTTTTTTGTTACTTTACAGAAATCAATTACAATCTGGATTAGTATGTGTGGGAGACTCAAGAAGTAACATGTAACATTTCCACTTACTTTCTTTAATTGAAATTTGCCTTTTGTAAATATCCTAGAAAAAAAAAAGATTAGAGAAGGAGTCACAGAAAAGATAATAAAATATTTTTGTGGAACAAATTTGAAGGCATGGCTTAAATTTTTTTAGGTCTAGGCCAATCTGTGAGTGTGGCTGTTGATCCCAATCATAGACACATCTGTCGAGTCTTTAAAGTCTTTAAGTGTTATTTTAAAGCCTCTTTGTCTCTATTTCTAGTACTATTCAATTCCTAAGTAAAGAAAAGGCAAATATAATAAAATGTGTTTTAAAGAGTTGAAGTTCAGAAGAAAAATAAAACATTATGCTCAAAATGAAACATCATCTTAAACACAATTCACACAAACGCATCTCATGTTATTCATATAAATTGGTGCATTTAACATAGTAACTCAACTAAATAAAATATCAGGTGAATTCTTTGCTAATAAGGTAAAGTTCACAGCTACCAAGTCTACAACTTTGAAAATTTCTAGAAAGTATTAAATCTATTAAAAAGAAAAAATGACCATCACTTTAAGTTATTTGAGCATATAAAATATTGGAACTAATGTGCCTAAATGATTTATAAATGTGTTTTTAAAGAATTCTTCTGTGGTATTCAGTTCAACAGTTATTGAGTACATATATCTTTCCAGCATTATCTGAGAGCAATATGAAGAGGAATAAAGTTTCCATGTTTTAGGCATTTCCAACTTAGTAGAGTGAAAAACTGTAAACACCTATTATATAAGGAATCATTTGGAGCATAGTAAATAGAAATATAAATACAGCTACATGTCCACATACCAGCTAGAAATATAAATAGGATTAATTCTAATGGAATGGGGGAATATAGAGTGGCTTCATGGAAGTTAGAGAAAAAAAATTGACAGCATAAACAATATCCTTATCAACAGATGGAGATTGTTAAATTTTTTGGTTGTTTACTGAGAACAATGCAAAAATGCCTATTTTCACTTTTTTTTCTGCCTTCTCTTGGATACAGGAAATCACATTTCATGTATTCATTGATTCAACAATTATTTATTGAGCACTTACTAAGTCCCAATAAAACTGGACTATGACAGATAAAAGAACAAGTCAGAGATGCAGCCATGGAAGCCAGAGGAAGATAGAATAATAAAGCTGAGTTTCAGGAGGCCAGACAAACCAAGGATTCCATGGTTACTGTTGGATTTGCTACCAGAAATTGATAAGAGCAAAATCAGTCAATTTGTGGTACCAGAAGCAAGACTGCAGTGGATAGAGGTATAAATGAGAAGTGAGAAGGTTATGAATGTAGACAATTCTTTTAAGAAACTTGACAGTGAGATACAGAAAATAAAGGAGAAAAATGAACCATAGACCCATCTGGCTGGCAGTAGCATACTCAGGAAATCTTATCTGTCTAAATTGATAAACTACAAATGGATAAAATCAGCTTACTTTTCAGAATAGCATGCTAATCTGAACACAATGATTATATATTACTTAGTGTTGAGGCTATGTTTTTAAGTGTCTTTGATATAAAACAACATGTGTTGAAAACTCCATCTGTTCTGCAGTGAGATTTTCTAATCATTGTAATAAAGACAAAGAAGAACCAAACCTTCATTGAAATGGAATGGGATGCAATCTGTAGAAATACATTGTTTGTAAATAATATAATATAATTAACAAGGAAGTTTCAATCCGTGAGTAAGAGTCCTTATCAGTTGCAATTAAAGAAGTGTGTGCATATCTAAGAGCACTCTTAAGCAGACGCATATTAAAGATGCTTTTATTTATCTCCTTCCCATTTCAGTTAGCTTTATTTTTGTACCTGAAGGACGTGACATAACTCTGTGTGTAGTACGTTGCTATTTTAGCATTTTTGTGAGGAACAACTTTAGGCATAAATGACTCTACATTAAATTAGAGAGATGATACCTAGTTTCTATCGAATACACTCTCAAATCTTATTCTTGGGAAGTACTTGTATACATATACTTCAGCACCTAGGATAGAACTCATTTCTTTAGAAAGCCTGACTGTTGATTTTAGACAGCACAATCTGATCTCTCTGTAGCTTCAAGGCTCATAAGACTTAAGAATTTACACTCAGTTGGCATTTAGCATTTTTTCCCCTCAGTTTGTCATGTGGATGACTCATGTCTCCTCATATGAATTGTAAGTAATTTGTACAAATCAGGGTCAGGATTACAACTGGAAAAAAATGGCACAAAGTAGTATACAAAATTTTATCTATGAAGGGGCTACTTGTCAAAGACAAGGGATATGTAGCAACCTTTGGCTAGAATTGATTTAGCCATGTACACCTGAAGTGAGAAGAGTAAGTAAGCAGTTAGTAGAACCTAGAAGGAGGGAATCCTATAGTTTATGAAGTAATAGAAGCAGTAAGTTTTGGTTGAGGAACATAGCCAGACTCACATGTTTCCAGTGGGTGAGAACCAAGAAAGTAAATACCACATACTAGCTTTATTCTCTTCATTTGATTTGTCTGGTTTCATATTGGCAATAGACAACAAAAACTCAGAGATCATGGGGATATTATTATTTATTCAAATAAAAACTTTGTGTCCTTGAAAGAACACATGAAGTTCCATCTGCTACTGTTTCTTTCTTTCTATTTTTTTTTAAGATTTTATTTATTTATTTGACAGAGAGAGACACTGAGAGAGGGAACAGAAGCAGGGGGAGTGGGAGAGGGAGAAGCAGCCTCCCCACTAAGCAGGAGCCTGATGAGGGGCTCGATCCCAGGACCCCAGTATCATGACCTGAGCCGAAGGCAGATGCTTAATGACTGAGCCACCCAGGCACGCCTCTGCTACTGTTTCTTTGTAGAGTGGTATTAGTCCAGTTTATATACCAGTCTGAAATTTATAACTACAGTCAACACTTATGTTTCCCATATAAGGTTTTGGGGCAAATACCCCCGTTGAGAAAAGAAATAAGGTTATCATATGGCCTTAACTGGTAATCCTAGCTCCCTCTGTCAACTACTCATTCATTTTTCCCTTTCCTTCTGCCAGCATTTTTACTATATGGGTCGTTTACGTGGTGGATCAAACCAAAATTTTATCCCTGCCAAATCTTATTCCTTTGCTTCTTTCTCTTAATTAGGTTGCTACAATTTCAGTTTTCCATTGAAATGGAAATTGGAATGTGGAAATGTAGTATTGGAAAATGAGATCGAGTTGGACAAAGGAGTATTTATGAATCTGCTGAGTCCAGATGTATTCTTCTTTACTCTCTGGTGTATGGTGAAGACACATTATCTTCCTAGCAGATGAGCTTAATCATCAGACAACTCTGTCAAGTTTTTTTTTTTTTTCCCCCAGTCCTATTGATCCCCACATGATTAGGGGAAATTTCAGCTTCAAATTCAGAGGAACAGAATTAAGACATTCCCTGTTGGAAGCAAACCCCTTAGGCATTAGGACTCAGAAACCCATTGCTCTCCTTATCATGAAGACAAGAAACAAAATATGTCCAGTGGAGTAATGGTGTGATAGTGATAGAGAATGCTACACTTCTACCCCTTAGTTCCTAGATCTGTGCTTTCTGGCTATACGAGAGGGACACATGTGTGTTCTATGATGACATCCCAACTTCAAGGTTGTTTTCATGCCAAGACCGAGATAGAGAAGACTAGTTAACACTTGCATCAAACCAGGTACATATAGCTAAAAGAAAACAGTGAAATTCATGGTCTGAGCCTACTGCCCTTCTTTCTCCTATAAAATATTTCCTGTTTGGTGGTGATGGAGAGTGGATTATTGTGGTAATGGATAAGCTATTCTGTAAATCCATGAATAGCAGAGGCATAGCTATACAGAGCATGTGTCTATCCCTGTAATGACAAAATGCTACCCCTTCTTGATGGAATGCTTCCCATGTAATCTCCCTGCCACCAGGTAGCCAGCCGGTCCTGCTGGGAAATAATGCCATGTCAAGAGTTTAATGACGGCCACTGTCATTGGCGGGTAATGGAGAGAGCATAAGCAGACTGACATGCGCCCTGTAGTCATATTGTCCATCTGATTATTGAGAGCCTCCTCAGCTGTGGATGTGTTCTGGTGGATATTAAGTAGGACACTAATATCTTCATATTTTTACATCTTTACCCCTCCTGATAAGTCAATGCAGTTATCTTTCCCTATATTTCCTTGTCACCAATTTTTGTCTTCCCATTACTCTAATCAGGTCTTTTATTAGTTACTGTGCATGAGTAAGGGTAGATCCATGCTTCAGGCCAATTCTCCTTCCACAAGAAGTAGAAAACTACATATCTTGTTCAAAAGTCTGCCAACTGGAAGGATTTTATGTTTCCTTTAGTCTTGTAATGCCACTTCTCAGTCAGATTGTGTTACAGAGCCTTTCCAATTCCAGAGTCTTCAAGTACATCTTGCAGACCTGCCCATAAACCAGGCCTGCATTTACTCCTCCCCTGCCAACGTGTCTTAGAAAACACATCTTGAGGTTTAGATATGAGCGGAAGGAGAGAGGGTAAAGCAGAGGATGCAATAATCTGGATATTTTACTTATGCGTTCTGTCTAGTCCCCTATATGCCCCTTCATTTTATAGTGGGATGTTGCTGTATGTGTTCTGTTTTCTGGTCAGTGAACCAGATAACAGCCAGTTCCTGATGGGCAGTTTGGGCTGCATAGTCACTTGGTATCCCATGGTTAGGCTAATTGTTTCTGCAAGAGCCCGGGAGAGAGCTGCTTTTGAAAAGGAGAATATTTATCAGCATGGGAGGAAATGGCCTTCCTCTAAAGCTTATAATGCCTGTGTTTTGATTGCCATATAATGAGTGTCAGAAGCTCCACACAGTATCTCTGTTTACCGTGCACCTTCAAAGTGAAGGCGGTAGGGAAAGCTGTACCATGGTCCTGATCTGCTGCATAGTCCTTTCTTGCACAGGCTCTGCTCAGAACAGGCTCTGCAACTTTCTGGGTTCCCTGGGAAGTAGAACAGGGCAACATATGTGAATGTGGTTTAAGTTGTTACTCAAAATCAGAAGAGTCTGTTCCCGCTTTACTTTAGCATAAGTACAATTCCAACAAATTTTCTCCCACTTTAGAAGAGATGTCCCAGTGTATACTATGCTACTAGATCTCTAAACACTCCTCTACGGATGTAGACTCTTCAACTTTATAGGAATTTATCTTTCACTCTGCTTTAATGCAGAGAATGTCTAACTCCCTGGGAGAGAGGCTGCCTCTGTCAGAAAGGAGAATTGTGGGAGTTTTGAGGTTCAATACCTTCAGCCATAATATTAGACACTTATAGCAACATTCCGCTATAACTGTGTTATTTATGAGACTGGTCCAGAAAGCATAGGTATACTGCACATGTTTACCCAAGCATCCTTATCCTATGTGCCAGTGTCCCAGGACTTCTCCACCAATATCTCTGTCTTAGCTTTAAAACACAACTGGAGTTGAGCCCCTAATTTGTGTCATAGCTCTGCCACCCTTACTATCTTCTCTTGGACCTCTGCCTTATCTGCCTGCAATGGCAGAAGAGAGGGACTCCTTCAAAGATGCCACGGTGATCTTTTTTGTATTCTTGATTTTGCAGACATGGTTTCTATTTCAGTTTATCCCTATGGAATCTCCCTGAGGTGTTATATGAACCAAGCAAGCTTCATTTTACAGTTTTTACAGTTGCCACTATTGTAACAATTAAGTACCACAACCGATTATCCTCCCAAAACCTTTCCTCTCTATCTGCATTTCATTCTGTATCATCACCAGTGACAATGGATTATTCCTGATTCCATCCTTTGCTATGGATTATCTATGTTCCAGTTCGCTTCTGGAAAGGTGATTATCACGTCAAAGATAGGACAGATATAGATGGATATAGATATAGATCACCAACTTAATCTCAAAATCTAATTTTAAAGGTCCTTTTCTAAGTCTCTTACTGATATTCATCATGGTATCTGTCAGGGTACAAAGTTGGCACATTCAGTAATCTGAAGATTTATTTACAAAGAGACCACATTTACAAAGGGAAACCATGAAGGACAGAGCTATAATCTAGACTAGCAGCAACCAAGCTATAGTCATCCCTGTGACCACAGAGATGAGCTATTACAAGATATAAAAGGAGAAAATTTCACAGAAGAGACTGCATTAACAGGGGTAGTGACATCATTTAAAACACACAGCTAGACTGAAGTGACATTCGGGGTAGAGCCAAGAGAATACATACTCTGACTTCACTCTCCTCCTTCTAATCTCTTGCCATAGTCCAATAAAGGCCATGTTCTGGGGGGCACGGCAGCCCTTCCACTGTAGTTCTTCCACGTTAATTTTCTGGACAAGAAAGCAGGTATAGACAAGTGAATAGTGGATCTGGGATCACATGAAAAATACCCAATATATTTCTCACTCTCTTTCTTTAGAGCTTAAAATAGTTTCATGAGTTTAGTGGGTATTCAGCTTGTTTGGTGATGAGAGTGGGTATTTAACGTGTTTGATGATGGAAATATGATTGAATGCAAATGTGAATGAATGGTGACATAAATACGTTTTTATGCCATATTTCAGTATTCAGTTACTGTTCTTATTCTTTTTACTCCAATAGTGCTTTCATTTTCTCTGTCCACATTGCTGACGGCCTATGAAATCCTGACTTCATTGCTTCATTCTTTTCTGTCATTGCATCCGCTTGTCCTGGGACTAAAAGGGGAACTCAGAAATATAGAATTCTCTATGACGTTGATAAAATCCAACACATTGTATAGAAAAAAAAAGTATATGTGCAATGGAGATTTCAAGGACAGATGTTTGTGGGTCACTGAGCCCACATCTCTACAGTTGGTTTCAAATAACACTCATTTATTCTAGAGGAACTTCTGCATTCTCACATTGCCCACTGGTGGTCACCAGATGGAGAAAGGCTTGCCTTCCTGATGATAAATGATTCGTTGGTGCCTAACATGGTTATCCCTCGGTTTACTGGAGCGTTGTATCCCAAAGGAAAGCAGTATCCATATCCTAAGGTAAGTAACGTGGAAGTACTCGTTTGTTCTCTTTCTCTGCACCAGTGACTTGATTGATAGTATCCTTGGTTCATGAACAAGTTGTCTTTGCAGGAGGGGAAAAAAAAAGGAAGGTTTCATTCCTGGTTGACAGATTCATCTTCCAGAGCTTGCGGTAGCCTGTCCAGTGTTCTGGTAGGAAGTAGAGATGATTCAGGGCTTGCGAACTCCTACTTTTGCTGCATTTCTTTCTCTTTGATTCCCTCATTCTTGTTTCCCCTAGGCTTCCCAGTTGGAAAGAAAGTGAGAAAAAATAAGGGGCAACACTAATGCCAGGGCACAGGTTTCTCCAAAGTACATTCTGTGTGTTAACATTTGTTTTGTTCTAGTTGTTACTAGGTGTTATAAGGGAAGAAAAAGTCCCACGGTCAAAGGAGTTGAAAATTCTTAGTTAAAAATAAAACCCAACTTCCTGCAGATGCTTTCTTAGAGCACTTAATATGCTATATGTTAATGTGCATTATAAATCTCCCATAGAAAAACTGACTAAGCATAAAGAATCTCTATAAAGAATAGACTAAACATAAAGAATCACCAATAAAGAATAGACTAAGCATAAAGAATTTATTAGAATTAGTATTAACATCAGCATTATTTTGGCAAAGCATACTCTGGAACATACTTTATAACATGATGGAATAGAGCCATAGCCAGGCGTAGCTAAGATAGATGGAATTGTTTTATTGAGTGAGGCAAACATGGAACTCTTGTCCAGCGAGCAAAACTATTTTCAAGTAGGGAGCAGGTTGCAAAAACATCTGGAGTGTAACTGTTTTGTTTTGTTTTGTTTTTTCCTATTGTGTGGCATTTTTGATAACTTAAGGTCTCTTTTTTAAAAATACATTTCCCCCATGTTTATATTACAAAGAAAAAGACTCATGAATGAGGATTTCTATGCGTTAATCATGTAAAGATGTCTTATAGGAAACTTTTTAAACTCTGTTTTACACATTTCAGCTCTTAATTAGGTAAGAGATGGCTGCTAATTCAATTTAGAAGCTTCGTTTTTTAAAGATTTTATTTATTTGAGAGAGAGAGAGAGCAAGCGAGCAAGCGAGAGCACAAACAGAAAGGAGGGGCGGAGGGAGAGGGGGAAGCAGACTCCCCGCTGATGAGCGAGCCTGCCACAAGACTCTCCCAGGACTCTGGGATCATGACCTGAGCCGAAGGCAGATGCTTAACCCACTGGACTGAGCCACCCAGGGGCCCTTAGAAGCTATTTTTAAGCCATTCCTTTAGTGAGTTGTACTTTGTTTCCCAAGCATGATAGGTTTTATGCCTTTCAACTTGTGTGTTACATTAACTGGGCAAGGTATTGGACAAATTAGCCAGCACACAGATTATTCTGTACTTGCACTGAAAGCACGGTTAGGGTACACATGACTTTTCTTATTTTCCTGTCATCTACCAGACTCAAGTACTTAAATAGAGAAGGAAGGCAGGGAGGGAGGAAGGAAGAAAGAGCCTTGAATATAGAGAGTCGGGGATAAGAAGAGAGTTTCCTCAGTGAGATTGTTTTTTGCTTTTTGTTGTTGTTGTTGTTGTTTTCCCCTCTCAATCCCACCTTCCTTCCATAGATTGTGGTATCAAGGGATTGGCTTATAGCTGAGAAGGACAACAAGATTGAGAGGAATCTGATTCTATGATTTTGAAATATTATTTTTAGGGTCTTTTCTGGATGTAAATTAGAAGGTACATATACTCAGTGCTCTTCAGGAGAAAATGGCAACTTGACCTAACAACAACAACAACAACAACAACAAATAATCATATTCAACCAGAGATTTTTTATTGTACTTCAGGTACATGACTTATGACTTCTCTAGTATAGATTTAGTCATGTTTGATGAATGACAGTTTGTTCCTCTACAGTATACCTGCACCTTTCTTCCCCCTTAGAGAATGACTGAAAAGACTTCTCAAATGTATTAATTCTCACATCATTTGATTTACTTATGATAATGAAAATTCACCTGACAGTTTAAATACAAAACAAAGTGGCATATTGTGAAAAGCATATGTATTCGAACAGGCAAGATATTCACACACAACTGTTCAGTTTGCTCACTGCACAAAGGGAATAAAATCAGCCCCAGGGAAGGAACGACATTTTGTAATTCATTTCCCAAGAGGAGTGGGGATCTTAGGACTCACCACATAAAAGCCAAATGCCATAGGTGCGTTTTCAAATTGCCTTCTCAGTTAGGGGCCTGCTGGTGCTTGAACTTGGACATAACTTGAACAGACAGAGGCAAACAAATAGACAAACAGAAATGTCTGAGAAAATTTAATTCAGAGGATCCTGGGTTGACACATCTAGACATTTTGTTATTAGTAAGTTATTATTTTATTATTTAATATTTCTTAATGGTAAAGCTAGCCATAAAATAATAATATTTGCTATTGTATAAATCAGGTGTGCTGATAATATGTTTCATATTTTCAGAGAGGCTTTTCACTTTTTTTTTTCCCTTATTTGGACCTCTTCACAATTGCCTCTGTTTACGGATGGACAAACCAAGCTCTCTAAAAGGCTAAGTGCTTTTATGAACGTCACAGTTATTTTGAGAACAGGGAAATAACTCAAATTTATTGATTCTGTCCCACTCTGTAAAACTACCAGAGGTTAACTTGTATCTCCGAAGACATTGCTGGAATCGAAATTATCTTCTTGTGAAGCTAACAAATATATGTGGAGCTCTGTTTGCTCCATTTATTCCTAATGACTTAACTATATATGTAGTGGGAATAGGATTCTTAGACAGTCTCACATCTTAGAGAGAGAGAGAGGGATTTGTAATACAAAGTAAAAGTCCTGAGTGTATGTTAATGGCTACCATTGAGGAGTATTAAGCATCAAGAACAGATAGCTATTCCTGTGGCCAAGCCAAGAGAAAGAATCCTAAGTCCTCAGGAGGGTTTTAGTAGGAATCCCTGCCCAGGTACTTAAGACAACAGGACTCAAAAAAAAAAAAAAAAAAAACAACAAGATCTGGGCTTGATCCTTGATCTCAGATAAGTTTCAGTATCATTTTGGGTATATTACTTGAACTTTGAAAGTCTTATTTTTTTCTACTCTGGTTTACAAAAAAAAAAAATGTCTGCTGGTTCTTCCACCAACAACTGTATTATTTTGATTTGCTCTTACTTTTGTAATAAACTTACAAAAAGTAGTACTTTAGACATTGAAGTAATTCATAGAGTTCACACTAAATTGTGCTTCAAATTAAACTAGATTAAAATGAGTGCAGCAAATACTCAATGTGGTCAGATTTACTAATGAAATACTTACACTAAACAAATATATTTGTATTTTACTTAATTCAGCATGATTCAGAACTCATAAAATACCCTATCATTAGCAACTCAGCACAAAAGAGATGCACAGTTCTATCTCAGTAACCTCAGGTTAATCTTCTTAATTAAAGCATTATCTCGTTTAATGACAATTTAGTTGCCAGTAAAATAAGGTTAATTATTATTGAGGCTTGTGTTTCAGAATCATAGAGGAAGGATTCTGTAGATATGCAGTCTTTCTGGCAAATGTGACTGTAAAAAGCAAATAGATGAACTCTTCTAATTTGCAAACTATTGAAATGATCCAAATATTAAAAAAGGTACAAATGAACTTGCAGTGTGCACTTAATTTCAAAACTCTGGAGAGATAAAAATCTAATTGAGATTATAGAATGCTGGACAGCTGAATTTTAGAAACAGCCTGATGTTTGTTTTTTGTCTAAAATTGGCCACATGTGTACACAACTTTTATAATTTGTTTCCATGTAAAACCTAACTGGGTTATCAGTAATCCTCTAGCGGTATAAGCGTACAGGGCTGCAGACATTAAAAATGAAACAAAACAAAACAAAAAAACCCCGCTTTATGATATGGTAATAACCATATATGTCTTTGACAAAGGATGTCATAAAATTATTCATCATGGATAAGAACGACAAAAAGATCACATTTAATTCAATTTTTCTTTTTCTTAATGAGCTTATTGAAAGATTTTAAAAATGGCAGAATTTTTCACCAACTAGAAAACTCAGTGTTTTAATAACTGTCTTTCTAATTTACTACTATATACTATTTTCGACATTTTTAAAAATTTAAGACATTTTTATAGATAACCTTTTTGTTAGTCCACATAACAAGATTATGAGATATTTATGGCTACAGAAAGGAAACCTACTTTGGATCAAAACTTTTGACTTGTGACCTATTCTCAGCAAAGTATTGTCTCATTTTTGATAGTCCAATAAAATAATGCTTGAGGATCTTTAACATCTTGTCTGTAGTCTATACTGAGTAAATAGCAGTCAAAATGTAAACCCAGGTTTCTCTGACTCACAGGTTAAGCTAAACCAGTTCTCACAATGTGGTCCTTTTACCAGAAATATCAGCCTTATCTGGGAAACTGTTAGAAATGAGATTCTCATGTCTCATGACGAGAAATGCTGGTTAAATCTTGTTAAACAAGCCCTCCGGTCCTCTGGGTAATACTTTTTTTTTTTTTTTTCCTTTTTAAAAAAGATTTATTTATTTATTTTAGAGATCGTGAGAAAGAGAGTACGAGTGGAGGGAGGATCAGAGGGAGAGGGACAACCAGACCCCTAACTGAGTGCAGAGCCTGAAGTGGGGCTCGATCCCAGGACCCTGAAATCATGACCTGAGCCAAAATCAAGTCAGACACTTAGCTGACACCCAGGGACTCTCTGGGTAATTCTGATGCAGGCTAACATCTTTGATAACCACTGAGGTGTAATATATATTATTGTGTACATATATATGGTAACATATATGTTATTGGACATATATGCATTACTATATGTACTAGTAATAATGTATATTACTGGAAAAATACATATCAGAGTCTTATCAAATTTACATATAAATTATAGTTATCTGGGAGTCTTGTTAAAATACAGAATCCTGGGGAAGAAAAAAAAAATACAGAATCCTAGGCCCACACCTAGAGATTCTGATTTTTGAGTCTGCGGGGGGCCCAGAATTTGTTTCTAAGATTCTTTTTTTTTTTTTAAGATTTTTTTTTTTTTTTTTATTTGACAGAGAGGAGAGAGATCACAAGTAGGCAGAGAGGCAGGCAGAGAGATACGGGGAAGCAGGCTCGCTGCTGAGGAGAGAGCTCGATGCGGGGCTCGATCCCAGGACCCTGAGATCATGACCTGAGCCGAAGGCAGAGGCTTTAACCCATGGAACCACCCAGGTGCCCCTGTTTCTAAGATTCTAGGTGTTGCTGATGGATGCCGGCAGTCAAAGATCAACACTTTGAATGGCACTACTAAATATTACGTCCCAGTTCTAATTTTTAATATACCTGGTCAAACTTGAGAAATGGTTAGATTGAAAAATATGGATAAGGCCAATATTTTCAGGGATGCTCATGGCAATTAAAATGGAAGTGAGAGTGATGTGAGAAGGAGCTCCTTTGCGTGGTAGAAGGCTAAATTGCCCAAGACAAAGGTGCCCAGGCACTTGAGGGGTTTAGAACAATGAAAAGCTTTATAAAATTTGATACAAGAGCCTTCTCTGTGAGGCAGGATTATAGCTTATCTTCCAGGAATCCCTCCATTATATGAACCATTTCCATAATCTCTCTTTATAGCATTGTGTTTCTGTAGCAAGGGACTTTCCTAACTCCTTTCTTTGGCTCAAAACTTCTGAATTGTGTATAATGTACCCTCACAGATGTGCTGGTCATTTTTGTTTACGCCAAAAAGTAATGATGTACAATATGTTGGCCAGTTGAATTTAAATAAAAATAAAAAGAAAAGACTCTATTTTTTAGAGCAGCTTAAGGTTCACAACAAATCTGAAAGGTAGAGAGAATTCGCATGTGCCCCCTGCACACATAGACGTGCAGAGCCTCCCCATCATCACCACCACTCCCTACAGCAGCACATTTGCTACAACTGATGAAGCTACGGCTCATAATTACCCAAAGTCCGTAGTTGACATTACAGTTCACTGTGTGTGTTGTACGTCCCGTAGGTTTGGACAAATATGTGATGACACGTATCGATTGTTATGGGATCACACAGTATTTTTCACTGCCCTAAAAATCCCCTGAGCTCCATTCATTCATCCTTCTGCCTTCCCCTCCATACTAGTTGTATTTACTAGCCTAACAACACAGTCCTTGAGGAGCTGTTACGGACTACTGGTGGAACGTCCAATGTTGCTTCTGGTCCTGTTCAACTCCGGGATTTGTCAATGCCAATTACTTGAACATAGATTTTTCTTTCTCATCTTTAAATCACTTTTGGAATTCTCCTTAGATTTTTGTCAATCTTCTAACTCAACTTTCAATGTCCTTGTTTTTCTTTGTACATCTGATATAGTCTTCTCCTAAAACATCAGTCACTGCACGATGACACATCAGTACTTTGTTTAGGATCACACTGCACCACAAGTAGTCAGCTGATTCTATACATCATTTATTCACGTCAACATTCTCTTATTCATTCATTCAAACTGCTTGAGATACATTGGTAAAAGGTCCCTTTTGTGCCCCCTACAAGTTCACAGTATATTTAGAAAAACTTCGGAGGCCGTTGCCTGGGAATGAACCAAAGCAAAGCACAGTAGGGAAGAGCATCCTAAATAGCGGCTTCCTCAGTTATGGGATATCCATCTTCCACAGTTTGCTTAGCTTCTCCATTGTCATCTGGAAAATGGTTATAATTATTCTTAGGACAGAAGTAAGAATATTTAGTAAGATTATTCATGTAGTGCCTCTACTACATACTATGAGCCAGAAACACACTAATGCTCTAGGCTAGTTATTACCGATTCTTGTCCCCGTCTTTCTACTCATCTAACTGCGTACTTAGTGAGGGCAGACTGCTCTGTGGCCCACTACCTCCCAAGGGGCACTTACACTCCATCTGGTATTTACCAAAGCTTAAAAGGAAACCTGAGGGAAGGGAAGGAGAACTAAGATAATAATGGGGGGCGGGCAAACCATAAGAGACTTAACTATAGAGAACAAACTGCAGGTTGCTGGAGGAGAAGGGGGTAATTGGGTGATGGGCATTAAGGAGGGCACTTCATGTAATGAGCACTGGGTGTTATAGGCAACTGATGAATCACTAAATTCTACTCCTGAAACTAAAAAAAAAAAAAAAAAGGAAACCTAGGAATGTTTAATGCAATGGGCTGGATTAGGTATTGCAGAATTTTAAGCATATGTCACCCAAACTGGAAAATCTTTTTCTTTCTTTTTCTTCTTCTTCTTTTTTAAATTAGCCAAGCTTTTTCTCATTGCATTTCTTATCCTATAAGGTGAGTAACAGCTTGTTCTACTAGTTGTTTTGTTAAGCCAGCCCTCCTGGTGTCATTCTAGGGAAAGAACACAGTAACACTGCCTAATGAATAAACTCATCATGATTTTCCATCACCTTTAATTGTCTGACTAAAATGCTTGAGAAACAGCAATCTACAAAAACAATTGAAGGCAATCAGGTTGTTGAATTTAAAATCATTTCTACTTCAGAGAAATTAAACTTTTTCCCTGTTCTAACGCAAAATTATAAAGGAATCATACCACATTTTCTTTTTTCTCAATATATTTTAATGCTTAACATATTTGTGTTACAATCTTCATTTTCTCAAAGGCAGGTCAAATGAACCCAACCATCAAATTATACGTTGTAAACCTATATGGACCAACTCATACTTTGGAACTCATGCCACCTGACAGCTTTAAATCAAGGTATGCGATTTCCGTTTTACTTTTACTTGGAAATAGTTATTTTAACTTCAATTATCATTTTGTTGCAATTTAGAGAGATGTGATCAGCTCAACAAATCCACTTGAAAATACATCTGAGTTTGTCCCATTAGTGCAGGAATGAACTCATTCTGGGTTTCTTGTTGTTCCCAGGGAGCATTTAAAGCTTCAAGGTGATTAGAAGCACCAGAAAATGACTAAATTATAGTGATACGGAGAATTAGACTTTTTGCAAGAGATGTGACAAGGAGATGGGGGCAAAGGATAATTTTCCATTGAATGTTCTTCCTGAAAATAGTTACTCCATTTTTTTTTTTTAATGGTCCTCTTTAGAAGAATACAATCTTCCTAGAATTTGTGTGGTTTTTCCAGCAGAAATTCTCCCCATAGTTTGGGAGTGATTCCCTAGCTTTCTTCTCCAGGCAGGGTAATGTAATGAGATGTGGTTTCAAAATATCCTACATAAGAAGCCTACTTATTTAAGAAGTTTGAATGGAGAGGGAAAAAAAAAAAAAACATTTTATGTGTCATAGCATAATTTTAATATCAGTAAAATCTGCAATAGCACACAATCAATCAAATAACCATGTGGATTTTAAAATTCAGAGTGATCTCAAACTTCAAGGGTATTCTTTCAAATAGTGCAACCCTTTGAAACTTTACAGCTGTCCTGGAGATGGAATAGGTAGCTGACTTAGGAAAATACTTTCACACTATTAAATGATATGGGGCTAAGCTCAAACTTCGTTTTGATGCCATCAACCATCAGTGCTGGGGGACTGATTCAAATAAAAATTCCACTCAAATGTTCCAGTGATGTATTTGGGAAAATTCCATCACAGTTGGGGATTTTCACAGACAGTGCAGCCTGCAGTGTGTGGAAATTTTCCCTACTTGTAAAGTTATTAAAAATTTATGGAATGCTTACACTGGAAGGTCGCCCATTAACTACCTAAAACAATCTGTTCCTATTATTGAGGGAAAAGATGAGGCCCAGAAAGAAAATAGAACCCCAAGATTAGTTGGTAACAGAGGTAGAAAATATGGTAAATCCTGTTTCAAGTTATAGACCATTTCATGCAGGTCACGATGGAAGACATTACTGGGCCATTGGAATTGACATTTAGAATACAGTAGAGTTGACCAACTCAGATAGGAAATCTATACTGAACTCAGTCTACCAGCCATGAAAGAATTAGTCACATATGAAGCAATTATGGAAGCCATAATTTAAATTAAAAAAATTAATTAAATAAAATTAGTATTTTATGTGGTCCTGAGCTCTTATCTTTTCCTCTGATTTATTTAATGTTCTGAATTAACAAGAAAGGGCACTAGCCTGGAGTGTTTGAGTCACATCTCTGCTACCATTTCATTACACGAGCTTGGACAAGTCACTCTACCTCTCTCTGGTCTGAATAACCTAATTTTAAAGTAATAATTTTTCATTTTCATCAGTCTTTTGAAATCTTTGAATTAGAAATCAACTTTACAATATCTAGCTTCTTTTTAAGAATAAGTAGTGATTCTGGACCTCGATGTTATAACCCAAGAGGTTGCTAGTGGGTTCACCAGATAGGATATAGTAATGTCACCAAACACAAAAATTCTTAAAGATAGAATCCGTTGTCATTTATTGGTTTATTAGTTAAGGTTATATCTATAATATTCAAAGTACAATATGATAAAATTAGTCATCCATGGCAAAAAGGTATCACATATCCTTAGATATAAATCCCGTACACAGAATTAAATACGAGATCCCACTAAGAGTGAGGAAGAACCTTGTGAAGAAAAGTCTTTTAAGTGTATTCAAGTATGTTGGTTTCATGATAAACTTGGTTTACAGTTTGGGCAAAGTCATGTAATACCTTATCTATACAATGTACCAAACATTTTGCTTTTTCTCCCTCAGGGTTTTATGTAAGTGCCACCTGTGGCATGTGCAATGTACCAAAATGTATGATTTTTGTTGAAAAACTGAAGATCAAAGTTTACTTCAAAAATGATATTTTTAAATATTACTCCAGTTCAGTTTTACAGAAATGTATTTCCTTACTCATCTGTTTCTGGTAGAAAGTTTCAGTCCAATTCACAGAAGAGTAATAAATGAATTTTAGATTATCTGCATTTGGTCACTCTGAGCACAGGTGTTACTTAGATGGGCTCAGAAACACACAAATGAAAGAAATAGATATATCCATGGTGCGAATCAAAGAAACTTGCATTCATCTAGCTGCACATAAGATAGAAACCCAACTTTTGTTTTTTCCTTGGTTTTGTTTTAGGATTATGAACATCTCTAATATTTAATACATAGTACATTAGCCATATAGAAATTAGCTAGAAAACTATTATGCCCTCCTAGTTAGAGATCTAAAAGAGCATGTCATTTTTCATAATTTAGTGGTCAGGGTCCTAGAAATTAAACAGATGACACAGTCAAGAATGGTAAGTGAAATGCAGTTAATTAAGGGACTGTTAACAAAAATGTGAGCAGGATTAAGGGGAAACTCACAAAGGATGAGAAATCAACTTTGAGTGTGCAATAGGGAAAAGCTATTGCTGTCTCAGGACTGAAGGAATGAGGTCCAGGCTCAATTATGAATCCTGAAGACGCCTGGAGCTGAAGAACAGGATGGGCCAGGAAGATCTGTCCACAGATTGAGCAATTCAAATTGTAGGCCAAACTACACCCTAGTAGGAAGTGGGTCCTGGGAATTAATACCCTGAACTCACTCTCCTCCCAAACTTGGAGTTCCTGCAGAGGCCTTCTACTGGCAAGGCAGCCTCACTGTAGAGGCCAGTCTTTGGAAGCTGCAGGGGGAGAGTTGGAGAATGGACCTGGCAAATGGAGAATATTCCATATAAATAATTTAAGAATAATATTTGCCATAAGAAGTTTATTATACTTTATGCATGTGTTGGTGATGACCATACGAGCACACAATGATTTTTCTGAAGCCATGTGAGAAAGTGTTCTATATCTGTCTGGTGCTGTTTCTATCTCTTTTATCTCTGTCTCTGTATCTTCTTGTGTGTGTATGTGTGTTTCAGTCTCTCAATTTCTATACAAACACACTCACACACAAACACATACACACATCTATGATTTATCTAATTAATGCAGATGCTTCTCCTACAAACCTGCCGTATTTTTCTCATGCGCACTTAACTAAGTTGCATTAGTGTACTTTGGACCTGGAGTTCACCGTAGTAACTAACACCTGTTTCTCTCTCTAACTTATTTGCCTTTTTCTCCTCCTAATTTACTTTACCATGTTATTCTTAAATCTTTCTAAGCTAACTCAAATTCTTTTTTATATTTTAAAAATTTTAGATATATAAATACATAAGTTAAAATTTTGGTACCAGTATTAGTAGCAGTATTCTCATATTTATTAGTGACAGAAGTACAAATTCCAAGAAAGACAAATCATTTTTTTATTTTTTAAGTGTATAAGTATAAACATGCATTAATTAATTTATTAGTAACATACTTTCCCCATGCCCTATTAAGACCATCAAATGCCCTCTCTTTTTTTGGAGTTTGTGTTATGTTCATAGCTACCCATATCATTTGAGGTTCTTTTTTAACTCTCAATAACAGTATACCCAAATAATTAATTCATTCTGTAATAATTTACTTGTTTAATTTTTTGTATGCTATCTAAGCATCTATATTTTATATTATCTTTAGATATACATAAGGCAATTAATAATGAATCATATTCTATTACTCTGTGCAGTTACAAACTACTTTTTTTCTTTTTTTTCTTTTTTAGTACTTCCTTTTTTTCCACTGACCTTGAACATCATCTCTTATCCTTCTTTTTTTCTTTCATAAAATCACCATTGTGGCAATACTAATTATTAAATATATATGTGCACACCTAAATAGGGAGGAAGATTTATAAGATAAATAGAAAGATGGTCTCTTATGACTTGAGGTACCTTATAAACTGTATTCTTTGACTCTCACTCCAAAGAGCAAGATTTGTTTGGAATTTGAAGATGTTAAATCATTTGTTTTGGTTTGTTGTTTATTTGGTTGATTGATCGATTTATAACAACTCATGTTTATAAGTATAATAGAAATATGTCTCCAAGCTAGAATCAGCATTCAGTAGACCTTGCTTCACACCAGATACTTAAACTCTAGTCAAAGAATGTAAAATAAATTTCAATTCATTTATATGGCTTTAAAAAGAAATTAAAAGGATACCATAACTTGGAGAAAGATGTAATTTCCTTTCCTTTTTCTTTCTCCCACACCCCTTCATGTTTATTTGTGATTCAGCTAAAGACCCTTTATCAAATTCAGATCATAAGTGCAACTTTTCTTCAATAGGAATTCAGCTCATACTCTTATCTTTATTTAATTATTGTCTGTGTTGATTCTTCAGAATGTAGCCCAATAGGAACTCAGATAATGCTCCTTCATGAACATTCCAGACCCATTTGGGAGTTAGACAGTTCATCTCCTCTTAAGGGGAAGGAACACTTTATAAATTTTTTACACTACAAATGTAAGGTATTGTAAGCCTTCTGTATCATTATTGGGATTTCTAATTAAGATTTTAAAAAATATGTATTTAAGTTCTGGTGGAAAGATTTTTTATTCTTTTTTTGGGGGGGAGGGGTTGAGGGAGAGAGAGAGAATTTTAAGCAGGCTCCACCTCCAGCACAGAGCTCCACAAGGGGCTCCATCTCATGAGCCTGAAATTATGACCTGACCAGAAATCAAGAGTCAGAAGCCACCCAGACGCCCCCTGGTGGAACGATTTTTATAGTAATGAATCATGAAAATTTTTCCACAGGGTGGCATTTGTCAACATTGTTTTGAGGAAGTGATTATACTTTGTATTGAGCTATCTTCAGGCTGAAGAGTAAAGGTAGCATTTTGTCTTTGGTTTCTCCTTACTCTGTGTCTTTGACATTATTTTATTTATTTGAAATCTTTCTTTAGTCATCCACCCTTTGTGACCCATTATTCTTAGTATGTATCATTGATGTGACGTTTTCATATTACCTATCACGTTTGATAGCACCATGCTTTTTCTTCCTGTATCACTGAAATATGCCTAGTCTACATCTTTTTTTCTGCCAAGGAATATTAGTATCTTACAAAAATATGAAATTAAGATATGTTCATGGAAATGCCCTAAATGACCCTTCTTACAAGTAATTCTTAGTTATTAACAATGGTCTTTGCAGATCACTAGCTATGGCTTGGTCATGCATGCCATAACAATACAGTTATGGGTAGAGATCCTGGATTATCTGGAAGAGAGTGAGCTCAGTGCAACTATATGTATACAAAGATTATGTTATGAACACAGAGTAGTGATTGGAGAGAAAGCCAGTGAAAACACAGGTGTGACTTCTAACATAGTACCTGTCTGCTGGTGATGCTGGGGACTCCATTCCACATACCCTTGTGAACAATTAGATCTTCTGTGCCAGCCCATCCAGCTGATACAAAGTCTTTTTGACTTGAGTGCAGTCCCTCTAACCCGCTTGTCTCTGTCTCTGTGGCTCAAGAGTGTGAGCTCCTTGCGGACTTCCTGGGTAATCCAGAGCCATGGAGACTAGGAACAAGCAGGAAAGCCAGTTATAAGGAGGGGGCAGTTCTGCTAGTCACTGGTCGTGGGACACCAGATCTAATGTGTTCATGACATGGAGTTCCAGGAGGATGCCCACAGCAGCAGCAGGCAGGCCAAGGAGTGTGATTGCCAGGTAGGGGCCTTTCCCTAATCCCTCATTCAGAGGAAGCCTGATGACTTGTGAGCAAACTAAGGAGAGCTGCACTTAGGATCCTGGAGTAAGCAAAGAAAGAATGCAGGATGTGTCTTACTTCTTAGGTGTCAAGCTCTATTTTAACTTTCATTTTAGATAACCCCAACTCTTTACCATGGAAATTTCAGTGGCTTGAAATTACCCCTGAAAAACCTTATAAATTCAATTTTGGGGACAACTCTTATCTTTCAGATTATAAATAAGGTCTGTACTAAGATAGTTCACATCACGCTAAATTCTGCTTATAGGCATTAGATACATTATATACAAACACAAAATAATCACATTATTTAATCAAAGAGAAAGATAAGTGGTATAACTATGAATTAATTAGTTTAGCTTAATTTTACACCTAAATTAGTGTTCCCCTTAAAAAAAAATCACTTATTCACCGTATTTGCCTTGGTTGAATTTTAGTTGCTTTTCTAATATGAAATTCTTTTTAAAAGTCAAGATTTTCCATCATAGATAATAAATATGTGTCAGTGTCTGTGAAGACATTATAAAGAAGATGTTCTTGCAACATTACACTTGAGGGCTACTTTGAAAGGGAAAACACTCAAGATGAATATTTAAATTATGTTTTGTTGTTGCAGTTGTTATTTATTTTAAAAATTATTCATGTTGGTTGTCATCTCATTTGACACAATATGTAATACTACTCGCTTAACTAACTAAGCTAAATTCCTGATTGGGTTTGAAAACTTATATATACCAGTTCTATCTAGATTTTTCTATAAATATAACCTCCTTGATTTTACAGTCTCTGGTCAGTTTACAATAACCAAATTATTTTTTACTTCAATTCTAAACAACATTTACGCCAATTAATCAGAAATATATATTGTCAAAATTCAGCATTTCTTTTCCTGATTATAGTATCCATTATCATTTTCCTCCATGTTAAATTCTCTAAATAAATCCATTAAAGGTTAATACCTATATTTTTCCCTTTTTAATATTCATACTCCACATGATAATGCATGCAAAATAAATTGGTTTAAACAAAAACACAGTAAAAATGAACTGGATATGATTCTTTGAAGAATCACAAGGCCTGCTCATTTGGCCAAAGATTAATCCTAAACTAGTTGTACATGTGATTCAAAGTTGTCTTTGTTAACTAGTCAGGGAACTTTATGTTATGCTTTCACTGAGTTTCTTGGCATTTTGAAGTGAGACTTAGCTGGTTTTGAAAGCTGTCAGTTGTCTTGGAGAGACTGTTGAAGATAATATGGCAGGCTTCACTGTATGCTAAGTTTTGCTTGCCCTTCTGCTGACATCTTCACTTTGATGGGCTAACGGGTTTTCTGGAGGAAGCAGTAGCTATTCAGAAATGTTAGAAATGTAAGATTCATGTAGTTAAATGTCTAACCCACAAGTGTCTACGGACAGGTGATTTGTATCACAAAGCTTTTCTCCTCATACATGATTTTTTGCTAAGTCACATAAAAACTGGGTGAATTTTTTTTTCAGATTTATTTATTTGTTTTAGGTGGAGGGGCAGAGGGAGATACTCTTCAAGCAGACTCCCACTGAGTGTGGAGCGGCATGGTCCTTGATCTCACGACCCATGAGATCACCGCCAAGAGTTGGACATTTAACAGATTGAGGCACCCAGGTGCCTCCGGGTGGATTAATTTTAAGACAGTGCTCACAGATGGCACTTTAAATCATCTCATCTGTACTGAAACTGGGCAAATTTGTTGGAAAGTTTTTTTTTTTTTTTCTTTTAATTATAAATTCAATCAGTGTTGACTATCGCGTTTTGTCTGTGTGGGTTGAGGGTTTTTTGATATAGTATTTAAATTTCCAATCATAGCACCTATAATGAAAGAAATATAAACTAACTATAGGAAAAAATATAAGCTTTCTCAATCTAGAAATGGCCTGAGAACATCATAGGCTCCAGTAATTAGCATCCTCACTATATGGAAAATTTAGTAGTCCCTCATCTCCTTCATTTTAATTCCTTCTTTGTTTTAAATTGTTTCAAATAAAGATTTAAAAATTTATATATATATATATATATATATATATACACACATATATATGCATATGTGTGTGTGTGTATGTGTAATGAATAGGATCGGAACTGGCCCTTGGCAAACAACTGAGAAAGACCACACACAAAATAAATAAATAAAAACTAATAGCTCTGTCATGCAACTCCCCATGGGTAAAGTGAAATAACATGGAGATCATGCATAAGAAATAATTATTAAGTGAAGAATAAGTTTTGCCTTTTAATTGACTAGCGATTGTGTTTTTTACAAAAATAAAAAACAGCTTAAAAATTTATGCTTATTGCACATGTTAGTGCTAATCAATAGACAGTTTAAAAAATTATTCATATGTCTATTATCTTGATTATTTTTATTTTTCCAAGGATTTCCTTTTTGGGATATCATTCACTTTCAGATTTATTCTCAAATTCTTGGTATATGTGTATGTTGTATGTAACTGTACATGTGTTTACATACGTGCACACATCTTTGTATTTATATGGGAGTATTCAGAATAGCAGATGTGTATGTGTACATAAATAGAAATTAATATGATGTGGCATCCTTATAATGTTTCATTTATCCTTGCATATAAAATAACAAGTGTATATTATTGGTACTATACAGATTCTCTGGCTCTAAATGTAAATTTTTTTGTTGTTTCCAAACTAGAGAATATTATATCACTATGGTTAAATGGGTAAGCAATACGAAGACAGTGGTCAGATGGTTAAATCGGCCTCAGAACATCTCCATCCTCACGGTCTGTGAGACTACCACTGGCGCCTGCAGTAGAGTGAGTATAATTTACTTTTCTCTTATGCTTAAAATGAAGTACTTTATGCTACTCTCAAAGGGGTATCAGGCAATTCATGTACAAAGATCAATATTTAACTTCCAGAGGTAGTTGGGAAAGAGTCCTTCTCCTAGAAGTATATACCTTAATCCATAAATAATCCAAACTTTGAAGTGAGAAATATGGGTGATAAGCAAAAGAGAAAAAACCAAACTGTAAAAAAATGTAAAGGGGAGTCTCAGCCACATAGTTTAATTCTCAAATGCGTCTTTTTCTCCATATTTTGAGTTTGATTAACTTGAGAATGTAGAATGTTTTTCCTGTCTTCTTCAACCACATTCCAAAAATTCCTTTTTTTTTTTTTTTTGTAGTTCAGATTAGTCTTCTAAAATAATGGGCAGTGTCTCTTTTTTTAAATTAAGAAGAGTAAAAAAAAAAACTGGTACTTGAACCATTGTGTTTTAAAAGCAGGTTATATTTCTATTTCTGTAATCGGTTTTCATAAACTCTGCAATAAATCCTATATGTGTAATTCTTAAAGTTCTTAACAGAGGGTATGCTGTAAATCAGTTTCAATTGTTATAGTGTATATGCCTGTATTGGTAGTTAGTAAAGTATTCCCAATTATTTAACGATAGAGTTTTCGAACTTCTATTTCTGGACAGGATGGAGTAAATGTTGCCAGCCTAGCCTCTCTGCTGTAGTCAACTATAAACCTATACAAAATGAATTAAACAAGTATTCTCGGATATTGGACAATAGCAGGATCAGGACATAAAAAGTAAAATAATGTAAATAGCTTCCTGTAGGGGACACGTTGAGATCACAGTGCAAGCTAATGGAGCCCTAGAAAAGCACAGTGGTATCACCGATTCAGGTTGGCAGGGAGAAATCAGTTTGAGGCTCTCATGGTGGCTGAAATTTACAGGACAAGTACCACAAGATTTGGAGCTATAAGAGAAGAGCTCCAGCAATCTACGTAAAGGAACTCTTAAGACTTTAGCTCAATGTTTAACTCTGCAAGTACAGGAAACGCTTCACAGAGAGAGAAGCAAATAGAGAATCTGCAGGTTTCATAATGCTTGGAGACTTTGGAGTGCTGAATAGCAAAAAATAGAGAGCTCTCACTGAAAATGCTTTGCATTCAACTCACAGCCCAGAAAGAAAAATGCATTAGAAATAAGGCTATTCTATGCTCTTTACAGTAAACCTTTATATCAAGCTGGAAAGGATCAAGTGCATGCCTATAAATTAGCTGTTTTCCTAGAACAAAGTTTACTCTTTTAAACAGAGAATTAAAATTTAAAATATCAATTACACAATCAAAACATACTATATATGTAGAAAAATAGAAAATGTAACCTGTCTACCTCCTCCCAAAAATAGTTAAAAGAGCAGACTTACAGAGAATAGAGATG
Source organism: Potos flavus (assembly GCA_028534135.1). Classification (NCBI taxonomy): domain Eukaryota; kingdom Metazoa; phylum Chordata; class Mammalia; order Carnivora; family Procyonidae; genus Potos; species Potos flavus. The sequence continues at coordinate 84,038,760 of CM052883.1, read as the reverse complement.
TTAGAATTAACAGATACAGAATTTTTTTAGCTGTTTGAAAGATTCTTGGCAAATTAAAGGGTAGCTTTAATTAATAAACAGATGAGATATTTCAGTAGAGAAACAAACTGTAAAATACAAAACAATGGAATTTCAGGAACTAAAAAGAACAGTATCTGAAATGAAAAATTGTCTGGATGGATTAAACACAAATTGGACATCAATTTTATTTCCCTGACATGTAGTCAGGGAAATAAAAACAACCCAAACTGAAGTCCTGAGGGAAAAAAGACTGAAAAAAAAAAATGAACAAAGCCTCAGTTACATATGGAATAATTTGATCTGTTGTATATGTGGGATGTAATATACACAGAAGGCAAGGTTTGAGATGTTGGGGCAGGAAAAAAAAAAAAAGAATGACTTAAAATATAAGAAAAACCATTAACCCATATATCTAAGTTAGCAAATCCCAAACAGAATAAAAACAAAGAAAATAAACAGGCACATAATATTCAAATTATTGCAAGCCAAAGATTATGAGAAAAATTTTAAAAGAGCCTGAGAGAAAAACATGTTACATATGGGGGGATAGAATAATGAAAATTACTGCCTCTCTCCCATCAGAAATCATAGAAGTCAGAAAGCGACAGAATACATTTTTAAAGAAGTGAAAGAAAAACAGCGTAAACCAGAAGTCTGTATACTCTGAAAGTATCTTTCAAAAATGAAGACAGACATATTCAGATAAATAAGATCTGAGATAATTTATCACAAATAGAACTGCATAAATAACACAAAATGAAGTTACTCAGTCTGAAAGAAATAGCATCAGATGAAACCTCAATTCTAAATGAAGGAAGGAAAGGTGCCCCAAATGGCAAACATATGAGTAAAATAAAATAAAAATATCTTCTGGTTTTTATTTTTTCTAAAAGTTAATGGATAACTTAAGTAAATAAAAACTGTCAAACTAAAAGGCTTATGCACGGTGAAAGAAACAGTCAATTAAATGAAAAGCCAACCTGTGGAATGGAAGAACATATTCACAAATCATATATCTGATAAGGGGTTAATATCTAAAATATTTTTTAAAAATCTCCTTCAACTAAATAGCAAAATAAAACAAAAGCAAACAAAACAAAAAACCCAATAATCTAATTTAAAAATGGGCAAAGGACCAGAATAGACATTTTTCCTCAGAATATGAAAAGGTGCTCAACATCACTAATCATTAGAGAAATGTAAATCAAAACCTCAATGAATTATCACCTCTCAGAATGGCTAGTATCAAAAAAGACCAGAGATAATTGCTGGTGAGGAAGTGGAGCAAAGGAAACCCTGTGCCCTGTGGTAGGAATGTATGTTGGTATAGTCACTATGGAAAAGAGTATGGCAGATCCTCAAAAAATTAAAAATAAAACTTCCATATGATCCAGCAAATCAAATTCTGGATATGTATCTGAAGGAAATGAAACCACTGTCCCAAGATATATTTGCAAGCCCATGTTTATTGCAGCATTATTTACAATAGCCAGGACAGGGGGAAAACAAACAAAACAAAAGAAAACAAGTGTCCATCAATGGATGGATAGATGAAGAAAATGTCACACACACGCATACACACACACACACACACACACACACGAGTACTATTCAGCCATAAAAAAGAAAGAAATCCTGTTACTTGTGACAATAGGGGAGGAACCTTGAGGACATTTATTCTGAGTGAAGTAAGTCAGATGAAGAAAGACAAATACTGTATGATCTTGCTTATATCTGGAATAAAAAATAAAAACAAGATTAGATTTGTGTTTTCGAGAGGTGAGGGTGAGGAAATTGGGTGAAAGTGGTTAAAAGGTACAAACTTCCAATTATAAGATAAATAATTTCTGGGGATGTAATATACAACATGATGACTATAGTTAACAGTACTTCACTGTATGTTTGAAAGTTGCTAAGAGAGAAAACCTTAAAAGTTCCCATCATAAAGAAAAAAATATAGTTACTTGGGGTAATGGATGTTAACTAAACTTGCAGTAATCATTTCATAATATATACATGTATCAAATCATTATGTTGTACACCCTAAACTTATATAATGTTATATGTCAATTATATTTCAATAAAACTGGGAAAAGGAATAAATTTTACTATTTCTACAATTTCCAAAAAGTGGAGAAGGAAACTTTTCATTTTATAAGTATAGCATAATCCTATTACCAAAACTAGACAAGGACATTATGAGAACAATTTAAACTGATATGTCTCATGAACATGTATACAAAAAATTCCTTAAACATATTAATATATCATCTGTGGCAATATAGAGAATAGTGCATTATGACTAAATGGGATTTATTTTGGTAATTTATGATTGGTTTAATACTGAAAACCAATCAATGTAATTCATTATTTTAACAGAAAAAAAAAACAAGTATCTCAGTAGATGAAAAATAAAAAGCAGTTGACAAAACTTAATATTCACTCATGATAACTTCCAACATAAGTTAACAGAAAAAAATATGCTTAATTTGATAAAGGATACCCACAAAATACCTCAGATATACTCTATAGTAAAACACTTTCCTTACCTTAATGTCAGAAATAAGGTAAGGATATACATTCTCACTGTGGTGTGGAAACTTTATTAGAGACTCTAACCAGAATAACTTGGCAACAGATAAATATCATGATGATTGGTAAGGAAGAAATAAAATTCTCCTTATTTGTAGATGGCATTATTACATAAATAAAAAGTAAGAAATCTACAAAAACAAAACGAAACAAACAAAAAACACCCTAGAATGGGTCACAATTTACAAGTCAGTATACCATCTTAAACTGTTAAATTTCCTGATTTTGGTCATTTTACTGTAAAAAACATGTAAGTATACAGGATACTGTAATTTTCTTAAGAAATGCTTACTGAATTATTTAGGGGTAAATGGATATAATGCCTCAAAATTTCTATCAAATTATTTAGAAAAAAAGTATTTCTAACAACTTTTAATTGATTTTGAAAAAATATATACTTTGCCTTCCTTTCAAATGGTTTAGAAACAGTCGAGAGATATAATAATAAAGCAAATGGAACAAAATATAAATAGAATGAGGAATATGTCTGAAGGATATGCAGGTGTTTCTTGAACTGGTCTTTTAACTTCTCTGTAAGTTGGCACTTTTTTCAAAAAAGGAATTGAGAAGCAACAAAATGTGTTTCTATATACTCATAATATTACAATGGAAGAAAAATGCCACTGAAGTTTTTAAAACATTAAATACATAAGGATAAATTTAACAAATAGTGTTCAAAATCCCCATATTGAAAACTACAACATTTTTGAAACACATTAAGAAAGACCTAAATAAATAGAAGCTATACCACATGCTGGAGTTGGAAGGCTGAATATTGTAGATGGCATTCTACTCAAAGTGAACTAACTGTAGTTTCAATACAATATGAATTCCCAGAAGAATTGGGAATTTCTGTAGAAACAGACAAGCTGATTATAAATGTATATGGAAATGCAAAAGACCTGATGACTAAACAACCTTGTGAAAAAAACAAAAAATGTTGGAGAAGTTGCACTACTGGATTTCAAGAATAACTAGAAAGCAACTGAGAAACTGAGAGAGATTGTAGTGGAGGCATAAAGACACACAAACAGATCAACTGAACTAAGAGAGTTTCCAGAAATAGATCCATATTTACATGATCAATTGATTTTTAACAGAGGTGCCAAGACAATCCAAAGGGGGAAATCATGGTGCTGGAATAGTCAAGAACCAAATGAAAAATACAATGGTCTTTGACACCTATCACATACCATATTCTAAAATTAAATTGAGATAAATTGCTGTCCTAAAGCTAAGAGATGATACTGTCAATCTTCTAGATAAAAATATGGGATATAAATTTGCTATATTGAATAGGCAAAAAGTCATTAATCATAAAAGAAAAAATAATACAATAGACATCATCAAAATCAGAAACTTCTTAACCAAAGGCACCATTAAGAAACAGCTAAAATTTAAACAGCTAAAAATTTTTGCAAAAAGTATTTTGAAAAATGTGTATCTGACAAATATATACATCTCAGTAATGAAAAGACAACCCAATAAAAGGCAAAACATGTGAACAGAAATGCATAAGGAAATAATAAATGCATGATAAAGTATTCAACATTATTAGACATTAGGAAAACAGATTAATCATAATGAGATAACACTGTATACCATTAGAATGGCTAAAATTAAAACAACAAAAAAGTGACATTATTGACGAGGATGTAGAAAATTGCAGTTCTTATTCTTCATGAGTAGAAGTGTAAAATAATACAGCTAGTTTAAAAAATGATTTTGCAGTTTCAAGTAAAGTTAAACATACACATAGAAAACATATGTATATTATAATGTATATTACATATATATGTGTGTGTATAGATAGATATAGATATACTCCATACTCCAGTAACTCCGTTCTTAGATATTTGGAAAAGAAAAAACACCTGCGTCCACCAAGGATTTGTTAAAAAAAAAAAAAAATCTTTAGAGAAGCTAAATTTTCAGTAGCTAAAAACTAAAACTGTCTAAGTATCTATTAACAAGGAATGAATAAACGAAATGAGCCATATTAAATAGAATTCTGTTAAGCAATTTAAAAAGAAACAGAATACTGATATGCCCAGCAATATGAGTGCATCTCAAAAACACGGTGTGAAAGAAGTCCCACTCAAAGAGTACATAATACATAATTTCAATTATCTGGACTTCTAAAATAGGTAAGACTCATCTTTGGGGTACAGTTTCAGAAGAGTGACTGCCTTTTTGGAACCTCTGGAAAGGGGCATGAGAGTAGGTATGAGGAAATGTAAAAATCGTATATCTTGATGGGATATAAATGAGTCAAATTTCATCACACTTTAGAGCTGTACATATCACTATATGTAAATTATACTCCAATATTAAAATGTAGTTTTTAAATGGTCTATAAAAGGGAAAGGGGGAAGAAATTTGTCTTTGGAGTGATGAGCATGGATGTGGAGATGAAGTTGATTAGTCAGCCATTTACTTACCGGATTTGACTAATGCTCTTTATGTTTAGCTTGTATGTATTAGAAAATTTATTTGAATCATCATTTTTCATCTGATAGGCTGACTAGGATTTCACCATTTATTTGTTAAAGTATTCTGGAAGGCTTCTTATTCAGCTGATAATAAATTACTTAGAAATTAGTATGTATCGATTCTAGTTAGAGAAAGCCTGTCATCTTTTCTATATAATAATCTTTACAGGTAATGGCAAGAATATATCAAAATGCTGTAGTAGAAAATAGATATAGGAACCCTATCATGTTATTGGTTTGGTACCTTATTGATATTCTGTTATATTTCTAATATATTTCTAATCTATTTATGGGCTTAAAAAAAGATTTTACTTTCTACTGTAATTGAAATAATAAGACAAATAAATGCATGTGAAACTTTGGACTTCCATGGATTCTAACAAAACTTAGTATATTTTTTTTTTTAAACTTAGTATATTAATGAAAAGTGACACCGATATATTTTTGTGTGTGTCTGTGTTTCATAGCTACCAAGAATGGTTATTGCAGAGATGCAAATAGAAAATCAAGGAATAATTTAGTTAGATGTTTCCTTGATATCTGTATGTAGCAAAATCTAGTGAAATAAACGAAAATAAAAACAGGCCCTGAAATGAGAAAGTGTTTGATTATAATGTATTAATATGGCTTTAAAGGAGGATACTGGTAAAAAAAAAAAAAAAAAACAACCTATAATGATTTGAAATTTATAAATTTCTGCATGTAGATAAAATTTATGATATATTGATTTAGTTTTCATTTAAATATTTTTATTATAGACTCATTTTTTAAAGTACAAGATTTTCCTAAGTTCCTATATGTAAACAGTACTAGTAAAATTTATTGTATCTATACATATTTAACTTGAGATTAAATTCATCTCATTTTGCTTTGTGAAATATGATCTTGGTTCTGATCATTTGTAAGATTAATGGAACATAAAATTTTGTCCTTTCAAATGTTTAATTGTTTTTCCTTAAGAAAAGAAAATGACTGTGATGGAGAGTGGATTGAATGTTGAAAGAACATCTACCTTTTCATTTTATTCCTGGCCGTTTGCCCAGTTCTTTTGAAGGACTTAATAATTTTGTTTCCCAGTGATGCCTAGAGGTGAAAAGAGACAGTGCCTGGTGGTTCAAAACAGTTTGAATGAGGTAATCAAACAGCACTGGAAAATGATATTCTGTCCCTCGTGACATACTACTGGGAATTCTAAAGGAGTTCACCAAAGGAAAGATTTTATAATTAAATTATCATTTAATCCCAATTCTGTACTTATTCATTCAGTTGAAATCAGTAGTGACAATGAGATGTCTCATGGTATTTCAGCAGTTGAAAAGAAAAAAAAATGCCTAAAGGATTATGTGTAAAAAAAAGTTAAATTGATTCATGGTCATTTTGGTGTTTAGAAGCTTCATGGAGTTCATTGTTTCTTTTCAGAAATATGAGATGACATCAGATACTTGGCTCTCCAAACAGGTATGGCATGGGAGGTTGCTTTATGTCACATTTTGGCAGTTGTGCTCATTCTATTTACCTATTTGCTGTGTAAGAAGAACTTTCTCTCAAAAGTTATCTCAGTATTATGACTTTAAGGCTTTGCCATGTTTGAGCCTTTTCCATTAAAATATTTAAGACTTCTCTCTTCTATGACATAATTTATAAAAAGGCTACTTCTGTTTTCTTTAGAGCATAAGTTGCAGAATAACTACTAGGATCCATTTTTCTTGATCATTCACATAAGTAAACTTTTGTGTAGATGAAAAGAGGAAAAAGTTGTGACCCACTAAAGCTAGAAACCATCAACATTGCTCAAGTTGCCCAGAAAACTGGCCAAACCTCCACATAAATTGTTTATATGGAGATTATTTAGATGAATGCTTCTTTCTTTAGATGTATGCTAGCTCCTGATGCTAGTTATGAGATAAAAGAGGCTGGAAACCAGATCACAATAGAGTAACTACCAAATGTCTCCACAACATGGTCTCATACTGGACATTTCAGAAGGAAACACAAGTAGATTATCTGAATATGGCTGAACCCATTTTACTACTAACTCCATCACTATTTTTTGCAAAGGGAAGTGTCGTGTTTGGCTTGCTTCTGATTTGTTTTGTTCTTCACAACAATGTTTTATTTTATATTCTCTCCTAAAGTGTCATACACATCTAGGATTTCAATTACCGCCATGCATTGAGACCTCTAAATGTATAGCCCTGAGCAGCTCATATCGCTGAGTTCTAAAACATCCAAATTCAAACTTGGCATCTTCTCCTAAATGTATAAAAGTTCTGTATATTATTCATCACCAGGTTCTTCAATTTTATATTCAAAGTTCTCAAGTCAATTTACTTTTCACTGCTTCACAAACAGCATCCAGGATCAAACTATAGGAACTGCAGTTCCTCTTTATGTTCTGAATGCGCTCAACCCCACAGGTGCATGCCAATCTCTTCACACTGCAGGCTGCCTGAAGGACCATTGCAAAGTGTATACTTGGTTGCCTCTACCCATATCACTCTCACAACTGAAACTGAAATTTTTGTCAGTTCCTTCTCCATTCTAGGCACATGAGCTCTCATATTCACAGGGTCTTTGTATGAGCCTTTCTTCTAAATGGAATTCTCTCAACTACTTTCTTTTTTTTTTTTTTTTAAAGATTTCTTTTTTTTTTTTTAAGATTTTATTTATTTATTTGACAGAGAGAGAAAGCTCACAAGTAGGCAGAGAGGCAGGCAGAGAGAGGGGGGGAAGCAGGCTCCCCACTGAGCAGAAAGCCGGATGCGGGGCTCGATCCCAGGACCCTGAGATCATGACCTGAGCTGAAGGCAGAGGCTTTAACCCACTGAGCCACCCAGGCGCCCCTCTCAACTACTTTCTTTGGTGAAGGCTGCTCCTTTTTCAAACCTCAGCTTAAATCACCTACTTATACAATCATCTTCTCCAACCACCGTAACCAAATTACATCCCTCAATGAAAGTTTTTTGTTTTTTGTTTTTTTTTAAGACAAGTGTAGTCTTTTTGTAATACTTAAACACTTATTTCTATATTGTTTTCCTAAGTTCGGAAGGACAGGAGGGATATTCATTGTTTGTTCCCCATTGTAAACTAAATGCCTAATATGAGTCTGGTTATAACAAAATCTCCATAAATACTTGCTGAATAAAGAAAGAAAAAGTAAGAAGGACTGTGGATAAGCTAAACCTTTTCTCATTTGAAGCATAAGCACAAAATCTACTAATAGATAAATAAGTAGATATTAATATGAACTACTTAATCTTAATGAAATTGGGGAAAAAACCCAATTTTGATCTTATAGTCAGTATTGGACTTTTCTTAAGATACTGAAAATAAAAACAATGACAAGCCATAACATAATGGATATTGATGTATTCGGAACTGTCCTGCATTATTAAACCATTTTGCTCTCAATTTTATTTTCAGTGACACTCATAGTAGTGTAACATGCATCAACATAATGCATGCTCTTTTGGAATTATGTTATCTACATTTTAAATCCCAAATTTATGAATGTTTAATAGAAACTTTTCTTAAAGCAAAGAAACTAGTTATCAATTATTCAGTAAAAAAAAAAAATGCAGGTGGTAGTTTGTCACAGTTGAGTTTTTCTCTAGAAGCTCTTGCAGAATTTTATAAAATATTTAGAATTTGATGAAATATAAAGTATGAGAACGGTAGTAGTAATGAGATGAAACAAATTTCTAAGACAATTAGAAACTTAATGTAATTATCATATGCTTACTGTCTGGATGGTAGGAAGAACAGAGAAGAAGTAGGCATATTTGGCCTGACTTTCAAGAGACCTGTGATAACCTATGTAGAAAATTTTTGGCCAAGAGATAGAATTTGGTAACCCCAATTCATTGCCCTGCACGTTATAAACACTAACTTGCTTACAATCATGAAAGTGGACAGTGCAATTGGCTCCACTTCCATTACTGGATTCGAGGGAAAGGCTGGCATAGAGCTCTGTTTATAGGCAGATATTGCCTAGTGGTGAAGGTTATGAAGCCCAGCAGTGCATTTGAGAATATAGTCCCCGTCTGCTCCTTCATTGAGCCATTTATAAGGCACTAGAATTTGAAGGGGATGGGTGCACAGATACAAAAAGAACAATGCTCAGATATCCCTGTACCTTTAAAAAGGCGATGTATTTTTGGAGCAACAAGGGGATAGTGTTGAATAGGGGAGGAGCTGATAGTTTGGAGCAAATGTGTATAGAGTGATATATAACAAACATTTTTGCCTATTGTACACATGCATTCATCTATTCAATTATGAGTTGGACACCCACTGGGTCCTAGGCAATAGAGCTAAAAAGATAAAATTGCCAACTTAGTTTAATTATTACTTGCCTAGTGAAGGAAGCCAACCATATAATAGAATGCATTGAATGCAATGATAGGGATGAATACAGGGTAATTGTTAGAATCTCTGAGGAGAGATTTCCTAACTACGAGATATTCTCTAACTAGGGAAATTTGGAAATGGTTTCTGTTTCTTGAATTTAAGGAAAAAATAAAAAGAGTAAGACTCAGTACATAAAGGAAAACAGAAAGGTTGTTCCAGAAAGAAAAAGCTTCATGTGCAAAGGCCAAGAGAGAGATCCCAAAAGGCAAGAGATGGAACCTACAGAATTATCGACTCTATCATAGCTGAAAGATGTGATTCACTCAGTCAGGTATCTTGTTAGTATTTATTATATGCCTAGCAATGCATTGTCTTCATCCTTGAATTGTGTATTACTTTAGAGTTTTAAATTTTTACATATATCATCTTATATTTTCCTGAGTGTCCGTGAAGTAGACAAGAAAAATATTATCCTTATATTTCTATCAAGGAATGATCTCACTAATGAAGCTAAAATCAGACTCTTGATTTTATTAAAACTCATTAATTTATTCATTAAGTAAATAAGTATTAAGCACAATTTATGTGACAGTCATTGTCAAGGTGCTGGAGATAGAGCAGTGAAGAATACCAGGTTCCTCCCTCATGGAGCTTACATTCTAGAGGAACACTACCTACTCGCCTATCTACCTGCCCACCTGCATACATACACACATTTATCCCCCCCCCAAAATGCGTACCTGCCTGAAGTATAGTATGATAGATGCTCTTAGGTGTTATGGAAGGAAACAGGAAGGAGGTAAAGGGGGATGAAGGATTCAGATAGAGCTGGATGATCTTGCTTCCAAGATCTCTCTCTACAGGGGTAAACAGGAAGCACCTCACTGATAAGGTGACATAGAGACAAGATATGAAAGAGATAAAAGAAAGAACCAGACAAAGGGAATAAAAAGTGCAAAGTCCATGGAGCAGGAGCCTGCACAATGAGGAAACAGGAGAACCAAAGGAGAGGAGATCAGAAAGAGAGTGAAGGGCCAGATCACTTGAAAGAGCTTGTGCGCCATTTTAAAGACCTGCAGAAGAAACCATAGCAAAGTCTTTCTTTTACCGTGTGTATAATCACTTTCTCTAATCCAATAGGAAAGAACTGAGTGTTCTGTCACGCAAATCCATTTTCTTAATGTTTCCCCTGGAGGAAAAGAAAAGCAATCTATATGTATAGCTTCCATCATTTAATTTTCAGAAAATAATTCTATAGAGTTTAGTAATAATAATGGTAGTAATATTTAGTATATTTAGTATAATAGTAATAATTCCACTAGAGTTTAATTAAAAAGTCATCAAATGGGCATTTGTGTTTGTATATTTTTGGAGGGGTGAACAGTGAAGATGGGAAGTTTGAATTAAATGATTTTCAGTGTATTTCTTCCAATTTTGCAGCCTTTTAGTTCTGTGTTTTCATAAATTTATGTATACAGCAAGTTCAAGTAACCAGAGTTGCTGAGTGAAATATTTCAGAAAAAATATATTTAAAATTGTATGTTTTTTGTAAACCATTCATTAAAGAGCTTCTTATGGTAGTACAAATGAAAGAAACAAAGGGGAATGATGAGGAGTAAGGTAGAGAGGAGTGGAAAGTTATTGTTTAATGGGCACAGTTTCTAGTTGGGAAACATGAAAAATTTCTGAAGCTAGATGGTGGTGGTGCATGCACATTATTTTTACAGATAATTTGACCATTTTCACAAACTAATTCTAAATAAAAAATGGTGTGACCCATGCTTCAATTAGCAATGGTTGGCAACACAAAGCACAATCTTGAGATTGTTATATGCACTTTTGTGTTTTAGAATGAGGAGCCAGTGTTTTCTAGAGATGGCAGCAAATTCTTTATGACAGTTCCTGTGAAGCAAGGGGGCCGTGGAGAATTTCACCACATAGCAATGTTTCTAGTCCAGGTAAGTGCTGGCTTCTTTCTGTTTGGTGTCATTGCTGTCCTGCTCACGAAGTTACAATTCTTGTCGCATATTCTGAACCTATAGTTAATGCCTATGAAGTCCAGCCATATATTTAACCCAGGGACTATGTTTTAGGAAGAAGATCCCTTCCAAAGCTATAAATTCGAACTGTATCTTCCCACGAAACAGTCTCAACACTCAATAGAATTTCATGAGTCACACACGTATGCTAAGAGGTGAGGGCCTTGGGATACGAAATTGAATACATGAAAATTACCCAACACCTACTTTCATGGACTTGAGGCCAAACTAGAGAAAATTTATAGTCCTTGTATATATAAGGACAAAATATATAATCATATATATTTGTATATATACAAATATATAGTCCTTATTTTGTACAAGTAGTATTTTCAAAGTGCTATAAATGTTTTAAATACTTGAAGCAAACTAAATGTCCATCAAAAAGTTGAACAGTTGAATACATTATCGTATATATGAACCCTTACAAGGAAATTCAATGCAGATTCAAAAAACCGGGATAAAGACACAGAGTCTGTGCCTAATTCCAAAGACTTTCTAATAAAAAGGAAAGGGTTATGTTTCCTTTAAATTTCAAATGAGTTAACAGTGAATAGTTTATAAAGTTTTATCCAATTATTAAAAAAATTAGAGAATTCAGAAATAGTTGAAATAAGACAAGGTTAATGAGTCAATTTGAATGTAATGGTCAATAACAAATATTCACGAGAACTAGTTTTCTTCAAAATCAAATAAACAAACATCCTGGGCTCAGGTAAAGATAATTTATAAAGATAAAACTTTGTGGCTAAATAGGAATCCTCTGGGAGAGTTTACAAACTAGCCAAGAATCAATTTCAGACTTACAAAATATAGAGTAAACATAAACGTGCCAAAGGATCCCTAAGCACCCTGGCTACTTTTATGTCGTTAGAACCTTCAAGCCTTGTGCGTATTCTCAAACATTTATCACTATCTACATACATATTTATGTTCAGCAACTCAGTGCCTTGAATTCTCAAAATCTTGTGTTGGTAGTTTAAAATTTAACACTTGTCTAAGGTCTGTACCTATTAAAATAATTGTCATGACTTTAATTTTAATCAAAGCTGAAACATGTATAATTTCCACAATAGAGATGTAGATTAATTTTCATAGTATATCATTAAGTTGGAAAAACAGGTTATAAACTAATGTATAACGTGATCTCATTTATGTCCTAAATAAATGTATCTATTTATATATGCATAAACTTTTTGACAATTTTATATCTAGTAAAATGATTATTTCAGATAGGTAGGACTAAGGGAATTCTTTTTCTCTTTCCTTTTTTTTTTTTTTTAAATGTCATCTGGAGGAACCTTCAGTAGCAAATTGCTCTACCTGATTAACTCTTGCTAGCTAATAGTAAACTTTGTTATCATAAATACTAGGAAGATATTTTGGACAAAAATAACGAATAACACTTTCCAAATCTTAAAATTGACTGTGACATTTTATTACATTTTTAAACTACAGTATTTTATATTCAGGAAATTGTGTGAGAACCCAGGTGGTCAAAATTACATATAAGTTGTAAATATTTATAAGATAGGGAATAAAGGATAAGGAAAGATGTGTAGTACATCTTTATATATACAATTCCAAGAAGACAATCTATTCAACAAGTGTGGGATGGCAGGGAATGGAGTTGCTGATGCTGGCATGTAGGAACTGACATATTTATGAACCTAACAGAAGTTCCTTTATAAGCCTTAGGAAGAAATACCTCCTGCCCCCTATCAGACAATCCTGACATGCAGGGTAATACATTATTTCTGAAATGTTCAGAACAACTTCATAGAGCAGATGTGTTTACTTTGTTCCTCTTCTATACGAAGATTATAACAAAGCTTTCATTGAAGTAGAAAATATTTTGATCTATTCTGGTTGCAGTTCAGGGAATCTGTAACTTGCCTCACTGAGAAAAACATGACTTCATGATTATTTATGGGTATCTTGGCAATGTGGATGAAATTTGTCTACTTTGTTAATGAGTTAGAGGTCAGTGGTTAGACAACTGTAAGGTATACCTAAGTCTACACACCCACACAGTCTTAGTAAATAGTTTGAATTCTTTTGCCTCAATTTTTAAATAGCTTACCAAAATAGCTCCTTTATGAATCTTTTATGATTACTATTCTGACACATATATATGCTATAAAGATTTGTACAATTCTAAACTAAATTAACTGAACTAATTTAAAATCAAACACAATCTCATGACCCCACACTCTCACACTATAAATCAATTGGTATATGTATTTCTAATTTCTTTTAACATTAAAAAAATTCTATTTTCCCTTAAATATTACAATCAAAGCACACATGTATATATATTAGTATTTAAAGAATAATTTATAAGCATCACATCATTGTTATATTCTTAATATTTAATGTTATTCTTAAGTATGGTTTTAATAGCTGTTCAGCATTCTGCCAGTAGATTTACTCTACTGTTTTTAAATTAATCAGTTTTAATCATCATTAAAGTTATTCTAATTCTGATACTAGAAATTATTCAGAGATAAACATTCTTATATATAAATACTTATTTGTGATTATTACCACAAAAATGTATCTTAAGGTATCAAAAGATACCTAGGCAAAGCGTTTGTGTACATACGTATTTGTTTAGGTTTTGATACGGAGTTCCAAATTGGCTGTCCAAAAATAGTACAGTAATTTACAGTCTAAACAGTAATGCATACTGACATTGATGACTTTTTACCCTCTCTTTCTTCCCTTGACATGCTGAAAGTGAGAACTGACAGGAACAGAGGGTTTGACAGCTAATAGTCAGGATGACCACCCTTGCAGTATTTGATACTTAGCTATATTTGAGAGCTTCCGCACTGACTGGAAGTATATCTGTTTGAAGTATCTTACTAAATGAAATTAGTAAATTTTTGCAAACATTTTGCTCTCTTTCACAAGTAGGTAGATAAAAACTATTAATTGGAGACCAGGCTATAAAATTAGTCTTTCAGGCTATTTCATTATAAAGGGTGATGGTTGTCACTACAAATATTTTAGTGTTCTCTTTCTCTCATTTACAAAGGTGACTGATCCTTACTAAAGTAATTTCAAAAAATAAAAGAAGAATTTATGTAGTCTCCTCATTTTGGACAAGACTATAATTTTATATAAACTATAGTATTTCATTCTTGAATTTTAAATTCTAATTGTAAAGCATACTTTTCTCATAATACTACATAATTTTGAAAAACAATTCTTTAGAAGATTAATATTTAGTTGACTATATGTAGATATTTAACCAGTATTATTCAGTGGCAATTTGCTGTAATTATATGTCACTGCACAAAAAGCTACTTTATATTATGGATTATTTATTTAGTTTTGATTAACATAACTGGAATTCCTACATGAAAAGTAAAATACTTTATTCTCTCTCTCTCTCTCTATATATATATATATATAGTGTATATAGTGTATATATATTCTACATATACATGTAGTGTATATATATATTCTATATATGTGTATATACATAGTGTATATATATGAGCCTAGAAATATATATATACACTAATTATATGTACATCTATATACATACATACATTTATTTCTACATTACTTTCAATGTGAAAATATGATAGTAGAATTTCTCTACTTTTTTTATGTTGTATTAAAGACAACATTAATGAAAATAAAAACTGGCTTCTCCAAAAATCTATATAGTTAAAGTAATTGTTATTTTGAGTAGAATATGTTGTATGCAGTATTAATATCAATTATTGTAGTTCCTGAATCAAAAAGCAATCCAGAACTTCTTTACCTCAGACCATTAAACTTGTGTCTGCTTCAGAAATGTTCCCCTTCCTCATCCCTCCATAGTGTTCCTTATGGAGACCTTTAACTTCTTTTTTTTTTTAAAGACTTTATTTATTTATTTGACACACAGAGAGAGATCACAAGTAGCCAGAGAGCAGGCAGAGAGAGAGGGGGAAGCAGGCTCCCTGCCGAGCAGAGAGCCTGATGCGGGGCTCGATCCCAGGAACCTGAGATCATGACCTGAGCCGAAGGCAGAGGCTTTAACCCACTGAGCCACCCAGGCGCTCCGGGAGACCTTTAACTTCTGAGTTGCCTTGTCTGGAACTCTAATATCCCGCCCCCTGTAATACAGGCTGCAGTTAAGTAAAAGGTTTTTGTCAAAGACGCGGCTACCTTTTTCTCTCAAATATGGAGTAAGCAGAGTTTCAATCATGTTAAGTGGTTCAAATTCATAAACATAAGGAATTGCCCTGTCATCTTCCTAAATTATGTTAAATGAAAAATTATATATGTTGGTGAATCCATTCTCTTTCTCTTTGCAGCAATAGAAAGTTTTGCTCATGAGAGCTGATGATTTCACTTGGAACAAATTTAAATGCCATTATTCATTACAAATACTGCAGAAAATGGCATGCCCCCAATTCACAATTCTATCACCTAATCAACCCAATAAATTTTTTTCATTAAATTTCACTATTGCATCTGATTAAGACATTGTCTGAAAACAATTAGCTCACCTCATGTGATAAATAGACAGTAAATTAAAGCACGCTATTTTTAAGCACTACAATATTTCACTCATTTAGAAGCTGTAGAAGTTCAACAGAATTTAATATGAGAAATTCAAATGAACAGTGTGTAATCAGATAAAAAACACATGCATTATTAAAATTTCACTGATACCAATATCTTTCAAATTTTTAAACAGAAATACAAGATTAATAATTTTTTAGATAAAGAAAAAATCTATACCAATTTGAGGAGATGTATCTGATGTCTAATGGTGTTTGATGTCTTATTCCCAAATTTTATTTTATTTGGGAATAAAAACGCTTTATCTGCATCCTAGATTGTCACCCATCTAGTGAAGGAAATCATTAGTTCTATTGCTGTTTATTCTAAAATTAAAAGTGAAATATGAGTTTAATTTAAAGTACATTGCCATGTTGCCCTTGTCAAAAGTCCACTGTGCTTTCATATTCATAATCATTTTTTTCTGTTTTACCAAGTTAATATAATAGAGATCATGGTTGCAAGAATTATAACTGTGCAGCAAAAATGATTATTCTTTCCTGCTTAGTTAAATTATCTTGGCCACGAATGCTTGTCTTTTGAAGGTGGATTGAAAACTGAGATACAGACACCTCGCTCGTGAAATCTAGTCCAGTTCCTTGATATTTATTTTGAACTTACTATGTGGCCATCTATCATATTCTGATTTGTATTACAATTATTTACCTAAAGTCCAGATCAAAAGTAATATTCTCACTGCTGTGATAATAATCTGATATGCATTAGTGAAAAAGAGTTGAGTCTTAGAATTATAACTATAGAACTATAAAAGATAGGCTCTGTATTATATGTGAAATGAGGTTCAGCTTATTCTATAGCCCAGGTTTGCCCTGGTGGATATAAAGCAAGCAGAGCAATTTCAGATGCTTGAAGTGATATCCAATATTTGTGAGGTTATTTTTAAGGCTTCCGACAAGAGAACTTTTGGTCCTAAGTTAAAAGCATAATATTTTTATGCTAGATGCATTATTGAAATTAATAACGTACAGTTGTAATCTTGTGTACATTGTTTTCAGGCATTGTCTCAGAACATTGGATTTTTGCTCATGATCACTTGTAATGTGGACACACCTACAAATAACAAAATTTTCTCAAAAAAATAGAAAATATAATCAACCTAGAAATCTCTGAACCAAAATCATCTCTAGATATGTACAAATATAGAGCAACATTTCTTTACCTTTTAATGTTTTGAGATGTTGTTCATCTTAAAAGATGAACTAAAGGTGCACTAAAACCTTAAGACCTTAGTATTCTGTCCTTGGCTCATTCAAAGCAGGGTCTGAAAATGAGTAAGGGAAATCATCTCTTGGGATGTTGGCCTGTGAGAATGTGGCTATTAAATAGGTGACCTCAGAACTCTATGTAAGCCTTTGGTCCGTGTCTGCCTCAAATCACAGGAATTTGGTTTCATCTTTGCATTTATACTTCTGTTCAGCAAATACTTATAAAGTGCTGTAATGTGTCAGACAGTGTGCAAAAAAAAAAAAAAAGGTTAAAATAAAGAAGTCATATGTTTGTTGTTGACCTTAAAAAGCCAGAAGTCTAGAGAACTCCCTTTAAAAACCAGGAATAGATGATTTAGGGAGATGTTGAAATATAGACATGGACCAATAAGACATTAAGAATTTTTTGAAGGAAAATTCTATTACTACATATATGTAGTGGAGCAGAATGCCCTTTTAGTTTCTGCTTCCAGTAGTATGACAAAGCTGATATTATAATAAGACTCTCCCACATCAAAAACCCCAGATTCTGGATATATTTATACCAAAGACACATGTGAAGTATTACTCACCTAATGTATTGCATTCTCTAAAGACAATCCAATTGAATTAGAGGTGAGTTCCAACATTTATAATTGTCCCAAAACCATACACTTGGAAATAAAATATAATTTATGCATTATTCGTGGATTTAATAGGAAATATATACATTATATTATATACATAAGTGTTATATATACTCTATAAAAGGAAATCTGGACTATATAACATTCAATATCAGAATTTAGAAAAAGAACAAATAAATTCAAATGATGAAGGAAGGAAATGAAAAATACAATAGTAGAATTTAGTGAACTAGAGAAAAAAGTAAAATAATGAGGTTTAGCAAAACAAATATTCGGCTCTTTGCAAAAAAAAAATTAAATCTATAATGTCTATTAAGTTTAAAAAGTAGGAAAACTCCTAAAGTAATGAAAAAAGAAGCAAAACTGAAGATTTAAAAATGTATTTTAAAACACTATTAATAACTTCATTTCAACAAATTTGAAAACTTGAGTGAAATGAATAAACTCTAGAAAAAAATTACCAAATTCGATTTAAGAAACAATCTGGTTGTCCCCTATTATTAAGAAAATGGAACAATGTTTTAAAATGTCTCCACATCAAGTACAGGTGGTTTTCAAAGGTGGGCTCTACCAAATCTTCAAAATATTCAGGAAGCACACACTTAAATTGTATAGAAACACATTCAGAAAATAGAAAAAGATGGAATATTTTTTAGTGTATTTTATGATATAGGTATCATCCTGTACCCAAAACCAAATGAAGATAGTATGAGAAAGGACAATTGTAGGTCACTTAAGAACTCCTAAACCAAATAGTGGCAAATTTAATTCTTCAGTAGATTAAAAAAAAAAAAAAATCACTATTATTTTTCACACAGGAATGCTAATTTTGCTTAAAATTTAAATAATTATTTAATTCATTTCATTTGCATCTACACGAAAAGATAGAATTGTCTTCTAGATATAGAAAGACTCCAATAAATTCCACAAAATCCACATTCAAAAACCTTAGAAATATAGGAACAAAGATAACTTCTTTAAGCTGATAAAGGCAATCACCAAAAACTTAGGTAATTTAGCATAATCTACAATGGATCATTAGTTATATTCCTTTTAAAAATCAGCATTGAAACTCTGTCTATTGACAGGTGGCAACCAGACTTAACCAGGGGATCATTTCCTAATGTGTAAAAATATTGAAACACTATGATGTACACCTGAAATTATAAGATATTTTGTCAGTTAAACTTAAATAAAAATAAATAAAACAAAGATAAATAAAAATTTAAAAATAAAAGTCAGCATTGAGACAAGGAATTAAAGTGACATACCTTGACTATGCACAAAGCCAAATATGATGGTTTTTAAATATTACCACCTAAGAAAGAGACAAAAATGCTTGACAGAGTAATTTCTTGGAATATTGTTGGAGAAGGGAAAGGTAGAAACTAGTGATAGCAATTAAAGACCCTGCAAGGGGGGAATATATATATACTTTTTATTATATTATATATTATATATATTATATATATCAGAAATTAAGGACCTTGAGGAAATACATAGATTTATATATAGCTATATATATATATATAGAGAGAGAGAGAGCTATCAGAAAATATGCATTCACTCCTAATGGTGCTGTCTTAGGGTCTCCTTGGGAAAGAAGTTCTTAGGGTACTAGAGATAGTATTCCTTAGGAACATGGCTCCATAGGGTACTAGTAACAGAAGTCTAGTGGGTCATCTAATTTTTTACCACCTTATGCATCTGTATCCTAGAAGATCTAAGATTCTTTTAAAGAAAAAAATATAGCTGGTAATAGGCATGCAAAGTTACTATATGAGGTAAACAGAAAGTGAGATTAAGAAAATATTCAATAGATAAAGATACCCCTCCCCCCAAATCAACTATGAAGCAGAAGAATACAGTAACATAATACTCCCAAAATAACTAAATATCACTAAATAAGCACTTGTAGATATAAAATTATCAAATGTGAAACTTAAAATTCAGAAAAGCCTTCATAAAGTAGAAAGAAAAGTTATAAACCAAACAATTACAGATTTCAGGAAGGAAATTGAAAAAAATAGTACAAAATAGTAAAAAATAGATTAATGGAAAGATGACCAAGAGTAAACAGATATTGCTGAAAATATACTAGTGGGTATCAAGAAGATAAATGGAAACAAATGAATAAACAAATGAAATAAAGTAGAGAGGATCAGAAATTGCTAAGATAGGGAAATAATATGAATTGACATATAATTGGATTTCTTAAAAAAGAGAAGCAGAATAGAAGAAAGGCAACATTTAAAACAATAATCCAGCAATAAACCCAAACAACAGAAATGGTAAAGAAACAAGAGATAACTTTGGGGGGTGGTGGTAAGAGCATTATTAAAGTTATTTATACAACGATAATGTGTAAAACTAAAATAAAAACTGAGCACTAGATTTCAGAACATTTGAAAAAATTACAAAAAGCTGCCTACAAAGAACTCATTAAATGTGATATCCATAATAAAAATATAAAATATGATAGAAATTTTCAAAAGGTATCAGTCATACCTGATAAGTGTAATTTGACTTAGGTACCAAAATTTTTAAGAAAATGTTTTTCATACTGGTTTTTGAAATTAATGCAATTCAATCTTTTTGAAAATATACATTTAAAAAAGGATTTAATGAAATTAGAAAAAAGAATTTGAAAAGCAATGAAAAATGTACTATATTAACTTAATAAAAATGACCATCTAAACAAAAAAAAAAAAAAAAAAGGATTTAGAAAGGCTAAATCCTGATGCTAGAAAAGAGCGCTTTCATGCCCCAAAGCATTAAGAAGAGCAGAAGATACTTTATAATGTTCAAGGGCACAAATCACAAGGAAGGTATAATAGAAATCTCTGTATCTACGCCTTGGATACTGCAGTAGCTACCTTCATTAAGTGGAAATGCACAAAAGCTACTTGATATGTGGAAACCTTCTTATACCATCCTTAGTCTAAAGTGAATCACATTATATGATTTTTATATGTATACATATATGTTAACATAATATATATTATAATGTTATATTTCTATTTTAGTATATTAACTACATTATATATAATATGTACATATGTATGTGTGTATATATATATATACACATATATATAGTTGAACACATATAAATAAGACATAAATCCTTTTCAAGTTTTTCAGTGTTCAAGGGAACACTGACAAAAATTGAACATGTATTGTAAAGGCTCAGTTAATTCTATAAGGTAGAACTTATATGAAAGCATGCTATGATCACAAGGTAATAAGCCTAGAAATCAAGAATATATTTTTAACAAGTTTTCTGGCTAGAAGACTTTTTTAAAGTAAGTCCAATTAAACAATTACTTGGAAGTTTCAAATTTGCAAAATTTATAAAGTAGTAGTAACAACAAGAATGACAATACCTTCTTCAGAATCAGATGTCAGAATAAAACTCGTAGCTATACAAACTTATAACAACTAAATGGAAGAATGAAATTAAATGAGTTGAATTCCTAACCCAAATGGCTAGAAAACTATCAGAAAATAAGACAAATTTAGAACTAATAAAAACCAATAATGCTTGCTCTCTTGGAAAACACACACACACACACACACACACACACACACACACACAAAGACAAAACACAAGCTGGCCCAACTGAGGAAAAATGAGAAAGAAAACACATACAATTAGAAATGACTGGTAGGAAATAACAAAGGACATTTTAATAGATCCTGAGAAAGTACTTTGCAGACCTCTTTGCCAATTAATTTGAAAATTTAGATCAAATGAACAATTTCATGAGGAAACACATTTAACCAAAACTGCCCCAAAAGAGACAGACAGCTTACACTGACTAATTATACAGAAGAAATATAATGTCATCAAAGAACTACACCACAAAGGAGCACCAAGGCCCACAAGATTTTATAAGAGAATCTTACCAGACTTTCAAAAGTAATGGCAACACAATTTGAATTGTTCTACAGCATTGGTTTTCTTTATAGTTGCTATAAAAAAAAAGCCTTTTATAAAATTTAACACCAATTCCTGGTTTTAAAAAATTAAAAGTATAGGAATTAGTGGATAATTTCTTGAAATGATAAAAACATATATGCCTCAGTCCCTAATCCAAGAGACTGGCATTCCCATTAGGATCAGGAACAAGAAAGGATGCACACTATCTCCACAATATTGTTTTGAGAGGCATTCGTGTTATGAGAATTAAATTTATTTTATTCATTTATTCATTTATTTTATTATAAATTTATTCATTTATTCAAAATTATGATTTATTCATTATGAGAATAAATCATAAGCCATAGATTTGGAAAAGTATTCAGTGAGATAGCAGGATAGATATTTAGTATATGGAAATGAATAGTGCTCCTATTTGCAAATAATAACCACTTAGAAAGGATATGGAATAGAAAGTCATTCACACTAGCAACAAAATCTAAAACAGGAATGAATATGAAAATGAAATATATATGAAATATAAATGTGCAAAATGTACAAAACCTCTATGAGGACCATGTTAAGACATTTCTGAAAGCCATAAAGAAGGCTTGAACAAATGGGAAAATATCCCTGTTCTGGGATCAAATGACTGAAGATCATAAAGAGGTCAATATTAATTATAACTTTTATTTTATCCCAATAAGAAATTCTAGCAAGTTTTTATATGCTTGAATGAGATATGCTTATTTTTAACAAGTAATATCTGGGGAAATCCTGAAAAAATAGTGAGACGGGGTGAATTCTAAGTAATATGGATGTTAAAAAAAATCTGTAATTAAGAATGTGTCGTTTTGGGACATGAATTAACAGAGACTAAAGCATAGACAGTACAGAAAGAGCCATAGACACATATGGAAATTTAATATATGATAAAAATGGCATTTCAAAGTACTGGAAAAAGTGAATTTTTTCATAATAGTTTTGGAAAAATTGAATATCATTAGGAAAAAGATAAAAGCAGTTACATACTACCATCATAATTCTAAGATGATCAGAGATCTAACTTTGAGAAATAAAACCTTACATGTACTGGGAGAAAACATCCATAAATTATTAATAACCTTAGTTTGAAGAAAGCCTTTAAACTATGCACCAATATATAGAGACAATGTAAGAATATGATGGTAAATTTGATTACATAAAGATTAGAAAAAGCTTTTTTGGGAAAAATAGTACCATAACCAATGTCAACATAAAATGACAAATCAGGAGAACATATCTGCAGCTTACATCTCACATAATGGATATAAAGAGCTCCTAAAAAAGACCAAAACAAAAGAAATATGATAGATAATACAGACAAAGATTAGCATAGAGATAATGACTGAATCTTATTTGTAATGATGCAAATGACAGATTATATGTGTTGTAATATACATATATATATATATATATGTATATATAATGCTCAACTTTTTTCCAAAGAGAAATGCAAAATAGGTACCTTAAACATTGCTGGTAGATGTACAAAATGGTACTTCCCTTATGGAGGAGTATATCCTGACAATATTTCTCTACATATTAAATACAAACATATATACAGAGTTAATCACTGTGGCATTACTTGAGATGTGCCTCTTAGGAAGCTAGTTACGGTAACAGAGGACTGTGTAAGATAAAAAGGATGGAAGAAGGGGCACCTGGGTGGCTCAGTCGGTTAAATATCTGCCTTCAGCTCAGGTCCTGCTTCTCCCTCTGCCTGCTGCTCCCCCTGCTCGTGCTCTGTCAAATGAATAAATAAAACCTTAAAAAAAAAAAAAAAAGGATGGAAGAAGATCTAGAACAATGGAGCACTTCCTATACTCTCATATGTATATGTGTAACTGGGTTTACAGTTATATTTATAGTTATAAAATATTAATGTTTTAGGTATAAAAAGCTTCCCCCAAAAAAGGATAAATAAGAACCTAATAAAAAAATTTCTATATGTGATGAGAATGTCATGAGGCCAAGACTTCTTGTACTGTATGTATATATATCTCTATAAATATAGACATATATATGTATATAGTGTATGTTTAAACCATCTACATATTTTTTTTTACCTTTTAAAAAAGATTTTATTTATTTATTTCAGAGGAAGAGACCCAGAGAGGGAGCACAAGTGGAGGGGAGGGGCAGAGGCAGAAGCAGACTCCCTGCTGAGCAGGGAGCCCGACTCTGGGACTCTGGGCTCGATCCCAGGATCCTGGGATTATGACCTGAGCTAAGGCAGATGCTTAACCGACTAAGCCACCCAGGTGCCCTTCATCTACATATTTTTAAAAGAAAATGAAATTTAAAAAATGAGGACAACAAAGTCTATGTTGAAATACGAAGAGAAGTAAATGCACCTGAATATAAATCAAACTGATAGGAATTTGAATTGAAGATAATACTAAGAACACATACATGCACACACGCAGAGAGAGAAACAGGGAAGTCTGTCTAGCTATCCATCAATTTCTTCTAAAAAGGCCCAGCACTCATAACATTAGAGTAGTATGAGCACACATAACCCTGTATCTTTATATGTAAATACCATAATCCAGTAGAAAAAACTCCATGGAGAAATGATTGCTTACAGTTAGGAGGTAGAGGAAATAAAATGATCTACAAACATGTGATTGTATATAAACATAGAAGTGCTCCAAGACCAATGTAATCATTTCCAAAGAATAGAGAGGTCGACTTGAAGGAGTCCCTGCTAACCAAATTGTGACAATTTTAGCATCATAAAGAGTAACAACAGTAATGGAATGTAACATTGCATTAAACATGCTTAAGTGTATAGTAATGTGACAAGGAGGAAGAGAGAGAATGGGAGTAAACAAACACAAGGAGAAATAGTAGAAGTTGTTTTTACAGAAGTATGCCACCTAATAAATATAAAAGTGACGTTAGAATTAGAAAATCATCCTTTCTGATGGAGGCATAATATTCCATTGTATATATGGACCATATCTTCTTGATCCATTCATCTGTTGAAGGGCATCTTGGCTCTTTCCACAGTTTGGCGATTGTGGCCATTGCTGCTATGAACATTGGGGTACATGTGGCCCTTCTTTGTACTACATCTGCATCTTTGGGGTAAATACCCAGTAGTGCACTTGCAGGGTCATAGGGTAACTCTATTTTTGACCGAGACATCTATTTTGTCTAAATATATACATTATGTATTTATATATATTTAAACATGAAATACATTATATGTATATAGAAAGTTATTTGGGTTACTTGGGGCTGTTGTGGAATTTAGGGTATACACTATATATTTAGATGATGTTAATGTTAATATTCATAGGTGTGTATGTGACTTGCTTACATATGAAAATAGTCTTAATCTTGAGAGACATATAGTATTTAAGGCAAAAATATCCTGATATTTGCAGCTTACTTTTAAATGACTCAGCAAACAACAAAAGAGAGAGGGGCAAATATGCAACATGTCGACATTTGGTGAGTCTAGGTAATGATCTTATGGATATTCATGTACTTTTCATTCAGCCTTTCTGTAGGTTTGGGTATTTTCTCAATAAAAAGAAAATGAATGATATAATTTCAAACTCATTAATTTGACAAAAAAAAACACTCTGAGGAAATTAACGTTGGTAAGGAAGTGATAAAGATGCAGAGCAATGAAAACGTGTGTCACTATAGACTGTAAATAGGGACAAGTTTGGAAAATATTTTGTCATGACCTAGTTAAGTAGAAGACATGTACTAATGATTGATCCCACTTTCTGGTGTTTGTCTCAAGAAACCCTGCCGTGTGCATGAGGAGACTTTAGTAAAACTGTTCATAGGCAACTTGTTTTTAAGAGCAAATATTTTGTAAATGCTTAACTGTTAGTAAAACAGATAAATTATGCTATATTCATATAAAATACCATATAGCAGTAAAATCAAACTATGGCTATAAACATCAATATGAATTAATCTCACCAATAAGTTATTGTGGAAAATAGAAAATCTTCAAGTGATTAACATGCTGTAGAAGTTGAAAGTATTATATGCTTTCATATAAAAGTATATGTAATATACTATATGTAATATACTATTATATGGTATTTATTTAGAATAAAGTTTGTTCTGCAATGTTTTATCTAAAGCTGTCCAAACTGCACAGTTGCCAGTCATTTGAGATGAGAGTTACCAAAGTCCTGTGTCTGTACCCAATGCCAAGATGACATCCCGTGTCAAAGTGATGCAGAGAAAATCCTCACCTAGAGGTGTTTTCTGAATGGTTTTCCCACAGTATAGCAGAAAAGGCACTATCCTACCCTGGTCAGTATTTGCAAGAATGTGTGTGCATTCCTGAGACTGAAAACAAGAAACTAAATGTTAGCTGAGAATTACAGAATTAAAAATGACACAGGCAGTTGGTACTTTTGTGTTGACCAGAGAGATGCTGTTTAAATAAAAAAGAAAATCAATATTTTCCATTTCTTTGCAGAGTAAAAGTGAGCAAATTACTGTGCGGCATCTGACATCAGGAAACTGGGAAGTGATAAAGATCTTGGCATATGATGAAACTACTCAAAAAATGTGAGTGTTTTTGGTTCTCTGGTCAGGTTGGAAGTCAGGGCTGTCAAATGCAATCTTTTCTGCCAGATTTATGTTTTGCTTACTGTGGTCCTAGTCCAGACAACCCGGCTATGTAAAGAGCAACTTTTTCTTTAAAGCCTCTCCCTATCCATCACCCAGAGACACACTTGCACAGATACATGCATACACACACACACACACAGAGATCATGGACAAGTGTGATATGATATTTTAAGGAAAAAAGAGGTGTTTCCCAAATGGACCAAAGTTCTGTGGTTGAATACTAGAACAGCTCTTGCCTGTTCTTTGACAGTTTGAAAATTCAAGTGAAAACTCAGCCTGGCAAAAATTGATCGGTGCCTGATGTTTGTGTTGTTTTCTTTCCTGGGCAGTTACTTTCTGAGCACGGAGTCTTCTCCCAGAGGGAGGCAGTTGTACAGGTAAGCAAGGTGCAAGGACTGCCCTGAACTGGTTGATTTCTCACTGGCTATCTACACAGCTTTATGATTGGATGGAAAAATCTGAAGTTTCCTTTTTGACATGATGAAACCTCACACTCTTGGTCCAGTCTCTCAGCTCTGAACCTTTGTGAGCCTGAAGGGTTGGACCTGAAGACCATCTAGCTGCTCCTTCTTTATTTTTTTCCTCACCTGCTTTCACAGCCTCAAAATATAGTTTCGTTGTTTTGTTTTAAGGCTTGCTTCTCTCAACTACACACATCATAGGCATTTACATATTTTCCTCAGTGGACTTTTCTTCTGCTAAGCCTCATTTTGAATTTTCAGTGCATTGATATTGTACACTAGTAATTTACCCCCCAAACAAAATAAAACCGTTGTGAACACTTAGAAGAGTAGATCAAGGGGAAGTGTTTCTCTCCCCCCCCCCAAAGTGTATAAAACCTAGTAAGATTGTCATTGAAGCCATGAATGCTCATTGCTTAAATAAAGCAGTAGATGGAAAACGTTTTCATCTGCCCAATTTTCCCAGATGGAAAGTTGTATTCATAAAAGGTACTTAAGGTCATACCTATTTAGTATTAAAATGTTGCCTCACTCAGAAAGCTTTCACCGGGACCTCACAAGAATGACTTTTATTTCTGTCTGGCAACCAACTTATTAATTCTAGACTTTACATACACTTTCTGATTTCCATTTCACAGATCCATTTTTTAAGTGTCAAAACTGCCATGGCATATTCTCAGTAGAAATTCATCATGTTTGAAGAAGTGTCACCACTGATTCTTACCCAGTAGCCTAGACTTTCCTGAGAGTAAAAATGCCTGTTTAAAGCACCCTAAACTCCCTTTAATTCGCCACATACACTTATTTATGCATAAATTGCTTTCATCTGAAGCAAACATCTCATTTTTAGCACCTCTCCCAGTATGTGATTTCTATGTTCCTTTTTTGGGTGTTTTTTGTTTTTCTCTTAGAGTCCACCCATATTCTCAACGACTTCCAAAGGAAAAACAGTTACTTATTTAAAGAGACTGAATCTAGTTTCAGTTTAGAGTTCTTGATTGATTAAAGTAAAGTACTGGTTACTTTTTTTTTTCTTTTTGGTGACCGGAAGCCTGTCTTGAAACTTATACTCTGATTGGTACTGGTAGTCCTGGGTCATTTTTTAAGGTCCTGAAACTACTTAATCAAAGTTTTATTTCTCTCGTTTTATGAAACAAAGAAAAGCGACAGTGTCAGAACCTTAGACTTGGCCGATTTCAGCCAATGGAACTTTCTCAAGCTCCCATTCTTTTATTAGCCTAAAATGTGATTTGAATCAAAGTGACTTCTTAGATTTGTGTGGTTGTCTTCACTTTCTAGTGACTGAGGCAGAATAGTCAGCCTAGCTAGGAACTGTACTAGTGGAGCAGGCTGTTGTTATAAAGTAAATGTAGTACCAGTAAATTTCCCCTGAAATAGCTCAGCAAATGCCAGTTGGCTTGACTGTTTGTTAGATAATGTTAATGTGTAACCCAGAAAACTCATTGTCTTGTCCAGGTCATAAAAATAATCACCTGTTGACTAAATTTATGGGATGAGATACCGCTGCAGAATCACAACTGCAGCCATAGAGAGTTTAGAATTTCATCCCCAAAGATGCGTTTATTATTTCAGTAATTTCATAATCTAAATAATGAGAAACTACAAACAAATCTCTGGGGAACGTGAATCTGAAAAATTATATGAAGGTATGTAAGTAGCATTTAAGTAGCTGTGGACAACTGGCATGCATTCTTATCCTCTCTGTGGAGGTTGTTATACAACACTGAATAGAATTAATGCCATTGACCTATATACTTAAAAATGAGTAAAATGGCAAATGCGACGGTGCGTGTATGTGAGGGTATATACACACACATAGCAATTTTAAAGAAAAAAATTAGGTATGACTACCTTGTAAGTTATCATAAAGGTGAAACTGGTTAATGTGTTTAAGTGCTTAGTGTATATTAATCGCCTGGCCAGTAAAGGGAAATTTTGGGTCATAATGAGCTCAGAATGTTTCAAATGTGAAATTGTGATTTTATGAACTATACTTAACATCGATCCTCAATTGCTTCTGGTGCTTCTGTTGCCTATGTTAATAGACCTGTTCCCAGCCCCGTGTATGCAGCTTACTGCACATCAAAATGACTAGGATTCATTTACAATGTATAGCCAAACCCTGTTTCATTTCCAAATGAAATTGAGGATAGTTTGTCTGTCTTAAGTTTAAGACACAGCTTAGTTTAAGATACAGCTTCACCAGCATTTTCATCTGTTGGCATAATTTATGATTCATCTCTATAAATAATTCTGTATAGGAAATTTAACATTGAGTAAATATCGCAAACACTCTAACCTTAAAGCATCTTTGTAAAATAAATGATTGCTTGCTTTTCTCTTTACCTACCTCCCTGATGTCTCAAAGTATGTATGATCATTAATATTATATTATCATACAAAAATGACTTTCCTGTACCAAAAATTTCACTGCAAGTATTTAAGGCAAGTATTTTCATTCCATCTATTTAGTGGGAAAAATTTGACACTGATATCAAATTCTATTGTTTAATGAGGTTGATTCTTTGTGTAGCTTGCAGAAACATGTATTGGCTCTTTCAACAAATATTTTTTGATGGTGAGTTTATGCTAGTCTCTGTGAGCAATTCCTTTTACAACTTCATAAAGGAATATCTATAGAGAAAAGGCAGATAAGAATAAATTACACTGAGTCCTGTGGAAATCAGTTTTTTTTTATTTATAAACATGCATACATACACTTTATATACATATAGGCATACATGATTTTATTATAGAGAAGAAAAATGTGTATGTCTTAACATTAGTAATGGAAATTGACTTTGCATTTATACAGTAAGTCATCATTTACAAGGAACTGCAATGTAAGTAATGCTGGAGCTCCTCAGTTTATGTTAATATTTAAATACTGATTCCACACATTCAAGTACCTGGAATAGTACCATTTCTAATTTTCTTTTTCTTTTCCCAGTGCTTCTACTGAAGGACTATTGAATCGTCAATGCATTTCATGTAATTTTATGAAAGAACAATGTACATATTTTGATGCCAGTTTCAGTCCTATGAATCAACATTTCTTATTACTCTGTAAAGGTAATACATGATTTCTGATGAAATTTACTTCATTTGATCAGTATCTATTACTATCATGAGTAACTTGTTCTCTAGCTATATGATTTGATATTCCAAATTTATGTATTCGTTAAATTATAAATTATGAATTTACGAGCTATCAACTATATCTTTATTTAGAAAATGAAATCAGGGGAGTCAACATTTACTCATGATCAAGAAAGGCTGTTTGAGAGCGAACCTTTTAAAAAAGTAAATAAATGTATTTACATCAGCAAAGTCATGCTATAACAATAAACTAATTTACCTAGTCTTTGGGGGCGGGGGGGAAACAGTCCTCTTATTAAAATAATGGCTTGGTTGTTAAGAGATTTAGGATCTACAGAAATTTAATTGCCCGGGTCTAGCACCCTTCAATTCTAAGAGATTACGTTCACCCCAATTACTTTCATCTGGTAAAATTACATATAGATATATATATGGTATATTTGGTTATATTGCTAGGAATCACTGCCCCTTAGATAGATATTGTATCTCCCAGAGATGAAATGGAAGACATGTATCCCTTATAATGTAATGGACTGATTGCTCTTGCTCTAGTGGGTCCCTGAACCTGTCCTGTTTTAAGGTACCCTGAGGAATAGATCAAGACTTGCTCTTTTTAATTTTTTTTTTCTCTCGATATCAAAAAAGTACTTGTTTGATGATACCAGGGAAAAACCATTAGACCTTTAGATATAGTTCCTTACAGGAGTGAAGTTTCAAGATAACATCTTATGGTTACACTGAATTAACTAGTACATTTGAAATATTTGATGATTACAGTTAAATTTTTAATATATAATTAATTAAAACCAAGTTTTTATCTTATGGATGAGATATTTCTATTATGCATGCATTCTTTATTCCTTGATTGAGTAGTAAATAGAATTTTATCTTGGATGAACTAATAAGGGGTCGCAGGGTCTTGAATCAGCTTTCTGGACATCAGTGACTGCTCTGTAGAAGACTAGTGAAAGAGAGTAAGAAGCAAGACGGGGTACCATAGAATTATAGAAGTAAAGGACATTTTGGAGAAGGGGAAACCTTAACAATCTCTGCAAATGGTTTCTTTCCCCAAATGTTCTTTTCTGAATAAAATATCCATAGATAGGAATGAAATCTAGTTAATCTGGTTTCTGTTTCATTATGTTTTAACTATGAAATGCTTCAATTTGGAAAAAAAACTCTGTCATATAGCCTTTCCAATAATGATTACTTAGATGTATTTAAAATATTTATTCATATTTCTTGTATGTATGTTTTTAAAATCCAGGCCCAGGTGTCCCAGTGGTCAGTCTACACAGCACAGAAAACCTAGCAAGTAAGTACACAAACATGACCATGTGAGATAGTCATGGGGGACATTGGTTTTAGGTATTCCTTATTCTGAATGTCACACTCTTATAAAACCTTTTTCAAAGGAGTTTCTAGCATGGAGGGAGAGGTGTAGATACCATCAATTTGACTTTGTTTATCTATCTAAGAGAAACAGTAAAGTAAGTGGTTTGAGCCATGTTACAGCTGTAGTTGGATCATACATGCCTGGAACAGGGTCTCTACTATATCTAAATTGAAGGAGGACTGGTTGATGAGGCTCATTTAAGTACACTTCAGCCTATGGGCCCCTTACTGCTCTGGCTCATTTTTTTCCGTGGCCTCATATAGATTATTGCTTCAATGCTTTTTGTGTACTTTGGGAAAAATATGAAAAGTACGTTTATATGTTTTCTATCCTATTTGTTCCAGATATCCAGGGCTTCCTAGATTTATCTGTTCATTTATTCTTTTATGTATTTAACTGTTCATCATTAAGTACCTACTCTATCAAGCAATGTAACCAAGGTTGGGTGGACATTGCTAGCAAAATATGGTCAATGTGTTTATGAAATTATAGTAGAGTATGTAAGTAAATATGTGGTTGAGGTAATCTTAAAAATGAATAGCCAGATTGCTTGCTGCCTTCCTTTCTTCCTATGTTTCTTTGCCTTTTTTCATTCAATCCATACTCTTATGCTCTAATGATTTACAGTAGGCTACTATGAGCTAATAAATTAGGCTTGTATTTATGAACTTACTCCTCAGAACACCCCCTGGCATAGTTAATTTTATTATCCTCTTTTAAAGAAGAGGAAACTGAGTCACAGGGAGGTTAAATAACTTGCTTAATTCATACTAATAGGTAGCAGAGCCAGGAATCATGAGAGATAGTCTGACTCCAGAAGAGGATTTATAATTGATGAAGGTAGGTTCGGGGGCAGGGTCCTGCAGGACCAGCCAGGAGGGTCCTTGGCTTCACTGACAGAAATCAAATGTGAGCTGGAGAAAGTGAAAACAGAGTTTAAGAATAGCAGAGTGTCTAGGAGACTTAGAAAGGAGAATGAGTCTCATCAGTGCTTGGGGTTAGAGATTTATATTAGAAAAGGATCTAGGGTATGAAAGGTGATGACAGGTGAGTAATAGATGTTATTTCATGAATCATCGAAGGTAGAAGGTATTGATGGCAGTGTCAGTGTCAAACTTCCTGGAACATGTTTGGGATCCAACGCTTCTCTTCTTAGATGTCATTACATGCTTGGGGCCTAGGACAAAACTCAGAGAATGATTCACTTTCCTGCTTTCCCCCTGAAGTGAGAACATAGTTTCTTTAGCTTGTTCAGGGGCAAAATATAGAAATGGGGCCTAGTAGAAAAACAAACAGTAGAGACATCCTTTCTAAAACGGATTCCCTCCAGCTTCCTTACCTCATTATTACTACCCTATGATGGCAGTGATTAGTAGATTGGTAGTGGTAGTCTACTGTGTTTTTGTCTTTCACATCCTATATTTAAGTAGTTTTACTTAGATGCAGGCAAAAGACTATAATGTTGAAGGACAATATTATTTTTAGAGAACAGAGGAAGACTATTGATATCCTTCAAATACCAAGATATGGAGACATCCTTCAAATACCAAGATATGGAGACTTCCTCCGTATGTTTTTTGTTCTAGAAAAAAACAAAAGTGCTAAATTTGTAATGGGGTTTTGTGTGGTTGGAAATAGGTTGAGCACATTGTTTGTTTAGTTTCTACTTATCGGTATAAAACTTAAAGAGGTTGTGGTGAGCAAATTAAATGTGTTTAGTATAACAGCAACAATAACAATAAAACAGTATATTGGATAAAATAGAAGGTTGAATTTTATAGATTAAAAAATAGTATATAAAATGAGTTCATTATATACCTTTTGTGAGATCTGAAACAAGTTACTATCTCATAGGATGAATTTTCTTGTAGCCAAATTAGCAACTGAATTTTTTATGAAGATGAGATATATTTGCAACATAGGATGCACTAAATAAATGGGAACTATTTGTGTTATATTACATATTATGCCAAAATAATTTCTTTAAAAATTTCCAATCTGATTTTAATTAACTTTATTCTGTCATTTCTAGTAATTGCTGCTGCAAATAATGAAACATTTTTCTATAAGTGAAATCTTTCTAATTTTCCCACTTATAAGCCAATTATGATCATCTCAGCATCCAGAAAAACAAAAAGTGAGCAGTGGTCAGGTGCTTAATTTTCTTTTTTGAAAGACATTGACTGAGCTAAAACATATTCCGTTTCAAGTAAATCTTCTGGTTAATGAATGGTGGATTAATCTTTGTTACATTAATGAGTTAATTGTAATACATTTGGGGGCCACATGAAGTAGAATAGGGTATGCAAAGAAAATGTAAAGAAAAATGAAAATATTTAACATGGACACCTTTAAACCCAATAGTTATCAAAGAAATGCAGAGTAGAACATTGGAATTTGAGAAACAGGGCAGAGGATCATAGGGGAAGAGAGAAAAAAATGAAACAAGATGAAACCTGAGAGGGAGACAAACCATTAGAGACTCAATTTCAGGAAACAAACTGAGGGTTGCTAGAGTGGAGGGGGGTGGGAGGGATGGGGTGGCTGGGTGATGGACATTGGGGAGTGTATGTGCTATGGTAAGTGCTGTGACCTGTGTAAGACTGATGAATCACAGACCTGTGATTAATAATACATTATATGTTAATAACAAATAAAATCTAAAAAAAAAAAAAAAAAGTTTAAGCTATAGTTCCAAGTGATTAAGGAGTCCAAACGTTTATGCCACTCTAACAAAACTGAAAATACGTCTAAAAATTTAAGAAAATAATACTCACAAATGTTAAAATTTTTGCATTCGGCTAGCAGCCCTCCAGGTGATTTTTGTTCTTTCTTCTTGAGTATTTGCCTCATGTTCTACAATGAATAGGTATTACTTTTTTTTTCATATATTTTTTAATGAAAACCCCTTCATTAAAAATGCTCAGTGAGTTGAGACAAGGTATAAATATACAAAATTTTACTTAATATTTCTAAAGTCCTTTGTCTCATATCATTACCATTTTCTTTCTCAATTTTGCATATATGCTTTGTTTCCTTTTTCTCCATCCCATCTCTTGTTCTCATTCCTCTTTACTCTTCTTCTAGTTTCTTACCTCTCCCTCTCTTCTTAGTTTTGTTTTCATTTTCTTCTCTTTTCAATTCCACGTTTAAAACCGTGCCTTAACATTTCTTCCTCTTCACACTATTTCACAAAATATGGAGACTTTTTTATTACATGTTTTGTGTATTACATGTAACGTGTATTACATGTTTTGCAAATTTATCATGGAAAAAAAAGCTGTCTGCTCTTAATATTTTCAAAATGGCTTTACTATTTCCTATATTTCCTTTCCTTAAATAGAACTTATTTCCCTGTGACCATGGATTGCTTTTTCCCCATGAATAAATGAGTAGCCTTTGATTTGGAAGTCAAAATTTCTCAACTGCCCCTATATTCATGTAATTAGTTTACATGTAATTAGAGTTTTTTTTTTTTTGGCCACTGACATTTGATAATTAAGAGAAACCATGAGAAATTATTAGAATATTATACTCAGATTGGTGCCTCTGGCTGTATCCATTTATTCAACTGTCAATTAGTCATTTTAATACAATAAACTATTCATATATTAAAAAAATAGCCAACAAGAGGATCTGTAGTTAGAGGTATAAAGGTAAACATTTACTAAGACTTATTCTTCAAAAAACTGTCCTCATTGTAGTTATTAGCAAATATCAGGTGACAGTGGCTTCCTCTAAATATAAAACAAGTGGTTTTATCCACAATTAAGTGCTTGTTTATGATAGTTCTTAGGTTATAAATGCTGAGTCTCTGATGAAAGTATAGTTTAGGTATTCACATTTTAAATTTTATAACCGAATGTTTGTTTAGGATAGCTTCCTTGAAAATATACTATTTAGATTATCTGAAACTTCTTACATCTTAGGGATAGAATAAACCTCTGGCAATATCTAATTTCCCAAATTTGTATTATAGAGGATGACACTTACTGACAAAAGATGTGGTTCGATGTGCCTGAAATCACATGTAGAATTCAGAGTACAGGGCAGGAGAAAGTTAGATGGTTCTGACAGAAGTGGACATAATTCCAAGAGAGCAAGTCAGTAGAAAGGCAAAAGAATGTGAATGTACTAAGAAAGCATGAAAATATTCAAACTTGCAAGATAAAGGTTGTCCCATGTGGCTGGAACAAAATATTTAAGAAAAAAAACCCAAAGATTTATAGGTGATATGGGCAAGCTAAGGAGTTTGTATTTAACAGTAAAGTAGCAATGATAAGTCACTGATTAAAAAAAACGAATTTGCGTTCTGGCCATGGAATAACTGAAAGTAGAAATAGCCTGTTGCCAGAAAGGAAGGGAGGGGGGAAAAAAAAGGAAAAGAGAAAAACTGGATAAATTATATACAAAGAAAAAAATTTTTTCAAGCATGTGACAATAGTCAAGATAGGACTCTGATCCCTGGAAGAAGGGAGACAATTGAGATTAATGTTGTAATTGCTCTGGCTTTCTGGCTGGCATCATTTTCTGAATTTCAATGCAATGAGGAGAAATCCAAGAAGAGTAATGGTATCTCAGAGTGAGAATGAGGACGGACATTGGAGTTCAGAAAGGTTGAAGCTTTCGGGATGTTGAGAGCATGGACAAATACACTGGAGAAGCGGAGAAATGGAGAAAAATGCCCAGAAATCTTAATAGGTCTTCAGGAAATAAATAATCTTGAGTCTACTGCAGAAAACCCCTAGCTGAGCATGTATCTGGGAAAGGCCAGAGCTTAAAGAGTGCTGGCATGTGCTGAAAGTTCCAACCAGGCAGAATACTGGAATGTGTAGGAGATAGCCCACAAGAGTCATGCCTTTGTAGTAGAGCTACACTAGCCACACAGCAGAGATCACCCAAACCTACACAAATACACAAAATAAAATATTTTAAAAAGTCTTGAAATGATTTAGCTGACCTACAAAAAGCCTAATTTACCGGATTTACTGGAACAAAATCCAAAACACTGTAAGTATCAAGATGGTCAGAATCCGGTAAAACATTGCTGGGTGTGTGAGGAAGCTAGAAAATGTAATTCATAACTGGGAAAAAAAGCTACTGCGAATAAAGACAGACTCAGAAATGAGAGAGATGGAACCTTCTGACAAATACAATAAATCAGCGATTATAAATATGATTTTGAAAATCAAGACAAAATGAATACAGTGTGAATATAAATGTGATATATATTTTTTAAAGATTTTATTTATTTGACAGAGAGAGATTACAAGTAGGCAGAGAGGCAGGCAGAGAGAGAGGGGGAAGCAGGCTCCCTGCTGAGCAGAGAGCCCAATGCGGGGCTCGATCCCAGGACCCTGAGATCATGACCTGAGCCGAAGGCAGAGGCTTTATCCCACTGAACCACCCAGGTGCCGCAAAATGGGATATTTTTTAAAGCAACTTAATGAACTTAAAATATCAGAAGTAAAAACTTCACTGAAAAATATTAAAAGCAAATTAGACACTATAGAAAACAGATCAGTGAACTTGAAACTTTATCAATAGAAACTTCCAGAAATAGAAACAGAATAAAAGAAATGAATAGAGCCTAAGTTAATGCAGGCATAATATGCCTGCATTAAATATATATATACGTGTTTTTACCTAGAGTCAAAAGGGGAGGCACATAAGAAATAATTTGATGAAATAATGGCCAAATTCAAATAAGATGAAAAGTATAAGATTTCTCAACAAAGCTCATGTGAAATGTATCCCAATAGACAATGTGATTTAAAAACAAAACAAATTAAACCTTCAATCATCAAAAATAAAAGGATATCTATATATCCACACATTATATAGATGGTGGTAAAGCCAAGAATTACTGCAAAGGTCTTATCAGGGGGAAAAAAAAAAGGAAAGAAAAGGAAAAACAAATAGAGCAAAATCTTTAAAATGATGATGGAAGAATTCCAGAGAAGATGGCAGAACAGGACAACCCCAAGCATATCATCTCAGGGATACAGCTAGGTAACATTCACATCAGTGTAAATAACCTAGAAGATAACAGGAAGACCAGGAGAACAAACACTCCACAACTAAAGGGACCCAAGGTGCTGTCTGT
This sequence comes from Potos flavus, assembly GCA_028534135.1. NCBI lineage: Eukaryota > Metazoa > Chordata > Mammalia > Carnivora > Procyonidae > Potos > Potos flavus. Next base: position 84,001,193 of record CM052883.1, on the reverse strand, counting down.
GGGTAGAAGGGAGAGATGCTGCTGGAACTGAGAGGGGGAGAGAAACATTCTCATACATGGGAATTTGTCTTCGCTGTGTGGACTCTCCAAACACTTGGCTTTGAAAGCCAGAGGGGCTGAATTTCCATTACAACCAATGGGATTCAAAACCTGAAACTATAAAAATAAGTGGATTCAGCTCCGGGAGGGCTGAGGGCAAGAGGAAACTGAGTCCCCGCCCTTAAAGAGACAGCACAAGAAACAGCCTACAGCGATACAACATAAAGCAGCAGTTTGAAAAATGCTGGGGGCATACAGAAGGCAGCTTTCTTTACTCATCTCTTGAGTGTGATGGAAGAGCAGGGATCCTTGAGAGACTTCTTCAGAAACAAAGGAGCTGGTGGGCACCATTACCTACTCCCACCTCCCAAAATTAACACAGGGCCACCTGCAGGGATCAGAGAAGCCCAGATACTCACTCCTTGCCAACACTGCATGTCCTGCACCTCCTTCACCCCCTGCACTTCAGATCTGCCCTCCCCAGCAAGGCTGGCCTTAGTCCTAGTAAATGCAGTTCCCTTCCCAACGCCCCCCCCCCAGTTTGTGGACCCTTGCCCTTAGCAGAGCCAACCCCTCCAAAATGCTCTTAACCAGAGCCCTTCCAAAGAGGTGCTGCAAGCCTAGCAATGTGCAAGCAACCCCAACAGGGGCTAGAATCACTCCAAAGTGACACAGGAACAGCGTAAGATAACCACACACACCACTCAAGCTATGGCCCCAGCAGTAGGCAAGAGACAGACAGCTGGTATGACTGCAGGCCCCACCCACAAAAGCTGCTCAGGGGACAAAAAATGTTAAGCATCCCACAATTTGGTGCTACTGTTATCTCTGGCAAATGGCTGGTCTGACACAACTCAAGCTCAAAGCAGCTGGAGAATGGTCCACTAACACAAAAGAGCCCAAACACTGCCCACAGCAGGCAAAGAGAGCCATTGCAGATGACTGGACTGAAGGAAAAAGAAACTCAGCCACAACAGCTCGGCATACACAACACACACAGGAATCACCCCTCATGTGCCAGGTTCTGCAGAACTGGGGACACTGCACTACAGGACCTCTTCTTCATCAGGCAGGAGACACAGGCGACTTTCCTAGCATATAGAAACAGACACAAAGATTTAGACAAAATGAGAAAAGTAAGTAGGTCACAAATGAAAAGAACAAAATCACAGCAAATGACCTAACTGAAATAGACACAAGTAATATGCCTGATAGAGAACTTAAAGTAATAATCAAAAAGATATTTACTGGACCTGAGAAAAGAGTAGAAGACATCATTAAGAAACTTAAAGAGAAAACACAGAAAAAAATACAATCAGATAGGAACTCAATAAATGAAATTAAAAATAATACACTAGATGGAATAAATAGTAGACTATAGGAATAAGAACGGATCACTGATCTGGAGGACAGAGTAATTAAAAGCAATCAAACTAAGCAGGTGAGAAAAAAAAAGTTATACAAAACAAGAACAAACTTAACATCAAATGTAACAGCATGCACATTACAGGTACCCCAGGAGTACAGAGAGAGAAAAGGGTACAGAAAATTTATCTGAAGAAATAGCTGAAAACTTCCCAAACCCAGTGAAGGAAACAGACATCCAGATCCAAGAGGCACAGAGAGCCTCCTCTGAACTAAATCCAAGAAGGTCCACAGCAAGACACAAAGTAAATGAAATGGCAAAAAGTAGCAATAAGGAGAATATTAAAAGCAGCAAGAGAAAAGAAACAGTTATATACAAGAGAAACCCTATAAGGCTATCAGCTGATTTTTCAGCAAGAAACTTTGCAGGTCAGAGGGGAGTGACAGGATGTATTCAAAATGTTGAAAGGGAAAAACAAAATACATAGAAAAAAAAATGCTCTATCCAGCAAGGCTATCATTAAGACTAGAAGGAGATATAAAGAATTTCCCAGGAGCTAGTTCTTTGAAAAGATTAACAAAATTGATAAACCTATAGCAGGACTCATCAAATTCAATAAATCGGTAAGCAAATAAATTGAGAAAGTGAGAGAAGACTCAAAGAAAATCAGAAATGAAAGTGAAATAACTGATACCATAGATATAAAAAGGGTTATATGAGAATATTAAAGATTATATGCCACCAAATTGGACAACTAGAGGAAATACATGAATTCCTAGAAATATATAACCTCCCAAAACTGCATCAGGAAGAAATTGAAAATTTGAACAGACCAAAAACCAGCAATGAAATTGAATCACTAATCAAAAAACTCCAAACAAAAGTCCAGGACGAGATAGCTTTACAGGTGAATTGTACCAAACACTTAAAGAGAAGTTAATACCTATTCTCCTCAAACTATTCCAAAAAAACAGAAGAGGAAGGAAATCTGTCTAGCTTCATTCCATAAGGCTAGCATTCCATGACGCTAGCATTACCCTGACAACAAAATTAGATAAAGACACTACAAAAAAAGAATTACAGGCCAATATTGCTGATGAACATAGATGCAAAAATCCTCAACAAAATACTAGCCAACCAAATCCAACAATACATTAAAAAAATGATCAAGTGGGTTTTATTGCCAGGATGCTTAGGTAGTTCCAACAATAACAAAGCAATCAATGTGATACATCACATCACAATGATACAGGATAAAAACCATGTCATTTCAATAGATGCAGAAAAAAGCATTTGACAAACTACAACATGATAGAAACCCTCAACAAAGTAGGTTTAAAGGGAACACACCTGAACATAATAAAAGCCTTATATGAAAAACCTACATCATATATGAAAATCTAACCTTATATGAAAAACTAACATCATCCTCAATGATGAAAAACTGAGAGCAGTTTCTCTAAGATCAGGAACAAGACAGAGATGTCCACTCTCACCACTTTTATTCAATATAATACTGGAAATCCTAGCTATAGCAATCAGACAAAAAAGAAATGAAAAACATCCACATTGGTAAGGAAGAAGTAAAATGTTCACTTTTTGCAGATGACATGATACTACATACAGAAAACCCAAAACCCCACCAAAAAACTACTAGAACTGTTAAATGAATTTAAGGTTGCAGACAGAAATTCAATATACAAAAATCTGTTCCATTTCTATACACTAATAATAAGGCAGCAAAGAGAAATTAAACAATCCCATTTAAAAATGCACCAAAAAATAATAAAAGTCATAGGAATAAAATGAACCAAGAACATGAAACACCTGTATTCTAAAAACCATAAAACACTGATGAAACAAGTTGAAGAGGACACAAAGAAATGGAAAGATATTCCATGCTCATGGATTGGAAGAACAAATATTGTTAAAATGTCCATACTACCCAAAGCAATCTACAGATTTAATGAAATCTGTATCAAAATATGAACATTTTTCAAAGACCTAGAACAATCCTAAAATCTGTATAAAACCACCAAAGACCCCAAATAGTCAAAGCAGTCTTGACAAAGCTGGAGGTGTCACGATTCCAGACCTCAAGTTATATTACAAATCTGTAGTGATTAAAAAAATATGGTACTGGCACAAAATAGATGCACATATCAATAGAACAGAATAGAAAAACCAGATATAAACCCATGATTATATGGTCAATCACTCTTCAACAAGACACAAGCTAATGCACTGGAAAAAACTGCAGTATCTTCAACAAATGGTGTTGAGAAAACTAGACAGCTACATGCAAAAGAATGAAAATGGATCACTTTCTTATACCAGACACAAAAATAAACACAAAATAAGGACTTAAATGTGAGCCATGAAATCATAAAATCCTAGAATATAGCACAGGGCGGTAATTTCTCTTACATAGGGCCATAGCATCATTTTTCTAGTTGTGTCTCCTGAGGCAAGGTAAGCAAAAGCAAAAATGAACTATTGGGACTACATCAAAATAAAAATCTTCTGCACAGTAAAGGAAACAATCAACAAAACTAAAAGACAACCTACAGAATTGGAGAAGGTATCTGCAAAGGACATATCCAATAAAGAATATCCAAAATATATAAAGATCTGGTATAACTCAACATCCCCAAAACAAATAACTCAATTAAAAACTGGGCAGACAAAAGTGCCTGGGTGGTTCAGTCAGTTAGGCATCTGCCTTTGGCTCAGGTCATGACCCAGGGTTCTGGGATCGAGCCCCGCACTGGGCTCCTTGCTCTGCGGGGAGCCTGCTTCTCCCTCTCTCTCTGCCTGCTACTCCCCCTGCTTGTGCTGACTCCCTCTCTCTGTCAAATCAATCAATCTTAAAAACTGAGCAGAAGACATAAACAGACATAACTCCAAAGAAGATATCCAGATGGCCAACAGATAACATGAAAAGATGCTGAACATCACTTATTATCAGGGAAATAAAAATCAAAACCACAATGAAGTATCACTTCACTCCTCTCAGAATAGCTAAAATCAGCAACACAAGAAACAGCAAGTGTTGGCAAGGGTGTGGAGAAAATGGAATCCTTGTGCACTGTTGGTAGGAATGTAAACTGTTGCAGCCACTCTGGAAAGCAGTATGGAGGTTCCTCAAAAATTAAAAATACAACTACCATACAGTTCAGTAAGCACACTACTGGATATTTACCCAAAGAATACAAAAACACTAATTTGAAAGGCTATATGTACTCCTATGTTTATTGCAGCATTATTTACAATAACCAAATTATGGAAGTAGCCCAAGTATCCATTGATAGATGAATGGATAAAGAAGATGTGATACACCCACACACCATAGAGTATTATTCAGCCATAAAAAAAGAATGAAATCTTGCCATTTGCAACAACATGGATGGATCTAGAGAATATAATGCTAAGTGAAATCAGTCAGAGAAAGACTAATACCATATGCTTTCACTAACATGTGGAGTATAAGAAACAAAACAAACAAGAGACAAACTAAAAACTACACACATGGTTACCAGAGGACACTGGGGAAATGAGAGGTGGGTGAAACAGGTGAAAGGGATTAAGAGTGCACGTATCATGATGAGCACTGAGTAATGTACAGAACTGTTGAATCATATTGCATGCCTGCAACTAATATAACACTGTATATTAAGTATAGTGGAATTAATGTTAATCGATTAATTTATTAATTAAATGATGATGGAAAACATAACCCTCAACCTGGAATAATGATCTTAGAAAACACCTTTCAAAAGTGAAGGCAAAATAAAGAACACAGAAGAAATGCTGATAATGTTTTGCTATTAGACTTGCAGTTCTAAATAATACGTACATCAAATAATTTAGGAAAATACTTGGAGCCACAGAAAAATGAAAATATAACTAATTCAAATTAGAGATACCTGACCATGACTAAAAATTTATGGCTCTAAATTCTTGCTTAACTAAAAGAAGGAAACTTTAAAATCAATCATCTAAACTTCCACTTTAGCTAGAAAAAGAGCAAATTAAGTTGAAGGGAGGAAATAATAAAGAGTGGAAATATATGATAGATAAAATGGACTAGCAGTGGAAAAAATACATAAAAGCAAAGATTTTTTTAAAGATCAATAAAATTTATAAAGTTCTATAGTCATCAAAGATGTACACTATTTTTATTAATGAAATGCATGATGTTAATAATGTTCTACACACATTAGAATGATAGTAATGGACTATTTTAAGTAACTTTATTACAGTGAATTTCACATTTTTAATGAGGTGGGTTAATTTCTTAAAAGACATTAATTGCTAAACAAACCAGAGGAAATACACTATATAAATATTATCTACTAAATTTTTTTTTTAACTAATATTCTTCCCACAAAGAAAACTCCAGTTAGCTTCACTGGTGAATTCTGTGCAATACTTGATATATTTATACCAAGCTTACACAAAATCTCAGAAAATACAAGGCCAGCATTCCAGATTCCAGATCCAGCATAAACATCACAAGGGAAGAATGGTGGAGCAAGATGATGGAGGAGTAGGAGACCTTAATTTTGTCGGGTCCCAGGAATTCAGCTATATAGTTAACAAACCATTCTGAACACCTACAAACGCAACAGGAGACGGAAGAAAAGAATAGCAGCAATTCTAGGAACAGAAAAGTGACCACTTTCTGGAAGGTAGGACGTGCAGGGAAGTGAATCTGAGGCTACATACAGGAAAATAGACCGCAGTGGAGAGGGGCTGGCTCCCAGCAAGCAGTAGAGCAGCAGAGCACAAAATCGGAACTTTTAGAAGTCTGCTCCACTGAGGGACATTGCTCTGGAGGCTAAACAGGGGATGGAGCCCTCACAGGGACGGTGTGGTCTCAGGTCCCTCGGGGTCACAGAAAGACCAGGGGTGCCTGAGTGTGGCAGAGCTCCCAGGTATCAGAGCAGGGAGGTCGGCTGTGAAGACGGAGCCAAGGAGTGGGCTCTCAGCTCTGGGTTGCCATAAACTATGATCCAAGGCACAGTCAGGCCATTGCTCTTCGAGCAGGGAACCCACAAGTGGCAAATACAGGGAGACCCCCGTGCTTCCTCCCACCAGGAGGAGCAGCACAGGAGTGCGCTGCAGGAATCCGCTGGGTTTGGAGACTCCAAACGGGGCCATGTGCCAGAGATAGAAATGCTTGGTCACAGGCCGGGTGAGCACGGAGCATGGCTGGAGACCAGGGAGACAGGAGTGATGGACTGCTTTTCTCTCAGGCGCACTGAGGAGTGGGGCCCTGAGCTCTCGGCTCCTCTGGGCTGAAATTGGGAGGCTGCCATTTCATTCTCCTCCTCCAAAGCAGTATGGAAAGCCTTCAGGGAAAAAAAGCTACTGAGAGCAAACCCGAGCTAATATTACTTAGCCTGGCCCCTGGCAAGGGCAGTGCAACTCCACCTCGGGCAAAGACATTTGAGAATCACTGCAACAGGCTCCTCCCCCAGAAGATCAGCAAGGACATCCCGCCGAGACCAAGTTCACTGTTCAGTGAGAAGCATGCAACTCCAGAGGTAGGGGAATGCAGCACATAGAATTCATGGCTTTTTCTCATGATGCTTTAGTCTTTTAAAATTATTTTTTTTAATTTTATTTTTAAATTTTACTTTTTTCATATTCTATTTTTAAAAAATTTTTCCTCTTTCCTATTTTAAACTTTTTAAACTATTTTATCAATACATTTTTAAAAATCTTTTTAAATTTTCATTGCTATAGTCTATCCCTTCATTGTACTTAACCTTACTTTTTGTATACATATAAGTTTTCCTTTCTTTAAAATTTGAAAAATACAGAAAATACAGAAACATACAATTTCTTCTAACATATCAAAATATACCCTAAATCTAGCATATGGCTTTGTTCTAGTCTCCACCCTGATCACATTTTTTTCCATTCTTTTTTCAACCAACTTCTTAATTCCTTTTTTTAGAATCTTTTTTAATTTTCATCTTTACAGTCATATTCCATCCCTTCATTGTGTTTACCCTTATTTTCTTTTTTTTCTTTAAAATTTGGGGAGGCAGTTTCTTCTAAAAGACCAAAATACACCCAAAATCAAGTGTGTGGCTCTGTTCTAATCATTCATATATATATATATATATATATATATAGTCATATATATGTATGTATATCTTTCTCTCTCTCCTCTCTCTCTCTCTTCTCCTCCCCCTGGTTTTGGGTCTCTTCTGATTTGGTTAGCATACATTTTTCTGGGGTCGTTGCTACCCTTTTAGTATTTTGTTCTCTCATTCATCTATTTTTATCTGGATAAAATGACAAGGTGGAAAAACTCACCTCAGAAAAAAGAACAAGAGACAGTACTGATGGCTAGGGACCTAAGCAATATGGACATTAGTAAGATGTCAGAACCAGAATTCAGAATGACGATTACCAAGGTGCTAGCTTGGCTTGAAAAGAGCATAGAAGATACTAGAGAATACCTTTCTGGAGAAATAAAAGAACTAAAATCTAACCAAGTTGAAGTAAAAAAAAGCTATTAATGAGGTGCAATAAAAAATGGAGGCTCTTACTGCTAGGATAAATGAGGCAAAAGAGAGAATTAGTGATACAGAAGACCAAATGATGGAGAATAAAGAAGCTGAAAAAAAGAGAGACAAATAACTACTGGACCATGAGGAGAGAACTCAAGAGATAAGTGGTACCATAAGATGAAACAGTATTAGAATAATTGGGATCCCAGAAGAAGAAGAAAGAGAGAGAGGGGCAGAAGGTATATTGGAGGAAATTACAGCAGAGAATTTCCCTAATTTGGGGAAGGGAACAAGCATCAAAATCCAGACTGCACAGAAAACCCCCCTCAAAATCAATAAAAAAGGTCAACACTCCATCATCTACTAATAAAACTTACAAGTCTCAGTAACAAAGATAAAATCCTGAAAGCAGCTTGGGGACAAGAGGTATGAAAGATACAACAGTAGAAATATTAGATTGGCAGCAGACCTATCCATGGAGACCTGGCAGGCCAGAAAGGACTGTCATGATATATTAGGAGCACTAAATGAGAAAAATATGCAGCCAAGAATACTATATCCACCTAGGCTGTCACTGAAAATAGAAGGAGAGATAAAAAGCTTCCACGACAAACAAAAACTAAAATAATTTGCAAACACCAAACCAGCCCTACAGGAAATATTGAAAGGGGTCCTCTAAGCAAAGAGAGCCTAAAAGTAACCAGAAAGGAACAGAGACAATATACAGTAACAGTCAAGCAATACAATGGCACTAAATTCATCTCTTTCAATAGTTACCCTGAATGTAAATGAGCTAAATGCCCCAATCAAAAGACACAGGGTATCAGAATGGATAAAAAAACAAGACCCATTGATATGCTGTCTACAGGAAACTCATTTTAGACCCAAAGACACCTCCAGATTTAAAGTGAGGGGGTGCAAAACAATTTATCATGCTAATGGACATCAAAAGAAAGCTGGGGTGGCAATCCTTATATCAGATAAATTAGATTTTAAGCCAAAGACTATAATAAGAGATAAGGAAGGACACTATATCATCCTTAAAGGGATGGTCCGACAAGAAGATCTAACAGTTGTAAATATGTAAGCCCCTAACATGGGAGCAGCCAATTATATAAACCAATTAATAACAATCAAAGAAATCCATTGACAATAATACAATAATAGTAGGGGACTTTAACACCCCCCTCACTGAAATGGACAGATCCTCTAAGCAAAAGATCAACAAGGAAATAAAGGCTCTAAATGACACACTGGACCAGATGGACATCACAGATATATTCAGAACATTCCATCCCAAAGCAACAGAATACATATTCTTCCCTAGTGCACATGGAACATTCCCCAGAAGAGATCACATCCTGGGTCACAGATCAGGTCTCAATCGGTACCAAAAGATTGCAATCATTCCCTGCATATTTTCAGACCACAATGCTTTGAAACTAGAACTCACCCACATAGGGAAAGTTGGAAAGAACTCAA
>CM052883.1:83928184-83991279 GCA_028534135.1 Potos flavus | reverse complement strand
TGAAAAAGAAACCAAAAGAACAGTAGAACAGATCAACAAAACTAGGAGCTGGTTCTCAAAGAATTAATAAGATTGATAAACCCCTGGCCAGACTTATCAAAAAGAAAAGAGAAAGGACCCAAATTAATAAAATCATGAATGAAAGAGGAGAGATCGCAACCAACACCAAAGAAATACAAACAATTATAAGAACATATTATGAGCAACTATACACCAGCAAATTTGACAATCTGGAAGGAATGGATGCATTCCTAGAGTCATATTAACTACCAAAACTGAACCAGGAAGAAACAGAAAACCTGAACAGACCCATAACCAATAAGGAGATTGAAGCAGTCATCAAAAATCTCCCAATAAACAAGAGCCCAGGGCCAGATGGCTTCCCGGGGAATTCTACCAAACATTTAAAGAAGAATTAATGCCTATTCTCCTAAAACTGTTCCAAAAAATAGAAATAGAAGGAAAACTTCCAAACTCATTTTATGAGGCCAGCATTACCTTGATCCCAAAACCAGACAAAGACCCCATCAAAAAGGAGAATTACAGACCAATATTCCTGAAAAACACGAATGCAAAAATTCTCACCAAAATACTAGCCAATAGGATCCAACAGTACATTTAAAGGATTATTCACCACGACCAAGTGGGATTTATTCCTGGGCTGCAAGGTTGGTTCAACATCTGCAGATCAATCAATGTGATACGATACATTAACAAAAGAAAGAACAGGAACCATATGATACTCTCAATAGATGCTGAAAAAGCATTTGACGAAGTATAGCATCCTTTCTTGATCAAAACTCTTTGCAGTGTAGGAATAGAGGGCACATACCTCAATATCATAAAAGCCATCTATGAAAACCCACAGCGAATATCATCCTCAATGGGAAAACCTGACAGCATTTCTCCTAACGTCAGGAACACAGCAGGGATGTCCACTATCACCACGGCTATTCAACATAGTACTAGAAGTCCTAGCCTCAGCAGTCAGGCAACAAAAAGAAATAACAGGCATCCACATTGGCCAAGAAGAAGTCAAACTCTCACTCTTTGCAGATGATATGATACTTATATGTGGAAAACCCAAATGACTCCACTCCAAAACTGCTAGAACTCATACAGGAATTAAGTGTCATGATATAAAATCAATGCACAGAAATCAGTTGCATTGCTATATACCAACAGCAAGACAGAAGAAAGAGAAATTAAAGAGTCAATCCCATTTACAACTGCACCCAAAACCATAAGATACCTAGGAATAAACCTAACCAAAGAGACAAAGAATAATCTGTACTCAGAAAACTATAAAGTATTCCTGAAAGCAACTAAGACACAAAGAAATGGAAAAATGTTCCATGCTCATAGATTGGAAGAACAAATATTGTGAAAATGTCTATCCTACGTAAAGCAATCTACACATTTAATGCAATCCCTATCAAAATACCATCAACTTTTTTCAAAGGAATGGAACAAATAATCCTAAAATTTATATGGAACCAAAAAAGACCGTGAATAGCCAGAGGAATGTTGAAAAAGAAAACCAAAGTTGGCGGCATCACAATTCCAGACTTCAAGTTCTATTACAAAGCTGTAATCATCAAGACAGTATGGTACTGGCACAAAAACACACATAGATCAATGGAACAGAATAGAGAGCCCAGAAATGGACCCTCAACTCTATGATCAATTAATCTTAGACAAAGCAAGAAAGAATGTCCAATGGAAAAACGAGTCTCTTCAACAAATGGTGTTGGGAAAATTGGACAGCCACATGCAGAAGAATGAAACTGAATATTTCCTTACACCACACACAAAAACAGACTCAAAATGGATGAAAGATCTCAGTGTGAGATGGATTCCATCAAAATCCTTGAGGAGAACATAGGCAGCAGCCTCTCTGACATCAGCCGCAACAACCTCCTCCTAGAAACATCACCAAAGGCGAGGAAAGCAAGGGCAAAAATGAACTATTGGGACTTCATCCAGATAAAAAGCTTTTGCACAGCAAAGGAAACAGTCAATAAAACCAAAAGACAACTGACAATGGGAAAAGATATTTGCAAATGATATATCAAAGGACTAGTATCCAAAATCTATAAAGAACTTATCAAACTCAACACCCAAAGAACAAATAATCCAATCAATAAACGGGCAGAAGACATAAACGGACATTTCTGCAGAGAAGACATCCAAATGGCCAACAGATAGATGAAAAGTGTTCAACATCACTCAGCATCAGGGAAATACAAATCAAAACCACAATGAGATACCACCTCACACCAGTCAGAATGGCTAAAATTAAACAGTCAGGAAATGACAGGCATTGGCAAGGATGTGGAGAAAGGGAAACCTCCTACACTGGTGGGAACGCAAGCTCATGCAGCCACTCTGGAAAACAGTATGGAGGTTCCTCAAGAAGTTGAAAGTAGAGCTAGTCTACGACCCAGCAATTGCACTACTGGATATTTACCCTAAAGATACAAATGTAGTGATCCAAAAGGGCACGTGCACCCCAATGTTTATAGAAGCCATGTCCACATAGCCAAACTACGGATAGAACCTAGATATCCATCAATGGATGAATGGATAAAGAAGATGTGGTGTATATATATACAATGGAATACTATGCAGCCATCAAAAAACTGAAATATTGCCATTTGCGATGACGTGGATGGAACTAGAGGGTATTATGCTAAGCGAAATAAGTCAATCAGAGAAAGACAATTATCATATGATCTCTCTGATATGAGGAAACTGAGAGGCAGGGTGGGGATTTGTGGGGGGAAGGGAGGGAAAAGTGAAAGAAGATGGAACCGGGGAGGGAAATAAGTCAAAAGAGACTCTTAATCATAGGAAACAAACTGAGGGTTGCTGGGTGTGGAAGAGGGATAGGGTGGCTGGGTGATGGACACTGGAGAGGGTATATGCTATGGTGAGTACTATGAATTGTCTAAGACTGATGATTCACAGACCTGTACCCCTGAGATAAAGAATACATTATATGTTAATAAATAATAAACATTATACGGACAAAAATAAAAAAGGGGGTGGCATGTGCCTGTTTGGTTCAGTTGATAGAGTGTGAGACTCTTGATCTTGGCGTTTTGAGTTTGAGCCCCATGTTGGGTGTAATGATTACTAAAAAAAATAAAATTTTTAATTTTTTCCCTAATGAATATAGCTACAAAGTTCACTAACTAAATACTAGCAAGTAAAATCCACCAATTTATAAAGGATAATATATTATGAGTACATGGGTTTACCTGAAGAATCCATGATTACTATAATATTCAAAAATCAATCAAATCAATTCACTTTATTTTACTATTAACTCTGAGGATTTATAAGAAAGTATTTGATAAAATTGAAAAACAGTAAAAACAATAAATTAATAACAGCAAAAATAGGAAAGAAATTTCTTAATTAGATGAACAGAATTTACAAAAATACTACAACTGATACCATACTTAATGTCTTAATGTTGAACGACTGATTGCTTTCTCCCAAGATTGAGAAAAATTAAAGATTCAATGCATATACATACATACTTAGGAATTAGAGGGCTCACTATTTTCAGTATGTCAAATCTCCCCAATAAATTTATAGATTTAGTATATCAAAATTCCAGCAAATTACTAATGTTCTTTTCATGTTGTCAACTTTTTTGATTTTTTTTATATTGTCTATTGCCATATTCTCAAATTCATTAATGATGTCTTTTACCTAATATACTATTAATCCCAAATAGTATTTTTCATCTTAGATAATTTTTATGAATATCAGATTTTGCAGTTTTTAATTTTTAGTATTTTAACTTGTGTCTTTTTAAAAAAATTTTATTCATGTATCCTGCCTATTTTTTTTCACCTTAATAAACACATGGGATACAATTATGATCGATTGGCAATATCATTAAAAAAGAGAATATATTATTTGCACTATTTTTATTATTTACATATTTGTACTCATTATGGGGGTAATATTTTTCCGATTTTTTTACATGCCTCATAATTTTGTATCGGAATCCTACCATGGTAATGTCATCTTACTGGGTGCTAGATAAGTTTGTATTCTTTTAAATATTCTTAAGCAGAATAGTAATATGATCAGATTTGCATTTTGAAAATGTAAATGCTAGTTCCATGAACAGGGCAAACAGAGAACATTTTGCTGGAATAAGAAAGCTCAGTTAGAAAACTGTTGTTGTAATCCAGCCAGGAGAGAAATTATGAGAGTTTATTCAGTCCCTAACACAGTGCTTGCCAAATGATAATCACCGGAAAGTTATTTGTTGTGTTGCACTGATTCTCGATCAACACATAGTAGTTAGTTATTTAAATTAACTTTTTTGATTTATAGAATATTTTATATTGGAAAGCAATTCCATGCTGAAAGAAGCTATCCTGAAGAAGAAGATAGTAAAGTCAGAAATTAAAATGCTTCATATTGACGACTATGGTAAAGTTTTGTGCATGCTATGTTATTTAAGAACGACATTCTCTGCATCTTATAGTTTTACATGTAAATGACCCTCCATCTTTAATGTTTTGCTCTTTCTTTAAAAGAACTTCCTTTACAGTTGTCCTTTCCTAAAGATTTTACGGACCGAAACCAGTATGCTCTTCTGTTAATAATGTAAGTATTTTATTTGTTTTTGAAATGAAGGAATCTAAAGGCTTTATAATTTTTCTTATGCCTCACATGAGAGCATTCTGATTAAAAAACAGTAAAAGAAGTCCTACATGTGTAGATAACTGCGGCTGTCAGTGGTATGAGCTCGTCAAGGACACCACCACAAAACAATATGGAGGGATGTGTAATTTGTACTTCTTACCTCCAAGTTGAACTCAGTGTTACTACTGGGAATAACACATGTGCTTTGGCTTATGGATGTCTGTTCAGCAATTACTCAAGTCCTATGCTCATTTTGTTTTGTTTTGTTTTGTTTTGTTTTCATATATAATATTGGTCTCTTTCTTTCTTTGCAAGGTATTTGTCATATCAAAGTCATGCTGGATTCATAAGAGCAATTTTTTTTAATTGTAAGAATACTTAATATGATATCTACTCTCTTGGCAAATCTTAAATGCACAATAGTATTGTTAACTATAGGTACAGTGCTGCATAGCAGATCTGTAGAACTTACTAATCTTGCATGACTAAAATTTTATACCCATTGAATAGCAACTTCGCATTTCCCCCTCCCCTGGCAAACACCCTTCTACTCTCTACTTCTGGGAGTTTGATAATTTTAGATGCCTTTGAGACTGGAATCATGCAGTATTTGACCTTTTGTGACTGGCTTATTTCATTTAGGATAATGTCCTTAAGGTGCCTCTATGTTGTCACAGTCAGGCCCTATGCTCTTTATCAGTTGTTTATGCAACACTGAGGAAACACTGATTTCCACTGCTGAAACCATTAGGTTATATTTATATCACTCCTGCCAGTTTTCTTCTTGGATTCATGGCCAGCAGGAAGCACCTCCCATGCTCAGAAAACCTGTTAGTTTTTTCCACCTTAGAATTGAATTCATTCATACTTTCTATGAGATCATATTCTGAAATAGTACTGGGCACAGAGACCCCTTAGCATCTAATGGTTGACTAACCATTAGATTTATTCCTGAGAGTTATTGGTTATTTTCCTTATTAAGAACCTAGCCAGCATATATTGCTAGGACAATGCTTAAAGTTGTTTAAAGTTATATCAGAACCTTATTAGGAAAAGAGAAATGAAAACAGCATTACTTGTTGTTTGAATATGAAGAATATAGAGGATAAGTGTTCAGTCTATGAAATCAAACTTCCTGGCTTTAAATTCCAGTTTTGTTATTTATTAGCTGTGTCCTTGAGCAACTTGCTTAACCTCATTTAGGGCTCAGTTTCTTCAAATACAAAACAAGCATTAAAATACAGCCTATGTTTTAAGGCTGCTTTTTAGATTAAATGAAATACAACATGTAAAGTGGCATGCACGTGATTGTTTTAATTATTTTGATTATAGTTCATTATTTTTATATAGATTATAGATTCTTTAATAGAAAGTTTGTCCCGTGACTGTAAGCAGCTAAACACAGAACACATTATACTTAATATTTCCCCACATTCCAGTATCTATTACTAACGTTAATGCCTTGACCTCACCTAGTTTCTCATGTCCAGACCATTCTCCTTTGTCCCTAAATAACCAGAAGACCCTGAAAGTTCCTGGTGATTTCCTGAGGAAGTTCTTATTTTCTCTTTTATAATTTCTTCTTTTGTCCCTTCTCTTTCACCTACTTTCCTTCAATTCTTATTTGAAGTATATGTGTGATTTATTGAGGAAAATATTTAAAGAGATAAGGTGAAACAAAAAAAATTATTAACCCTATATTCTGTCTCAGTCGTATCTCCCTTTGGGAAAAGAGGCTTTTTTTATTCACTTGGTGGGGGTGGTTCTCAGGGAAAGGAACCCTATTAGGCATTCTTCTATGAAGCATTGCCTCACTCATGCAGATGGATATGTAGGCAATCATTCACCTGTCTGCTGGCTCCAGAGTAATGTCACACTTTGGGGTGAAAAGTAGACGGGGATTACAGATTCTCACTGTAGCCCTGAGTCAGAGAAACTAACCAACTTGTTTTGGCATCTGATATGAGCTTTATTCTGGGTGATTTTTAGTTTGTAAGAAGAACTTACAGATTAGTACAACATAATTTCTCTTGTTAGAAAAGGGATAATCAGCTCTTTTTTAGAGGCAGGATAATAGAGTAAAGGTATTACTTCAGGAGTCAGGTAGGCCTGGGTTCAAATTTTAGCTCAAAGATTTACCAATACATTGCTTAATTTTTCTAAGCACCAGCTTCCTTATAAATAAATTGGGAGAGATAACTTGGGATACCTTAAAGATGTGTCATCCATAGCATTTGATGGAGCATAAACACTTGCACTCAGTGTTTAATAAATTCTAACCATAAACATAATTATTATTAGCACTAGTATTTTTAATAGTTAAAATTATTGGCTTCCACAGATCCACCCCTTCAGACACCATCTCAGTCTGGGTGCTGCAGGGCCCCTCCTACAGAAAAACAGCAGCACTCAAAACTTGCTAGCACCGCCACCCTGCCCTCCCTAAGCTGTGTTTCAGTGGATCCACCCTCTCTAATATACTCTTGAGTAGACACCATATAGGATGCTGCAGCCCTGGCAGTGTGAAAGCAGGCCCTAGAGTAACCAGCACCATTTCGAAGTGATGCATGCCCCTAAAAGAGGAAAAATAAACATACACACCAGTCAGAGAACCAGTAGTAGGCTGGAGGCAGACAACTGGTCTGACTTCAGGCCCTACCCACCAATGAAAGCTTCTCAGGGGACAGCCAGGGAAAGTGCCCTGAAGTTTGGTGCTACTACATCTCTGGCAAATGCCTGGTCTGACTCAGTCAAGCCCAGGACATCTCTAGGCTGGCCCACAGACACCACAGGGAGTAAACACTGCCCAAAATAGACCAAGAAAGCTACTGCAGATGACTGGACTGAAGGAAAAAGCAGCTCTGCCATAACAGCGGGATCGATATATCACACATAGGAGATATCCCTGAAGGATGCAGATTCTGGTGCAAAGGGGACACTACCTAGCAGGAGACTACAGGACCTCTTCTTCATATGGCCATTAGTTCCAAGTGCACATGTGGCTGTCTCCCCCAACACACAGAAACCTATACAGAAAGTTAGACAAAATGAGACAGAGGAATATGTCCCAAATAAAATAAGACAAAATCACAGCAAGAGACCAAAGCAAAATGGAGGTAAGTAATATGTCTGTTAAGAATTTAAAGCAATAATCATAAAGATATGCAGCAAATTTAAGGAAAGAGTAGAAGACATCTCTGATGCTTAATGAGATTAAAAAAACCGATCAGAGGTAAGGAGCACAATAAATGAATTTAAAAATATACTAGATGTAATAAATAGTAGGAGATGAAGCAGAAGATTGCACCAGTGACCTGGAGGACAGAATAATAGAAAATAAGCTGAGCAGATGGGGGGAAATATATATATATATATATATATATATATATATATATATATATAGTGAAATAGATAGTGATATCATCAAGTGTAATAACATTTGCCTTATAGGATCACAGAAGGAGAAGAGAAAGAAAAAAAGAGAAAGAAAAGGGGGCATAAAATTTATTTGAAGAAATAATAGTTGTAAATCTCCCAAATCTGGGGAAGGGAACAAATCCTGATAACCTAGGCACAAAGATTCCCCCCACAGACACGTAAAATCCACCCAAGGAGGTCCACACCAAGATACACAGTAATTAAGGTAGGAAAAGAAGTGATTGATAGAGAATTTTAAAAGCAGCAGAAGAAGCAGTTACAGTCAAAGGAAATCAGATAAGGCTACCAGATGATTTTTCAGGAGAAACCTTGCAAGCCAGAGGGAGTGGCATGACATATTCAAAATATTGCAGCCAAGAATATGCTATCCAGGAAGGCCATCCTTCAGAATAGAAGGAGAGATAAAGAGTTTTCCAGACAAACAGAAATTGAATTCATCACCTCTAAATGAGCCCTCAAGAAATGTTATAGGGTACTCTGAGTGGAAAAGAAAGATCATAAGCTAGAGTAAGGAAAGTAGGAAGCACAAAGGCAGTAAGAACAAGTATATTTATAAAAATCAGTCAAGGAACTCACAAAATAAAAGGATACGAAGTATGACACCATATACCTAGAAGGTGGGAAGTTATAAAGAATGAGTTCAAACTTAATATACACTATTATATACAGAAGACATTATATACAAACTAAATGGTAACCACAAATCAAAAATCAGTGATATGCAAAAAAATAAAGAGAAATTAATCAAGTATATCATTAAAGAAAACCAACTTATCTTGAGAGAAGAGAGCAAGAAAGGAACAGAGAACTACAAAAATGACCATAAAACAAATAACAAAATGACAGTAAGTACTTACTTATCAGGAATTACACTGAATGAAAATGTACTAAACATTCCAATCAAAAGACATAGGGTGACAAAATGGATGAAAAAACAAGACCCATATGCTGCATACAATAGACTCATTTCAGACCTAAAGATACATGCAGACTGAAAGTGAAAGGATGAAGCAACATTTATCATGCAAATGGGTGTGAAAAGAAAGCCAGGGTGGCAATACTTATATTGGACAAAACACTTTAAAACAAAGACTGTAACAAGAGACAGAGAAGGGCACTATATAATCATCATTCAGGGGACAATCCAACAAGAAGATAGAACAATTGTAAATATTTATCCACCCACCCTGGGAGCACACAAATACATAAAGCAGTTAATAACAAACATAAAGGAAGTAATCAATAGTAATACAATAACAGTGGGGGACTTTAACACCCCACTTACATCAATGGAGAGATCATACAAAGACAATCAACCAGTAACAGTGGCTTTGAATGACACTTTGGACCAGATAGACCTAAAAGATGTATTCAAAACATTTCACCCAAAATTAGAATATACCTTCTTTTCAAGTGTACATGGAACATTCTGAAAATAGATCACATCTTAGACCACAAGATAAGCCTCAACAAATTTAAAAAGACTAAAGTCATACTTGGCAACTTTTCTGACCAGAATGCTAGGAAACTAGAAATCAGGCACAAGAAAAATTCTGGAAAGAACACATTTACCAAGATGCTAAATAATATGCTACTAAACAATTAATGGATCAACCAAGAAATCAAAGAGGAAATAAAAAATAATACATAGAAACAAATGAAAAGGAAAACACAATGATCCAAAATCTTTAGGATATAGGATGAAGCAAAATTGCCTGAAGAAGCAAGAAAAATCTCAAACAAAAAACCCAACATTACACCTAAAGGAATTAGAAAAAGAACAAACAAAACACTAAACCAGTAGAAGGAAGGAAATAATAAGGTTAGAGCAGAAATACATGAAATAAAAACTTAAAATAATAGTACAGATCAATGAAACCAGGAGTTGATTCCTTGAAAAGATCAACAAAATTGATAAACATTGAGCCAGACTCATAAAAAAAGAGAGACTCAAATAAATAAAACCAGAAATGAAAGAGGAAGAATCACAACTGATACCACAGAAATAAAAAGGATTATAAGATTATGAGAAGTCATATGCTAGCAAATTTGACAACCTAAAGAAATAGATAAATTCCTAGAAACATGTAATCTACTAAAATTGAAGAAAGAAGAAATAGAAATTTAAACAGACCAACTACCAGGAATGAAACTGAATCAGTAATCAAAAAAAGTCCCAGCAAACAAAAACTCAAGACCAGATGGCTTCACAGGTGAATTCTACTAAATATTAAAGGAAAAGCTATTACCTTTTAAACTATTCCAAAATAGGAAGAGGAAGGAGAACTTCCAAATTAATTCTATGAGGCCTGCATTACTCTGATACTAAGATGAGATAAAGACACTCCAAATAAATAAATAAATAATAAAATAAGAGAGAGAAAGAGAATATTACAGGCCAATAGTCTGACAAGTACAGACACAAAAATCCTCAACAAAATATCAGCAAATTTAATCCAACAATACATTAAAAAACTCATTCATCAAAATCAAGTGAGATTTATTCCCAGAATGCAAGGGTGGTTCAATATTGGCAAATCGGTCAACACGATACATCGCATCAAGAGCAAGGATAAAAACCATATGATCATTTCAATTGATGCAGAAAAAGCCATCTGGCAAAGCACAACATTCATCATAAAAGTAGGTTTAGAGGGAACGTAACTCAACATCATAAAGGCCATATATGAAAAACCCACAGCTAAAATTATACTCAATGGTGAAAACTTGAGAGCTTCCCCCCTACTATGAGGAACAAGACAAGGATATCCACTCTCACCACATTTATTCAACATAGTACTGGACATCCTAGCCATAGCAATCAGATAAGAAGAGCTAATAAATTCATCCAGTTTGGTAAAGAAGAAGTAAAACTTCCCTATTCACAATGATATGGTATGATATATAGAAAACTCAAGACACCACCAAAAAAACTCCTAGAACTGATAAATGAATTCAGTGATGTTGCAGGATACGAAATCAATGTACAAAATCCATTGCATTTCTATGCACTAATAATGAAGCAACAGAGGGGCGCCTGGGTGGCTCAGTGGGTTAAAGCCTCTGCCTTCGGCTTGGGTCATGGTCCCGGGGTCCTGGGATCGAGCCCCGCATCGGGCTCTCTGCTCAGCGGGGGGCCTGCTTCCCCCTCTCTCTCTGCCTGCCTCTCTGCCTACTTGGGATCTCTCTCTCTCTGTCAAAAAAATAAATAAAATCTTTAAATAATAATAATAATAATAATAATGAAGCAACAGAAAGAGAAATTAAAAAATCAGTCCTATTTACAATTGTACCAAAAATAATAAAATACCTAGGCATAAACTTAATCAAGGAGGTGAAAGACCTATACTCTGAAAAGTATAAAACATTGTTAAAAAGAAATTGAAGTCAACACAGAGATATATCATGCTTATGGATTGGAAGAGCAAAAATTGTTAAAATGTCCATACTACCTAAAGCAATCTGCAGAATTAATGAAATCCCTATCAAAATACCAATAGCATTTTTCACAGAACTAGAACAAATAATCCTAAAATTTGTATGGAACCATAAAGGACTCTGAATAGTCAAAACAATCCTGAAAAAGCAAAGGAAAGCTGGAGGCATCACAATTCCAGAGCTCAAATTACATTACAAATCCATAGTAATCAAATGAGTATTATACTGGCACAAAAATAGACACACAGACCAACAGAACAGAACAGAAAACCCAGAAATAAACCCAGAAATAAACCCACAGCTATATGGTCAATTAATCTTCAACAAAGGAGGCAAGAATATGTAATGGGAAAAAGACAATCTCTTCAACAAATGGTGTTGAGAAAACTGGACAGCTACATGCAAAATAATGAAACCAAACCACTTTCTTATACCAGACACAAAAATAAATTCAAAGAGGATTAAAGACCTAAATGTGAGATCCGAGACCATAAAAACCCTAAAATAGAGCATAGGCAGTAATTTCTCTTACATAGGCCATAGCAACATTTTTCTAGTTACATCTCCTAAGGCAAGGGAAGAAAAGCAAAAATGAACTACAGGACTTGGTCAAAATAAAAAACTTCTGCACCGTGAAGGAAACAATCAACAACACTAAAAACAACCTATGGAATGAGAGAAGATATTTGCATACGACATATCCGATACAATATCCAAAATATATAAAGAACTGATACAACTCAACACCCCAAAAACAAATAACCCAATGAAAAACTGGGCAGAAGACATGAACAGACATTTCTCCAAAGAAGACATGCAGATGGCTAACAGACACATGAAAAGATGCTCAACATCACTCATCATCAGGGAAGTGTAAATCAAAACTGCAATGAGATAACATCTCACACCTGTCAGAGTGGCTAAAATCAACAACAGAGGAAACAAGCGTTGGCAAAGATACGGAGAGAATGGAATCCTTGTGCACTGTTGATGGGAATGCAAACTGTTAAAGCCACTCTGGAAAGCAGTATGGAGGTTCCTCAAAAAACTAAAAACAGAACTACTCTCTGATCCAGTAATCACACTACTGGGTATTTACCCAAAGAATACCAAATGATAATTTGAAAGGCTATTTGCACCCCTATGTTTATTGCTGCATTATGTACAATAGCCAAATTGTGGAGGCAGCCCAAGTTTCCATTAAAGAATAAAGGAGATGTGAGATATATATATATACATATATATATATGTATATATATATATATAATGGGATATTATTCAGCCATAAAAAAAGAATGAAATCTTCCCATTTGCAACAATTTGAATGGAACTAGAGAGGACAATGCTAAGCAAAATAAGTCAATTAGAGAATGACAAATACCGTATGATTTCACTCGTGTGGAATTAGAAAAACAAAGGGGTGGGTGTGGAGAGAGAAACCAAGAAACAGACCTCTAACTAGAGAGAACAAACTGATGGTTACTAAAGGGGAGGTGGGTAAGGGGATGGATAAAATAGGTGATGAGAACTAAAGTATACACTTACCATGATGAGCACTGAGTAATGTATAGAATTGCTGAATCATATCATACATCTGAAACTAATATTGTATGTTAACTGTACTAGAATTAAAATGAAAAAGTTAAAAAATATCAAAGACCATTAAAAATTATGGAAAAAATAATGGGGAAAGATCATCTAGTAGGCATTATTTTCTCTGAAAGCTGTTTGATTTTTCAAATATTATACAACTAAAAACTTTTAAATTATCAATAGAAATATGTAATATGTGATTTAGCACCTATAGTTATGTAACAGACATTCACCATGAAAGGAAATAAAAAAAGCATAGTAGGGGCGCCTGGGTGGCTCAGTGGGTTAAGCCTCTGCCTTTGGCTCAGGTCATGATCTCAGGGTCATGGGATCGAGCCCCGCATCGGGCTCTCTGTTCAGCAGGAAGCCTGCTTTCCCCTCTCTCTCTGCCTGCCTCTCTGCCTACTTGTGATCTCTGTCAAATAAATAAAATCTTTAAAAAAAAAAAAAAATAGTAGAGCCTATAGAATTTATTTTTCTATTTTTTTGGTTGATAAAGGGAAAAATGAAAGTATTTTTTTAAATGAAAGTATTTTTATTTGTATATGCCACTTATAGCAAATACTAATTTACTTTATTCAAATTCCTTGGCTTTCAGAGGTAAATTCTAAGAAGTTTTGCAGAATATGATTTACTAAACCAAAGTGAGGATTTTTCTTTTTTTGACAATTTTTATAAAGTGGTCTAGTGTTTTAAACTGCATAATCATTTCTAAAATACTTATGCTTATAAACCTATATGGGTGAGAATGACTTAAGTGTTTTTTTATGTTTTTGTAGGTTGCTTAAAATTTAAAGGCTATTTTTTTTCTCTTAGGATTAAACTCTATCTTCAGTGACAAGTGGACTCCCCACTGTAAAAAACAAAGTATAATTGAATTTTTTTTCCCTAAGTGGGCAATTAGACAGTGAGAAATAATAAAGTGACTGTTATTTAAATTAGGCTAAGAGATGATTTAGTGATTTTGGTGTCACTACTGTTTTGCTATTCTGTGCAGTGTATCTACTACCTGACAAACTATGAGTTTTCCTCATCTATACAGATGGATTTACATCCAGGAAATTCTATGATGAATTTCCTGGATTCTATGAAGGCTTCTGTCTCCAAGTGAGACAGGCTGTAGCAAATACCTGAGTAGCTGGAAGGAAGATTGGCCTTGAAGAAAGTAGCTTCTGACATTTTGGAATCCCCTTCTACTAAATCTTCATTAAGGAACCTCAGAAGAAATGGTCCTGAGGACCTCTCTGTGGCCATATTTTCTGAAACCCCAACCTAATTTCTTGATTTTGAAAGTAAAAGTGAATCAATGGCAACAGAATATTTTACTTTAATAGAAAATCTGTGAAGCATTACCACTACAGATAAATTTCAGTGACCTCCATTTACAGTGATCTCTATGGGGTCACAACCCCTTTTTCCTTTCCTACTTTTTATTCTCCTTTCGGATGCCTAATTATCTTTATCCAGTTTTTCTTTTTAACATTATAGGGAGCCCTTAGGAACCCAGTAGTTTATATTCATCTTTATAACTATACTATATACATCTATATCTATTTCAGCATTTATTGCCTTGAATTGTTTTCATTATTCTTACTTCTACTCATATATGTAATTTAGTATAACACATTTACATGTCACTTTTATGTGCAAGAAGCTATGCCATAGCTGGGGGGAGATAAAAAGATTACAAGCATTTTGAAATCTATAATCCTTTTTTAGATTTGCTAAGTGTGTCTCCATAATGCCTGGCACGCATGAAGGAACCCCATAAAAACTTACTAACTCTTCGGGCATTCTTTTATGGTGCAAGACTATAGATTACGTGGGAGACAGCCTACAGTTATAGATGTTTATTCGATAAATACATATGAACCTAAATACCTAGAACCTGGTAGGACACAATCCAGACAGATGTTATTAAAAAGAAAGGTTGGTTATTTGTTCATTATATCCATGAAGAGAAGCAGTATGGAGCTGGGGAGTTTTGTTCAGTGCCAAGAAATCATTATCTTTTCCCATTTTCTACTCTTTCATGTTCAACATATCAATGCTACATCTGACAAAGGTCTAACTCTGGGAGGCGAGTGTGAAACAAATTAATTTCTGGAATGCAACATACTCTGGCATGCCTCTATGACTTGCTCGTTCTTCCTTAATCCATCTTCCTTGAAATCCTAATAGATTTATGGTCACCCATCAAATCTTATGTTCCTGAAACTTTCTTTCACCCTCATCTGTCCATCTGTATTATATTACAATTCCAAATCTGTGTTTCCTTCTAGAGCCATAGACTTCTGTCCAAAGGCCCTACATGTATCTTGAACCATATCAATCATATTGTCACTTTTCTACTGACAGTTTTTATCAGAATGTTTTTATAGGCTTATTGGGAAATTTCTGACTCCCACTAGATTTTGGACCAAGGCTTCTGGAGGAAAATCCAGTTTAGAGGTGAATATTGTGAAAAATAATTTATAGAATGGATTGTGGAATATTTCAGCATCTTAACAGAAATGTTAAAATCTTTATATATTCCATATGTCTCATAGCAGTTAGCTTTTTCAGTAAGAGTCACTCCACAAATATATGTTGAATGAATAAATGGATGATGTCCAGAAAGTAGATGAATACGGTCACTATTAGTTTTCCCACTAAATCATTCTAACTGGAGATCATGATTCATTTTTATCTAGACAGTTTCAGCATTCATTCAGTGTCATGCACATCAGAGTACTACAACTTGGTCATCTAGATGGAAGTGAGCTGTTTGTCGGTTTTTATATAATTATTCTGTTAAAGTAGCAGAATATAATTAATTGATACATATGAAGTGAAATTATCCAGCCACTCATGTCCAACAATCAAGATAACATTACTTTTTTTTTCCATAAACATACTTTCCTTTAAACAAACAATATGGATATTGTTTAAAATTTTGAATAACATCATGCTTATGGGACTGCAGTGTCTTGCCTTCATCTTTGCACCAATGGGGTTGTCCAAGAGCCCACACTTCTTATGAAGCCCCGTACAAGTAGACACCATATCTGCATGAGTCAATTCCAATCTGCAACCTTGCTCTCTACCTACGCTTCCTTTTCTGTAGTTTGTTGCTGTGTCTTCTTTTAGTTGCTTTTCCACTCTGATGCTAGGGTGAACTTTGTGTGATCCATATCTGAAAATGTGCCACTCCTGATTTAATCTTACTCCACCTACCCCCTAGTAGAGATTCCATCTCTAGATATGGGGCGGGGGGAACCAAATGGAAAAAACAAAAAAATTGCTTTATTCAGGAAAATACCAGCTTCTCAATCATTCCTCTGTGTGTGTTTTTTTGTTTGTTTTTTTTAACAGTCTTCCAGTGCCATTTTTCCCCCGACTGGAAAACTTCTCCTTAACATTTTAAGATGTATTTCTTCAAATTCTATGCACACCTCTGTTATATAACCACACCAGATTACAATATTTGCTTTGCAGTCTCTTCTATTAATTGTAAACTCCTTGATTATAAGAACTCCTTTTGTATTGTTTTGCCCTAACACTTTGCCTTAACATTATTTGTGTGCAAGAAATATTGACAGAATGAATGAAAGAATGTCAAATTGGTCAGCCCTGAGTTAGTCACTGGGAATGAATTCAATCAAGATAGGGAATGAGGGAGATACAAATGATTTGAGAGTTTATAATGTGTTTAAATTTAGCCTTTGAATGAATCAGCTTTTCTGCCATGTGGTGTCCCACTCAGAAAAATGTGAGGTCCATTTCTCATTTCTCTAATAATCTTTCTGGATAATGCCCGATAATGATTGATTTTAATGTTATCTTTTCAATGCTTCTCTTTAACATCTGATTATTGAGCATATTAAAATAATAAGATTATTTATTGGACAAGGGACATCATTTTAAGAATGTGGAGATACCACCTTTAAACCTTATAGAACCCATGCAAGATAAATAAATATCGTGGTCTTTATCTAACACAAGGAAACTGTGACTAAAACATGTTATGCATATTACCTCAAAGATTAGGAGAGGGACAAAATTAGAGTTGGAACTCATGTTTCAATTTCTTTCTTTTTTGGATCAAAAAGCTGGTCTATTACTCAATTCCACTATTGCATAGCCAACTGCATATTATTGGAAAATTATTAAAAATGCTGACCAGAATCAAGAGAGACTTCACTACAACCAAATTCTTAGATATTATTTTTCTTCCCACTTAAATTTATAATAATCTCTAGAATGTAACCTTTTGTAACTGTACCATGTTAATGCATTAGTGTAAAATAATTATTATAGGAATCATGACTAAGTTCCTAGAAATTCCACAGGAGAGATCAAATTCTCAACCAGACTACTTCATAAAATTCCAAATTCTAATTAAAATGTTCACTTTCTGAAAAGTCCTTACATCCATCATTTATTCTGTGAATTCATATACTTTTGAGTGGAAGAGATTGTCAGAAGTATGTTTTTGTTTCCCAAGAGTAAAGACACATATATTCTAAAACTTCTCTATCATATTTGATCTTCCACTTGTTCATGACAAGTATGTATCTATTTCACTCTCAGTTTCTTACAAAACTAACATATATATTCAATGTATATGGACAAGAGAGATAGCTAGTACTTGTCTCAAAGACTATTATTGCTTTCCATTGTAATACGGGTCAAAGCTTGAATTTTAAGTTTCTGATTTTTCTTTTTTTTTTAATCTTCCACATTTAAGCAGATGAAAAATTCACCCACACTGTAATGCAGATGAAATGATTAAGAAAAGACAGTGGCATTTAATCTGGGTAATGGAAGGGGAGAAGGTGATCATTGTGTTTCATATTTTTCTTGAACAAACTGGACCTTGTTCTTTCACAATCTATAGATAACACATCGTAAATGTCAGTATTAATTTCTTAGTACTATTTAAAACTGTACACATTCAAAGGTTGGTATCTTGAGAAGGTGCCACAGGAAAAAAATTCTAAATTTACAGAAAATGTAAATGTAAGTGGTTGGTAGAGTGTCACTTGTTAGACATTTACCAAGAGGTGAAAACTTAGCCAAAAGGTACATTTTCGGACTTTTATTACTTTTCCCTAAATAATCTTAGGTATTAAAGCATTCAAAAGATATGGTATTAGCTCAGAAAAAGGCCTAGACTTAGAACTTGGTAAAATAAATAAATAAGACTTTGAAAGTCTTAAATTCTTTATTCCACCTAAGAATTATACTTTTTACTTTTTAAGAATGTAATTATATGTCAAAGACAGTAAATTAATATTTTGCTAAGGTCTACTTTAATAATTGTGTTTTTTCAAAGATCTAGGTTATTCATCCATGGTTTACAGTTGCTTTACCTGTGTCTCGGTTTACTAAACTGTAAAATGATTCTTCTAATAATTGTCCATAGTTAGCAGTATAGTTATTATTTCTATTTAACTGACACATAAAGTAAGTTTGTATCACCTGTGTTTATACAGGCACATTTTTCAGTTGATAAACTGACTTCCAGAATCTAGATTCTAGAGTTAGAAGAAAAAAAAAAAAGTATCACATAACCACCAAGTATAATTGAAGGTGAATGATGCCCTATTGAGGATAACGTGCAGATTCAAAGTTTGTATGTAATTATCATCCATTCCTCTATTAGGAATCCACTGTAATCCCTGATTTATAGCCCATATTATTGCTTGCCTCAGTGTTAACATTCACAAAAGTCCCATGCTGAATTGTATTCTCCATTAGAAAATGAAGAAATGTTCAGGAGATCATCAACTGCTTCTTTTTTTAAGATACACCTGCTTTGTTCTATTTTCATCTGGAAAATTCCTATGTCTGTTAAGCCAACATGTAGAATATTTTGTATTATAATATACAAAGCAGACCTGCTGTATAGGAGATTTACCTAACAGTTATACACACATCAAGAGTAAGTCCAATTCTCCTGTTCTTGACCTATTTATGCAATGTGCTAAACTTTCTTTTGACTGTGACCGTCTCTAAAGAGATCCAAAGAAGTGGATTAAATGCTGGTCTACTTCAGTGAAGATACAGTCATTCCCAGCAACTGAAAGCAAATATCACCAAACTCCTTTCTCTCTCTACTTCCTCAGCCACTCTATTAGAAACTATCCCAAATGGAAACTGGCCAATGGATCACAATGAATGTAGGAAGACTCTGACAGCAGAGATGATTAGGAGATTGGAACTTGCTCCCATTGTACTGCACAATTTCTGTGAGACATCCTGAGGCCCTTTTCTGTTGGTTCTCTTCCAATATTTCCATGTGCTAAGATGTTTATCCTGAGGTTAATTTTGTGTGGATAATACTAACAGTCCATTTTTGAGTTTTATAGCTGGCTCATTAATATCCATGCTGTTCAGTGCCTCAACCTGTGTTCTGATAAGCTTTTCATTTTTCGGCTTCCTACAACAATAGAAATAACTTGATTTAATGAACTAGATTCTGCTTTTTCTTCATTGCTCTAATGATAATGGTTACGCAGTATTTGTATCATACTAAGGATACATTCTCTGGCTTTTATTCAAGGGAAATCAAAGAACAAAATCTGACTGAATTCCTTTTAAAACAAGGAAAAATACCTTTAGTAGACAGAAACTGACCCTAATAGGAGGAAGCCTCTTCTATTAAAAAAAATAGGAGAGAAGGGGAGAGATTGAGTAGAAAAGTAGAAGGATAAAAAAGATCCCATTTTACTAAAGCAAAATAGCCTCCCAAAGCCAGAGACCCAAATTCTGATCAAGAAAAAGCATTAAGTTACTTGTTTCAATAGCTTTTTGAATATAAAGAAAACCTACTAGGAAAAAAATGACTTAAAAAAAAAAAGACCTAATTTCAAAGTCACAAGTTTTATAATCCAGAAAAGTATACTAGGGTAAGATTCTCTTGTTTTTGTTTTTGGGTTTTTTTTTGTTTTTGGGTTTGTTTTTTTTTTTTTTTTTTTTTTTTTTTTGGTGCCAGAAGAATTCTTTATCTGAAGAAGCAGGAGAAGAAAGAACTTACACATACAGGGACACACATATTATATGCAGATATACAAATACACATGATTATGTGTGGAAAGAAATCAGGTACACACACATAAAACAAATGTCTATATATACACATCCTTTTATTCTGAATTAACTGAAAGACCCACCCACTGTGAAAAGAATTTTTTAAATTATTTTTTAAAGATTTTATTTATTTGACAGAGAGAGAAAGAGAGCACAAGCAGGAGGAGCAGCAGAGAGAGAGGGAGAAGTAGGCTTCCCATTGAGCAGGGAGCCCAATGCGGGACTCGATCCCAGGACCTCGAGATCATGACCTGAGCCTAAGGCAGACGCTTAACTGACTAAGCCACCCAGGAACTCCAAAAGTAGAACACTTTTAATGCAACTTTATTTTCCCTTAGACTAAACAAAAGGAAAAAAAAAACTTGACTATTGTTATACTAAGACTCAGAAATTATCTAAATTGTCTAAAGCCACTGGATCTGTGCTCAGCTCAGTCTGGTCCTATCATACCACCTGTACCCTTTTTAGGATAGCACCCCACATTCCTATAATCCATAATCCCAGGGGATTAATGCAATTTTTCTAAAAGGTTTAACATTAAGTAGGATATATGAATTCAAGTACATAAACACAAGTGTTGAAGAGTAATAGAATTTGAGAATTTGGCTGATAAGCCTAATTTCATATGTATTATCAGGTAGGCCTTATTGTAACCACCATCAGAAACACACGCTTTGCCAGTGTAAGAAGTCTAGGTAGAAGCCTAAATAACCCTCCCCATTTCAAACACTTCCCTAGAACCCAGAAAAAAAAAAAGATATTCAGCCAAAAATTATATTGTAAGCAAACCATGGATCGTAAAGTTGCAGTTATTAGTGATATTCCTAATGGAAGAAGACGGGGATGTGGACAAGAAACCGTCCTCTGACAGGAAAAAAAAATGTTATTTCTCATGTGTTGTAGTAAATAAATGTATAAGAAAAGTCATTTTGTTATTCTGCATGTAGAACAATCCATGCATGAGAAGAAATCTAAGGATCTTAAAATGAGAAATGGAGGAAATTAGCCTAGAAGCCCTTAGCCAATGTATGTATTTCTATGCATGTATTGCTTGAAAGAGGTCAGACTTCACATGTTACAACTAAATCATCACTAACTATAAATTTCTATTAAGTAAATTTCAGATTAAGGCAAGACAAATATTGTTTAAGGTAAATGTCCTAGTCAAACTCACCTGCTACTGTGGTCCCTCCTCCTATGCCCCAATGGACAGATTCACAGTTGTTAGTATAGCAGTTTTCAAATTCTACCATGTAGAAGAAATTCTGCCATGTGATAGATTAGTCAAGGAAAGTGTACTCATTCGAAAGTATTTTCCTCCCATCTATTGTAACCAAGTTTTACTGGTTAGGAAAAGACTTCTTAAAATGTACTGCATGTGATCTTAACTAATTACCACATACTATTTTATAACAAAAAAGCAACAAAAATAAAAACAGCATATAATTACTCATGGTAACTCAGCATATCCTAACAAAGGACCAAAACTATGTCCTCAGCTCTCTTTATATTAATTTAAATAGCAATTTGTGAACCTGACCACACATGTAGTCTGAACAATTTGGCTGGTCTTCACTTGAATTCAGTTTTGGTATACATGGTGTTAAGTCATAAAGATTGTTTTGTCATTTTAAAGGTCTATGGGATATTGTGTTTACTCATCTTTCTTTCTATATTATATGCTCATACCCTGAACTCTTCATGCATACAAACATGCTTAATGCTGAAGGTATTGAAATAAATGAAGACTCTGCCTTCCAAGACCTTAACTTCTAAGAAGAGTTTAGTCGTAATTTGATTTTGGTGCCTGTGTTAGGAAATACACATTTCATGTTGCTATGATCTTTCCACTGCTTAGAACAGATGGATTGTTCTTTTACCACAATCCTCAACAAAATTGTATGTCCCCACTCTCAACCTTGAAACACCTTCGTTTCTATGGGCCCCCAGAGATTTCTGAAACAGAGAGAGTAAAACCAAATAGTGTAGTAAAAAAGATGAAGATGACTGTACACCTGAGACTAATATAACACTGTATGTTAACTAGACTGATGTTAAAATTTAAAAAAAAAATAATAAACAGTGTAAAAAAAATGAAGATGACACTCAGAGAAAGACAAAGAGGAACCAAATAAATTGAAACTTAACTGATTCTGCATAAAAAATTCATGTTCTTTCATAACTCATCTTGAAATAAATATGTACCATACACCAAAAAAGAAAGAAAAACAAACTCAACTAGATGGAGAAATGTGTTAAAGTCATTAACTGGTAATGTATTGATACCATTGTATGTTCTAACATTGAAAACTTGTAAAGACAAGGTTGAAAGTTAAAAATGGCCCTTTGGGGAAAATACTAAAGGAGTGGAATTACATTTTTCCTCTGGCTATTGCAAGTCTGAGTGAGGGATTGAAGGTTTTTGTTTATAAAAATCTACAACCATTTATTAATCATTAAGTTTGAAAAATGTGCCTTATTTTAAACTGTATTAAAAAAATAATTTGCCTGCCATAAAATGTGACTTAACATTCTGTCTACACTTAATTTAGCTTTGAACTCATTAAGTAGCTGTGAACAATGTAATAGTTCATAACTAAATTGGAAAATTATTATCTTCCATATCAACAAAACATTTTACAATGTTACCTTAAAGCTGCTGCCAGTGATCATCACTCTGATCATCATTCCTAAGGACCTGTGGATTACACTTTTATATTTTAAGTCTTTAGGTATCATTGGTCCATCTGACATAGTATCTCATACGACATGGCGCAATACCTTTATCCATAGACATTGCCCAGTTCAATTTCTGCACAACTGGCCCAAAGCTTTTATAAGGTTCTCCATTTCTGACTTCAAGGAACTATGCTAAAGATAAGCAACACTGGCTGCAAACAAAAGAATAACAGTTTCTACGATTTCATGAATTTAATAATTGTCTTAAATTGCTTACTGTATTTCACAGAGTATTTTCAAATATATCATGTCATTTAATGCATACAAAACTCTGAGGAAAATAAGACAGTATCTTGCTATCATTAAAGATAAGGAAATTGAGGGGTGCCTGGGTGGCTCAGTGGGTTAGGCCTCTGCCTTCGGCTCCGGTCATGGTCCCGGGGTCCTGGGATCGAGCCCTGCATAGGGCTCTCTGCTCGGCGGGGAGCCTGCTTCCCCCTCTCTCTCTGCCTGCCTCTCTGCCTGCTTGTGATCTCTCTCTCTGTCAAGTGAATAAATGAAATCTTTAAAAAAAAAAAAAAAAGATAAGGAAATTGAGTCTTGGAGTTTTAGTGTCTTGCCTATCTATATTCAAAGTAAAGTTGGTACTCATATGGTCATATTTTTACTCAGCTTAAAAACTGAAGTTAATCATTGTACCTTATTCTCTGTGAATCATGGTTTGCTTTCTAATATTTGCAATAAATCCCCAAGCTTCAAAATATAGTGTCTTTATAAAAACTTTATAAGAACTAAAGGCTTAAGGTCCTTCCATTTTAAACCTCACATGAGTCTACTTTCCCTGAAAAGATCTAGTTCAACAGCATTTTCTGTGTTCAGGCATAATGTGGTAGGCATAATGATTCATGCTATTTCTCAAATGATAGACAAGTTATATCAGTATCACCTGGGAATCTGGAAAAAATAGCAACTCCACACTTCATTCTGAGTTAGGCAATTAAAATTCTAGGCACGAGCATGTGGATATGTGTAATAACAAGTCCCAATAATCTGATAAAGAGATAATGTTGCAAAAACTAAAAAATTAAAAATAAAAATAAATAAAATTACAAGAAGAGCTAAAGATTGCAGACAGCATGGAAGGACAAAAGGACAAAACCGATTTAGATTTGGATCACAGGATCATCATAATTGTGTGATTTAGTGGGGAATGGGGGGAGATCATAAGTAACCCACTTTCATGGCACAGTTTATATATAGGATAGGAATAATACACATAATAAGCCATGCAAAAGACAACTTCCTCTCCAGAAAGGTTAAATAAGTCTTGGTAGTGTAGATCTATTATTATAAAATAGTAAGTATTTAAACTACAAAAGACATTTGTATTAGTTTACCAGGGTTGGGCATACTAAACAGTGGAAACGTTATTTTCTCACAGTTTTGGAGAATAGAAGTCTAACATTAAGGTGTCAGCAGGTTTTATTTATTCTGAGACCTCTCTCCTTGGCTTATGGCTGGTTTCCCTCTTGCTGCCTCTTCAAGAGTTCTTGAAGAAAGAAAGGGTCTTTCTTCTGCATGATTCATGTACCTAAGGTCTCTGTTTTGTCCTAATTTTCTCTTATAAGGACACTAATCAGGTGGGGTAAGGCCCATCCTTAAGTCCTCATTTCGACTGACTCACCACTGGGATGGCACCATCTCCAAATACAGTCACATTCTGAGGCAGTAGACATTAGAGATTCAACATATGGATTTTGAGAGACAAAATTTAGCCTATAACAGCATCCAGTAAATTTTAGTCGTCCATTATTTTATCCCATTCCTACCTCCTCCTTTACCTATACTCACTGGTCTCACAAAGCCCCTGTATTGTTCTATTTGCTGCCCGGAAGTTATTTTCTTTAGCAAATCTGATAACCTAAAAGCTTGCTGATGAGGATCAGTTTGTGTATTGGTATGTACTGGTACTTCTAAGCAACACATTTGCATACTGCAGCCAAGAAAATTTGGTGTCTTGACAGGAGAGTGAATAGGGTGAAGACTTCTGGTATGCAGCTCAAATAAAATTGGAGATGTTCTCAGAAAATTGCATGTTTGATGCTCTTTAAATCTATCACATGGACAAATGCATGTTTGAACTATATCTAGATTCGGATCTAGATAATCTGTGATTTTATGAGAGGCTGCTTTTTTATCTTCTCTGTATCCTAGAAAATAAGATACCACTGTACCACTGTAATCTGACTTTTTAAAATTGTACCACCTTATCCCTCTAGAGACAATGTTCATGCTTAATAACCTGTATGTCCTTCTTTATTTCTAGCATTCAAATTTTTCAAACATATGTGTCTTTCCTTTTCTTATTGTTAACTTTAGTGACGCAAAATAATTTTTCCTCAATGTATCCTTAAATTCTCTTTAGTGAGAATTCCATCACAAAAAAAAAAAAAAAAAAAAAAAAAATCAGGCAATGTTAATGCAATATTTCTTTTTGAGTCCGAAATTCTTTAGGATTGTCCATTTCTTATGTTAAGAAACAAAATTCAATTGAGTAATTTAAAGGTCTAATTGACTTTATTCAATGATTTATGATTTGGGCAGCATCCCATCGAGCAAATAGACCTGTACAAAGTGGAAGGATTTTATACGCAGGAATGGGGTGGGACAGAAGGGTTTTAGCAAAAGAAAATTTTTTCGGCCCAGGTCACCTTCCCTTAAGGGGAAGATGGGGGCTTTGGGAACCATCTTAACATGTACATTACCTCACTAGTATAGATCATGAAATTCCAACATGATTGGTTTAAAATTCCAATCCTGGGAGAGAATGAGATTGCAATTAAGTTAGGTATTAGGTTTTGGTGGGATTTAGTAAAAGTGACTTCATTTTGGGCCTGTTGTCCTTATAATGCTTGTTAAATATTATTAAGTCTCCATAACTGGTTCTGATCTCAATCAGATCCTTTGGCCCTTGTATACATCATCTGCAAGACATTTCTAAAACACAGTGTCTGGGAGAAATTCAATCAAGTAGGACCTCTATGTCAACTTGATCATCATTCTTTAGAAATGCCTATGGAATGTGAATGTATTTTCCTTTATTTCTCTCATTTGAAAAAGGAGTTAAAATAATCTCTTAGAACAGTTTTAAAATCTTGTTTCATATTTTCAGTTCATTAGTGAACTTTTCTTTTGAAATTTTACAAAGAAAAATGGCATTATACTTTCAGGTTTATTATCAAGAATTAATAGAAATTTTTTTTTTTTTTTTTTTTTAAGAATTAATAGAAATTTTAATAGCCCATATGGGTCTTTTCCAAAATTTTTAAATAATAAGTGTGAAAGTTAAAATTTCTACCACATTGCCAATTGCTCTTGTTTTGGTCCAATGTGTTGGTATTTACAGGGATGAAGAACCAGGAGGCCAATTGGTTACAGATAAATTCCATATTGACTGGGATTCAGTACTTGTTGACACAGATAATGTCATCACAGCACGATTTGATGGCAGAGGAAGTGGCTTCCAGGGCCTGAAAATTTTGCAGGAGATTCATCGAAGGTTAGGTTCAGTGGAAGTAAAGGACCAAGTAGCAGCTGTGAAGTAAGTGGATGCACATTTTCCTACTGTTTTTCTTATAAAGACAGAAGCTAGATATATGATACATTAAATACTACTAATACTGATTCAGAGATTTATACTTTAGTGAATGAACAGTTTTCTAAGTCAAATAGACTGTTGCATTTTTCCAAGTACTTTTCACTCTGAGCACCAAATAAAACAATTATTGTACTTCCCCTCTGGAATTAAAATTTACTTTGGGTTTATGAAAATGGGAGAGACCCATTGTTTTGGCTGGTTAAGCATCCAACTCTGGATTCCAGCTTAGGTCATGATCTCAGGGTTGTGAGACTGACCCCACCATTGGCCTCTGCACTGGGCGTGGAGCCTGCTTAAGATTCTCTCTCTCCCTCTCCCTCTTCTTCTGCTTCTCCCCCTTCCCTATCTTAAAATGGGAGAAACCTTAATTAAACCACTCTATTATTTATTTACAATAATCTACAATGTCTATTATTTCCCAGTTAACTACAATTATTGAACTTTCACAGATACCATTCCCACACTAGCATGAGTGACCAAGAAATCTAGTAGGTTCTTTAAAACAGTACACAGAAATTGGCTAGGACATTGTCAAAATGTAGATCAGTAGGTCTGGAATGGGGCCCAAAATTCTATATCTGATCAACCTGCCAGGTGATGTCCAAACAACTGGACCATTGCTTTGAGTAGCAAGATTTTGGAATCTATGATCCTTCAACATGAATAGAGCGCCAGCCACTAAAGTATTTCTAGTTTGAGTTTTGGGTTGTGTGTGTATGTGTGCATGTGTGTGGATACCCGGAATAAATTCCCATGTGCATTTGACTCAAGGAAATATAACTTTTTTTTTTTCATTGCAGGTTTTTACTAAAACAGCCATACATTGACTCCAAAAGATTAAGCATTTTTGGAAAGGTAAATAGAAATGTTGTGTATATGTATTTTTATATGTATATAAAGTACATATTTATACATATGTATTATATATATTTGTATTTGTATATATAATTTCTTCATTTTACTATAATCTATTCTTTAAAATGTAATATTATAATACTATATACATTCAGTCATTTATTAAGCAACTATTTATTATCTAATTGGTGCTGGTATTAGAAGTAGAACAATTGAACAACAACAAAAAATCTGTCTTCATAAAGCTTATCTTCTAGAAAGGAGAAACAAACACATAAATGAAAAACATAGCTTCATATAGCACTAAGTCTTATAAGGAAAACAAAAAATAAGTGGACAAAAATTAACCCTAGGAAGGGCCAATGTTATTAGATTAAGTGGTCAACTAAGGTCCCTTGGATTAAGTATTATTTAGGCTGATACTAAATAACAAAAGGAAGCCAGTCCTATAAACCTCTTGAAGCAGGGTGTTCTCTAAAGAAGGATCAAGTACCACAGCCTTGGGGAAGACTACAGGGCTTAGAAACTGAAAGATGACCAATATGCATAATTATGTCTTTAGTGTTTTCTGCAGGACATTTATTTATCACTGCAATAATTTTTATGTCAGTTTCAACATCATTTTCACAGTAGGGAAACAGACTCCATATAGATACTTACTAGTCATCTAGTTCATCCATATTACTAGGCTAGACACTATACAGATACTAAGGTGAAAGGAAGGAGTTCCAGTACTATTTTAATTTAGAGACAAAGCAAATTATTGGTGTTCATCGATCTCAACATAAAATGTTTTACTATCCATAAATGAACCCAGAGATACAGGACATGAATAACTGATCATTCCACTGGAGTATAAATTTTAGTGGTATTCACTGACAAGTAGATATAAGAAAAGCTGTTTAAGAAATAAAATGTAAATCAGCACAATTTCTTTCCTGACTTCAGATACCTGCAGTGCACCATGTCTTTGCTTTATTTTACTCTTGTTCTCAGTAATACTCAAGAGATCAACAGGGATAATACTCCTCTGACATAAGCACAAATAAATGAAAGCCCATCACTAACAATAAAGATATTAGTGAAAAAAATGGAAATGTCTAAGAAAGTCATCATTCCAAAGAAATGGAAACTCTAGACAAATTAATAAATGCATAAAACAAAGTCTTATCATGTGCTTACAGCATGGATGAACCTTGAGGACACTGTGCTCGGTGACATGAACCAGTCACAGAGGGACAAATTCTGTGTAATCCCACTTACATAAGATATCTAAAATAGGGAAGTACATGAAGACAGAAGAATGGGATGGTGGTTGCCAGGGGGAAGGGAAAAGGAAAGTTGGTTGCTTAACAGGTAATAGATTTCAGATTCACAAGATGAAAAAGTTCCAGGGATCTGTTTCACAATAATGTGACTACACCTGACACTACTGAACTGTGCACTTAAAAGTGGCTATTTTGGTAAATACTATGTTTCTTGCCACACACACATAAAAAAAGTCCATATAGTGGAGAACATTTTACTCTTTAATGGTCCTGATACATGTAATACTTTAAGAAGGACTTAGGGCTTATGTATTTCAAGGCTCTTCTCACTATACACATAAATAAGTCTAAAAGATCAAATGAGCTATACAAACATTCATTACCATGGAAATTTAGATTCAGAAGGTTGTAAAATGCCTCACAGAGAAAGTGGAGCATAAGTGGATGGTAAAAGTCATTCAGCAAGCAGAGGGCAAGGAGAAGGCTTTCATATAATGCCAAGTGTCAGCAGGGAGAGCATAGCTGAGGAACATGAATAAAGTGACTGACTATAATTAAGGCTCACATAAACGAATGAGAGGTGACAACACTGAGAGTAAATCTGGGCACAGACCTCAGGAAGCCCTTCATATTAACTAGAAAGTTGGATTTTAGTCTATAAACAGGAAAAAATAAAGTTCTAGGCCTTGGATTTAGAAGTTCAAAATCCCATATTTATCATTTTATTAGGGAACTGATGAGCCTCAGGTAATTGACTCTGGCAATCTAAATACACAAAAGACAGGATATAAACGAAACATAATTAGATTTTAAATGGAAAAAATATCCCATTTCAGTTAAACAAATATGCATATTTGTGACTAAAATTATAATTTAGAAGGTAGCTTTCTGATCAGGTAAAGGAACAATGTTAGCTTCAAGACTTCATAGGTCTTATAATGTTTTTTGTCTTGGAATGTACTTATTTCATTTCAGTATCAAATTAACTTAAATTCATAAAAGTGGCTGGGGAGTAATGATCTTGCTTTTTTGGAATTAGTTATAAAACTATATGAGGCTTTGTTTTCTTTGTTGGAAATATTTAAGTTAATGTTTAAATTTAATCAATGCAAGAATATTAAGATTTTTCCATTTCTTCCGGAGTCATTTTTAGTCCTTTAAAACAATTTTTTTTCCACTTCATATACTTTTAAAGATTGTTTTGAAGCATAGTATGTTGTCTATTATATGTTTAATCAATTCACTGGTGGGGGTAGTGCCCCATTTGACTCCTAGTTTGGGTTATTAGTGCCTTTCTGCCTTTACTAGAGCACTCCCTCTTAATTGCTCTTATTCCCCCTGCTTGTCTCTCTTCTATTCCCCTATTCCCCACTCTTTTAATGAGCCATATTTTGGCTTAGTTGTTCTCATTTTGTCTTTCCTATTTCACTAATTTGTACTCTTACTATCCTTATTTTTTTCTTCTAATTTTTAAATCCATTTTGCTCTTAAATTATTGACTTGAATATCTAGCTTATTAATTTTCAGTTTTCCTTTCATTTGAGTTATAAAATCCCTTTGCATTACTCCCTTAAGTACTTCCCACCAGTACTGAGTTTTTAAAACTTCATATTGTTATCCCCCAGAACCTAACCTAACCTCACATAATATACAGTAATTCTAATGTTTATTCTCTTAAGTAATTATATCTAAGTGTTAAAGGTAAGAAAACTAGAAAATTTTCTTTTATTTAAAAAAAACCACCTAATTACATGAATTAAGAATAGGTGGCAAAATTCAAAACCTATAAGCACCATATGTAGAACTGATATTGCTATGATTACCAGGCTACATCAATGGGGAATAAAATTAATTCCACATTTATCAAATGTCTACTATGTGCTTACTACTTTTCAAAGTGCTGGACATACGGCAATCACACATACACATACGTACACACACGTTTTTTGAATTTTTAGTTTAATGAGAAAAGAAACAAATTTAAAAAATCAGTAAAGTTTATAAAATGTCAGTGGTGGAACAATTAAGGAAAATTAAGCAGAGAGGCAAATCCGGGAGCCCAAGATTAAGGAAGAGATAGCAATTTCCACTTGGAAGACAGGAAAGATTTGACTAAGAAATCATGTTTGACCTCAGACAAGGGAATTTGAGAAGGCAAGAAACATGGATATCTGAGGAAAGTAAAAAAAAAAAAAGTACAAACATATATATTAATATGGAAGCTTGTTAAAACTTGACTTACAGGGTGCCTGAGTGGTTCAGTCAATTAAGTGTCTGCCTTCAGCTCAGGTCATGATCCCAGACTCCTGGGATTGAGTCCTACATGGGGCTCTCTGCTCAGCAGGGAGTCTGCTTCTCCCTCTCCCCCTCCACCCTGCTTGTGTGCGCGCGCTCGCTCTCTCTCTCTCTCTCTCGCTCAAAAATAAATTAAAAAAAAAAACAACAAAAAAAAATAAACTTGATTTAGGGAAGTAGTTATTACTTATACTTTTATATATTCTCAATTGAGACAGGGCTTGTTAGCGGCAGTTACATCTAAGGTTTGGAACTTTTAATATATATAATGTGAAGGACACAAGACAGGATTCTAAGAATTGTGATAAAATGTATGTGATCACACTAAACAAATTAAAAAGATTTAATGTAAAGTAATACAAAGCAATAAACTGTGTTACTCGTAATATGTGTATTGTATTTTTATTTCAAATCATTGTATGCCATAAGTGATATGGTTCACAAAAGAATCTTAAGTCTGAGGCTAAGAAAAACCTTTTTTTTCAATTTTGTATTTTTTTGACTGTATTCATTAACTCTGAGAGTACTCAAAAAAGTCACTTAATGATTATCTGAAAAAACAGGATGTGTGAAAATATAAGTTCTCAGTAAAATAGTTATTACAGACCCCACCCCAGGCTCCTCTAAGTCCATCTATCTATTGGATTCAGTTTCTTCTATCATGGGTATGGATATAACTTTAAGATAAAATATTCTCAGGAAACATTTCTGTACTTTAAGTCCACTGAATAAAAATTTTCAAAGATAAATTTGTTAAAATTGTGTAAGTAATGCTAAAATGTATGCAAATGGAAAGGACCTTAACAGTGAATGGAAAAATGTGATCACTGAGAAACCAATAAAATGACAGCACAATTGAACACAACAGCCTATACCATTAACTATTTTTGATCTATATCAAATAAAAAACACCCTCCAATTGACTGAGTCAATATGATGACCCACATATCTGGCATCCTCCTGACAGGAGTTGTTTTGTAAATTAAAATAACCATCTTTGTTTACCTAGAAGTTACATCTGATTCCTACCCTTGTCTGGGATATATTTTCTGAGAACTCTTTCATGATCTACTCCTGCAGTCAGTTAGTAAATATAAAATGTTACAGAGGAAGGTGGGCAATTAAAATTTAATTTATTCTGATGCTTCCCAGTGTTGATTTTCTTTTAAAAATAGGTTATTTTGCTGAAATAAATCAAATTAAGGCAGCATTTTGGATTAGGTTTTTGAATGCTATAGAGAGAATTTTATTCAACAGCTTTCACTATCATTAAGTCTTAAAAAGTATTTAGCTTCATTAATCTCAAATTTTCATATAAATAATAGTAAAATGCAACTCTTTATGCAGCAGCAATGATTTACAACCCTAGTTTCACTTTAAAATCACATGGAAAGCTCCATAGCCCATTCTCCACAGACTAAATTATTTTCGAGGGCGTTGATATATATGTTTAAATCTCCACTTGTCTAGGGAATGCTGGTTGAAGCTAGGGAGATGTTTGGGTAGGTACATTTGTTATATTATTATACTCTAAGAACTTAGTGGAACAGCAGCCTAGGTATTCCCTGGGAGTTTGTTAAAAATGCAAAATCTTGGGCCCCACCCCAGACCTACTGAATTAGCATAACAGGCATTTTAACAAGATCTCCAAGTGATCTGAATGAACTTTCAAACATCCCTCTAGAATCTGCCCCTCCTTTGGAAGACACCATTTTGCTTAGTTCCTGGAGATAATCAGACTGAGAGTTATGTGGAGATTAAAAACGCAATACCAATTTATTAATTTATATCATTAAATTGTGATGTACAGTTGTTCTGTGGATTGGAATATTCAGCTATTCTCTCAAAGTAGTCAGGTTACAGAAACAACCAAATCATAATAAACTCAAAGTCTGCTCTAATTCCATTGTGGAATTAGAACCAGAAAAGTTACCAACTGAGATGTGCATTTTTCACTGTGGGAACAATGTTGCCCCATGGGAAATACTTGAAACCTCTTGGCTGCAACACCTTGGCCTTATCTCCATGTCAAAAAACTAAGAACAATACACTGGAAAAGCTCCCTTTAAGGACAGAACTTTTAGGGGCTCTCTATACTTTTGTTCTGTAATAGCTATTTACTTACTTTGCAGAACTCATCCCACCCCTGCATACTTCTGAAGGGGAGTAGAATATGCCATCCCAGAATATGCCTCTTGGCATAAGGATTATTTTGAGCTGATTATTTTAAGAAACAGCAGACACAGGAGAAGCTTTGGAAACAAAATAGAAATTACTCTTTTGTAAGAGACATTTACATTTACAAAAGAAATCTCCATTTGCGTCTCCCTCCTGGTACCAGGATGAGAAGGTTGAACTAAATCTTAAGGAACTTTTATTAATGGAGAAGGCACTGACTCTAAATTGGACTTAAATCTGCCTAACAAAGTTTAACCTTGATTATACTTCTTTTCCTGGTAACCTTCCGTAACTGAGCTCCCTCCAACATCTTTCTTTTGTCTTTGGCTAAAGATGGTATGTAAGGTGCTGGCTTGGGCCACCTCAAGGAGTTATTCAGTTTCACTGGGTATCTCCCATGTGAATGTGAGATATTTATGTTAATAAACTTGTTTTCTCTTGATAATCTTTTATTACAAGCATCTCAGCCAAGAACTCAGGAGAGAGGGAATTTTTCTTCCCCTCCACTTCTTTCTTTAGATGCCTTAACACTTTTAAAGCTAATGCTTCTGAATTTTGCTGACCTAAGGATATTTTTGTACCTTTCAAAAAGAATGAGTAAAGACAGTCTGTGGTGATTTATCTCTGTAAAGGATAATTTTATTTCCCTCATTCACCAATTGGTAAAGAAGATTTGCTCAAGCTTCTGGGTACTAGCTAAGTATTTCAGCACTAAATGAACATACGCAAAGAAAGAAAAATAATTTTCCCCCTATTCTGTTGAGCTCTTGTCTGAGACCCCTGTAATAAAAGACAGATTTGCAAGAGAAAACAAAAATACGTTTGTTGACATACACACACGAGACATACCCAGGGAAAGGTGAGTAACTCTCTGAGGTGGGCTTAGAATTTAGGCTTAAATACCACCTTAATAGGAAAAGGAGAGTGGGATGTAGGCCTTTTAGGAGACCGAATGATTGTTAGGAAAGAGGAATGGGCCCTTAGAAGAACAGATGGGAAGGGTGATAGTTTATGATAGTTTCTAGGTGTGTTGTGGACTTCTAGTGACAAGAATCAATCTTCTCGGTTGATGAAATTCCTGGGGAGGGGATCTATGACAACTGAGTTCCTTTTGAAGGATCTGTCTTTAGGTAGATAAGATGAGTTCAGAGAAAGACTTTCCCTGCACTTGCTCTTTTCCAAGTGTTTGCAGCTCAAAATAATCAATAGGTCAAAATGGCATATTCTGCTAGTATTCACGTAGGTTCTTTCAGACACTTAAGTAATCTTTGAAACTGGGACTTTGATGTCAATCATCCTACTTTTTAAATAATGTTCCAAAGAAGCATAAATGAAATTCTGTGTTTCTCATCTCAAGAATCTGTGAGAATAACAGATTCCTATCACATAGGACTACACTAACATCATCTGGTAATATTTCAAAAGTAGACTTCATCATGAACCAACTGCATCAGAATTGCTGA
Source organism: Potos flavus (assembly GCA_028534135.1). Taxonomy (NCBI): domain Eukaryota; kingdom Metazoa; phylum Chordata; class Mammalia; order Carnivora; family Procyonidae; genus Potos; species Potos flavus. Next base: position 83,956,666 of record CM052883.1, on the reverse strand, counting down.
GGCTAAGGCTTGGGTCTTCATTTTGTTTTTAATACCTCCCATAGTACTCTGATGTCCAGCAAGATGAAGAACTTTGCCCAGAGCATGGCTAAAAATTAATTTCTCAGATGAATATGTAATTCAGTAGGTCATTCCCTTAGCCCAAATCTATTAAATTGTTAAAATCTTCTCTGGAATTCTCCTGGTCAAATCATGGGCTACAAAAGAAAACTGGGGACGCTCAGTGGGTCAAGCCTTTGCCTTCAGCTCAGGTCATGATCTCAGGGTCCTGGGATCGGGCCCCGCATTGGGCTCTCTGATCAGCAAGGAGCCTGCTTCCCCCCCTCTCTCTGCCTGCCTCTCTGCCTACTTGTGATCTCTGTCAAATAAATAAAATCTTTAAAAAAATATATCCCATTTATATCACACTATATTCATTTTTTGATTTTCAAAATCATATTTATAATAGTTTATTGTATTTGTCAGAAGGTTCCATCTCTCTCATTTCTGAGTCTGTCTTTATTCGCAGTAGCTCTTTTTTCCCAGTTATGAATCACATTTTCTAGCTTCCTCACACACCCAGTAATGTTTTACTGGATTCTGACCATCATGGTGACACTTACAGTGTTTTGGGTTTGTCCCAGTAAGTCTTTAGGCTCTTTGTAGGTCAGCTAAATCATTTCAAGACTTTTTAAAATATGATCCTGGGATGGAGCCTGCATGGGGCTCTCTGCTCAGCAGGGAGCCTGCTTCCCCCTCTCTCTCTGCCTGCCTTTCTGCCTACTTGTGATCTCTGTCAAATAAATAAAATCTTAAAAAAAATAAGAAAAAAGAAAACGGGACATCTTAATTTTTTAAAAATTTATAATTAAATTAGTTCAAAAGCATTGCAAGATAAATTTAGATTTTTTTTTTTTTAAAGATTTTATTTATTTATTTGAGAGAGAGAGAGAGCATGAGAGGGGAGAAGGTCAGAGGGAGAAGCAGACTCCCTGCAGAGCTGGGAGCCTGATATGGTTCTCGATCCCTGCACTCCGGGATCATGACCTGAGCCCAAGGCAGTGGCTTAACCAACTGAGCCACCCAGGTCCCGATAAATTTAGATATTTAAAATTAAATTTAAACAATAATCCAACTCATGTGACTAGCGACATTATTTATCAACCTCACTTCCCTCAAATATTTAGGTGTGTGGAACTGAGAGCAGAACCTATATTTGCGATAATAGATTTTAAATATTTAATTCTCCTTTCCTAATTCTACATAACTATCATTAATAAATATTTCACTAAATATATATATAATTTTCTGAAAATGATATATGATTTAATAAGCACTTTATTTCCCTAGCTTTTAATTATTTGGAATTATTCCCAGATATATCACATGAAATCAAAGAGCAAGTATTGGACAGTGTTGATATATAATTTTATATTTTATCTAAAGTTATTAAAATAGCTTGCTATATAAAAATTTAAATTCTTTTCAAAGTTTTCATCTGTACAAAGTGATCTTAGTGTATTCTTTTCTTAGATCTGGGACATTATAAGACATTCTGTTATGTATATTGCCAAACAGTAATCGAAAGCTAAAAATATTTCCAATGGCAATTGATACAAACTCCCTTTCTTTCTCTCTCTCTCTCTCTCTCTCTCTATATATATATATATATATATATATATATATATATATATATATATGTGTGTTTTGTTTTGTTTTGATTTTGCCAGGGGTATGGTGGCTATATTGCATCAATGATATTAAAATCAGATGAAAAGCTTTTTAAATGTGGATCAGTGATTGCACCCATCATAGACCTGAAGTTGTATGGTGAGTACTTCCTATAGATTGACTTAATATAACGTATTGATTTGTAAAAAAGAAATCCCAATTCAGAAGAGTTCAATTGAGTTCATTTATCATGTGCTATCAGAGATGTTTTCAGCTGTTAATTACCTTCCTGATTCAATCAGTTTTACTGGAGCATGACAATTAAATGTGAAGCGTAGAAATTAAATAATGAAATATGCTAGTCAAATGGTTTTTAGTTTATTCTTAAATTTCTGTTTTCTTGGATCACAGCCTCAGCATTCTCTGAAAGATATCTTGGTATGCCATCTCGGGAAGAAAGCACTTACCAGGTAACAAATTTAAAATAATGAAGAAAGAAGAGTATATTTGTTCTAAAAATTCAGTCAAATTGCAAATAGATCTATCTATCTATATATAGATATTTATACTTTCCTTTATAGGCATCCAGTGTGCTACATAATATTCATGGCTTAAAAGAAGAAAATATATTAATAATTCACGGGACTGCTGACAGTGAGTATTATATTTGCTGCTGCTGTTTGTTGGGGTCTGAAACAATGGGGTACATCTAAGAACTTGCTTACAAGGGGCCCTGTAAACTTTTTGAAGAGATAGCAGAGGATAGTGGCACAAAGAAACCAATGTATGATAGGAAGTAAGAAGGATGACAGGACCAAGAGGAAAAGAAGCTGTGAGTCTCGATGGCAACGCCATCCAATAAAAGTTTCTGGGATGATGGAAATGTTCCGTATTTGCACTGTAGAACACTGTAGCCACCAGCCACATATGGCTCTTGAGTACTTGAAATGTGTTTAATATGATCAGGAACTGAATCTTAAATTTTTTATTTCTAATTAATTAAAATTTTAATACCCACATATGGCTAATGACCATCACTGTGGTGTTATTCAGCACACTTCCAATTGAAAATAACTAAGAAAACAACAGGATAGCAAAAAGATGCCAGCAGAGATAAAATTCTGATAGGATCACTCACAGTTAAAACAAAAACTTTTTAAAATGCATGTTTATATCATTTCTCCTTTTTTCATCACTTTAAACACTGGAGAGGGATGTGATTGATATTACTAGTAATAAATATAATTTTATATTCACTTTGAAGTGTTTAGAGGTCAAAGAATATATGTATATATATATTTATGTGATAGTTTACAACAGAGGGCCGAGTATTTATAGCCCCATTCACAGATGAGAAAAATCAATTTCAAGGAGGAAACTGATTGAATCAAGGCTATCTGGCCAGTAAGCAGAGAGTCAAAGTCTTGAATCATTATTACCTAATATCTGAACTTGTTTTTGTTGGTCCATCCGGTCCTGCCTCAGTTGTTTTACCCCATTTTACAGAGAATATCACAAAAAAGGTCTTATAGCAAGGATGATATCAGCTCTTTAACTTAACCTTACAGCATGCCAGGTTATGATTAGAGTTTAGATCAATACTTATGTACACATATACACATATATACAGGAGATAGATAGATCTTGATATATATGTATATATGATGTATATATATATGATATAAATACACATACTCTGTGTGTGTAATGTGTGGTGTATTTCGAAAAATAGGTAAATGGGAGAGGAGAGACAAAAATCCCCCTTAGGTAGAATTCCAAACTTATGTAGGTACACACCCTCAAGGAGGCAAAGCTTAACTTTCTTTTTCCCCTATCAAAATGGTCTGCACTCAGTGATTTGCTTCTAAAGAGTATTGTGTGGAAAAGGAAAGAAAGAATAACTTTACGATAGAGAAATGATAAATACCATCTCAGCCAGGTAATCAAGGTTAACATCAACAGTGACAAGTCATGTTGATTGTATGCAACCTTGATATCACTTTATGAGAATGGTACTCTCTCTCTTGTCCCCCAAACCCATAACCTCACTCTACCCATGAGAAAAATATCAGACTAACCCAAACCAAATGAGGAACATTCTCACCCATACTCCTCAGAACTGTCAAGGTCATCAAAAACAAGTTTGAAAATTTCTCATAGATCATAAGAGGTTAAGGCGTCATGATATATAAATGTTTCTTTGTTGTAACAAATGAACCATAATAATGTGAGATGTGAACAACAGGGGGAACTGGGTAAGGGATCTAAATGAACTCTGTACTGTCTTACTTTTTTGAAAATCTACAACTATTATAAAATTTAAAAAAAAAATAGAACTTAGATGATGCCATCCATACCTATGTTGGATGAAACATATGTAAAAGAGGATAAACATTTTGATGGACGTTAGAATTTTGTTCTAAGGTATTAAGATCTTACATATATATTAATAGTTGTAACAAAAAGTAGAAATTAAGTACTGAGTCTATTTCAGAAAATGTGCCAAAAGTTTTTAATGTTATACTATCTGTTTTTCATAAAAATATTGTGCAGCAGGTGCTATTATCTTGTTTAACTGATTGGGAAAATAAATATTATGGAATTTATGTAACTTGCCAAAAATCACATAACCACTAATTTATAGAAAGGGGGTTGGAATCTGGCACAAAGGCTCTTTTTCATTGCTCTGAAGCTTCAACGGTGAGAATAAATTATATTTGAGGTTAAATTATTTCACGTCTGGCCATTACCCTAGAATATATTAGTGCTATTCAAATTTCTCTGTCAATATGTTGCAGCTATTAAGGTCAATCATGTTCTTCCCACCTCACTTAGGCATGGATCTGGTTCTTCGTCCACTGATAAAATGCAAGCAGAGGTTCAGCACTGGTCACTTCAAAGGAAAAGCGGAAACACACACAAACACATGTACATATGTGTCTACACCTCACATGGGCCTGGTGGGTTATAGGTGCTCAATAACATTATAATATTATCATTATTCATATCATCATCAAAAACTACCAGCAAATTAGTTCACTAAGACAATTAGACCTTTAATATTCCTGTTATAGGAAATAGACAAATGACAAATATCAACAGGCTTCACACCAGAAACTAAACAAAAAAAATCCAACTATACTTTGACACATTTATCTTTCCAGCTACCTCCATGCAGACAAATGATCAAGTCCTTTTCAAACTTTTTTTTTCAATAACAAATGAGCAATATAAGGGGTCATTTTACCTTAGTTATTGCCCCAACTTATCAGCATTTCTTGTAACTTACATTTACTGAGCAATTTGCAAATTTATTTAAAAGTAACATGGTAATACTCCCATGAAATACAATAGAAGACATTGAAAGGAACTTGGGTAGATTTTAAAAAGATTTAAATGATCTTTGGAATCTTTTATTGTCTGCTATGTGGTAGGATTAACCAGTATCATAGCATTAGAGCAATGAAGCAGCTTAAACTAATAAGGCTGACCTAGTTTGACAAAGACACTTTAAAAAGGTTAGCTTAAAATTATTTACAGGGGCCTGGGTGGCTCAGTCAGTTAAGTGTCTGACTTTGGCTCAGGTCATGATTCCAGGGTCCTGGGATCAAATCCAGTATGGGCTCCTTGCTCAGTGGGGAGTCTGCTTCTCCTTCAGCCCCTCCCCTCAGCTGTGCTCTCTCTCTCACTCAAATAAATAAAATATTAAAAAAAAAAAAAAAAAAGTTATTTACAAAAATTTGAAGATGCACAAAGTATAGCAATAAAAAGCCAGGCAGCATATGACCCAAGAGCTGAAAAAACAGATTTGAGTGATTTATCCAAGACTTCACAGCTACTTAGGGCAGTTCTACACAGCCCTGGTCTATTGTGCCACATATTTGAGTTTGGACCTCAGGCTCAGGCAGAGAGAGAAGCTAGAAGGAAACAGGAGGAACCAGTATGATCTACATTAAACACTGAGCCCTTCGATAATGAGATGTTGACTCTAATTTCTCAACATGGTGCAGTTTTTTTTCTCATTTAAAATAAAACAGAGTATCAGTATGTAACGGAGACTGGGCCCCAGTAATCCTCAGGAAGGAACAGAAAGATGATTTGCTATATTACTATGCAGATAGGTATTCATGCATTAAAACTGTTATAATTGTATAACATATGTGAACAATTAGGAATAATAAATGATAAAGTAAACTTAAATACTATCCTGTACAATAAGTAGAGCCTTAGTAGTAGCTTCTGCTTCAGTTTCTTTTTTGTAATGTATTTTTTGTAGACCTTAACGTTTTATCAGCATTGTATCTTACTGATTTTCAAGTCTTTATTTTTTTTCTTTTTTTTTTTTTCAAGTCTTTATTTTTTTAAAAGATTTCATTTATTTGAGAGAGTGGGAGAGAGAGAGAAAGATCATGAGTGGGAGAAGGGGCAGAGGGAGAGGGAGAAGCAGACTCCTGATTGAGCAGGGAGCCTGATGCAGGGTTTGATGCCAGGACCCTGGGATCACCTGAGCTGAAGGCAGATGCTTAACTGACTGAGCCTCCCAGATGCCCCATGCCAGGTATTGGTCTTTTAAACGTGCAGTGTATGTAAAGTGTGTTACCTAATCTCTTTGAAAAAAATGATTTAAAAAGTTCTAATTCTAATAAATGCACTTCCATCAAATAATAGAATTTAATTTCTTACAGCAAAAGTCCATTTCCAGCATTCAGCAGAATTGATCAAACACCTAATAAAAGCTGGAGTGAATTATACTATGCAGGTAAGTCACTTTTTCACAAGACTATTTTCCTACCTTGGTTTTTCAGTTGTGAGATACAGAACACGTTTCTGTACTACTCCATCCCCCATGCTATTATTTTAACTGTGAATTTTAGGTACCAAAGATTGTGCGTTTTTTTTTTTTTCCTAATTATGCTGAGAAGGTAGATGAGCTCGTGCTTTATGTGAATTGCAAAAACTTTCAAGAACGTCTTTTTCTTCTCAGACTTTTATTTCTATCACTAATAATGAATTGTTTTAAAAGAGACATGTTCTATTTCCCTTCTAGTCCCTTCATTTTCCCTCACTTTCTGTCACCTTTATCATAAGCAGTAGGGAAAAAAGTGGTTTGAGGAGATATTGAGAAAAAAGGAAAGAACAAAACATCTGCATCTGTGCATTCAACCACATGTAATGAATAGTACCAAGGACTTACTTTATAGTGGTCACTATGCTAGGTAGGTAAAACAGACTTTACACCTTTGAGGACTTTCAGTCTGAGGGAAGAGTCACAGAAGGCAGGAAAAAAAAAAAGCAATTTTAATTTCTCAGCATTTGAAGAACCAAAAGTCGTTCAACATATCTATAAGCACAGGTACCAGGGTTAGGATGATGAATGAAGATGATGTCGAGATAAACAGATGATAGATAATGCCACGAACAATGTGAAGGAGCAGGGGTTTTATTTAGATGACTGAGGCACCGTTTAAAAACTTTATCCCCAGGTCCTTGCTTTGGCAGCACATATACTAAAATTGGAATGAAACTGAGAAGAGTAGCATGGCCCCTGGGCAATGATGACACACAAATCTGTGAAGTGTTCAATATTTTTTGTATAGAACTGTTCAAGGACGGTGTTGTATATCTGAAACTAATAGAACACGTGTGTTACCCGGAATTAAAGAGTTTGAAAAAGAATTAAAAAAATAAAAAATAAGTAAAAGTGATATCATCTTAATAGCAAAAAATGCAAATTAAAGAAATAAAAACTTTATACCCAGGAACTGACAAATATCTGTATTTGTAATTTTAGAAGAATTACTCATGTCATTTATGTTAGAGGGGACACTGTCAAATTAAAACTTATACTAGACAAGGTTAAACAGACAAGGCAGGCTTTATTTAAGACTATTGCAATAGGGGAGAGAAACTAAACTCTGTTGAAACATAGGGCTGGGAAGTTTATAGTAACTGGGGTGGAGGAAATCATAAGCCATCTGCGTTGGGTAGTTCACCTCACCAAAAGGTAAAGTAAACTTTCTGTTTATGGTAGGAAGTAGTTTTACAACTTGGAGCAAGGGTTTTTACCCTCCCACAGAGAGAGGGCTGCTTTCCTCTCCAATATTTGCATTTCAGAGAGATGGTATTTAGGTCCTTGAGAAAGACGTTTCCTAAACTCTAGAACTGGCAAGACTGGAAGAAGATTTACACACAAAGAGGCAGAGAATTTACAATCCCAAGTTTTCTAAAACAGATCTAAGAAAAGGAAGGTCAAGGCCCTAGAGTCAGGAAGATATGCTTCTCAGGTTTAGTCAAATCAAGGGGAATGTTAATGCTGTCCTGGCCAACGGGAACATTGAAAGCTCTACTCTTTCTGACCAATGAGTTCTAATTTAAATACAAAAAAAAAAGTAGTTTGTCTCAGTTATTGATTAGAATTGTAATTTAAAAATATGAGAAAAGTTTAGCACAAAGAACCTAGAGTTAAATTAGGTTAGATTTTGGTCAGATATTACTTTCCAAAGTTCCCTTGCCACTGGGACTAAAGGAATGAATTCTGAGGGGCAGTCTCTGTTTTGGTAACTTTCAATCTTTTTCCCCCTCAATATCTTAGGTCTATCCAGATGAAGGCCATAATGTATCTGAGAAGAGCAAGTATCATCTCTACAGCACAATCCTCAGATTCTTCAGTGATTGTTTAAAGGAAGAAATCCCTGTGCTACCACAGGAACCGGAAGAAGATGAATAATGGACCCTATTTATATAGAACTGAAGGGGATCTTGAGGCTCAATGAAACCTAACCAAGAGACTGTAATATTGTACATGCTCCAGAATTTCAAGGGCAGCTTAAGGAGATGACACTGGAACAGCACACTCAGAGACAATGAACTAGAATTTGAATACAGATGTCCAAGTCTACTGTGTTGCCAAGGGTGCAGAACCTGTTTCTTTATGTAAGGAAGGTCAAAGGGTTGGTTTCCTGGGAGAAATTAGTTTTGCATTAAAGTAGTAGTGCATGTTTTCTTCGGTTATCCCCCAATTTGTTCTGTAACTAGTTGCCCTCATTTTAATTTCAGTGGCCACCATCATCTTTGCATATGATGCATACTTATCAGTACCACATCCCTGATCTTTGATGGCTGAGCTGCAACCTAACACCTTACTGTATCTTTACAATAAGTGCAATTCCTTCATTGTCTATTATTATGCTTAAGAAAATATTCAGTTAATAAAAAAAAGTATTTTATGTAATTTCTGTTTATAAAAAGACATTATTAAACGGGTCAAGGTCATGTAGAAATATGGATTTCAGCACCTTCCAAAGTTCAGCCAGTTATCAGTAGATACAGTATCTTTAAATCAACACACGAGTGTATGTCTCACAATATATAGACACACGTGTGCATATACAGTCAATAAATCTATCTTTACAGTTATTCATGCTACAAAGGATAAACTTCTGATGAATTAGAAGAGATGCTCTTTTACAGGCTATAATGGATGCTTTGTTTAATGAGCCAAAAATGATGAAACATTTTTTCCAATTCAGATTCTAGCTATTGCTTTCCTATAAATGTTTGGGTTGTGTTTGGTATCGTTTTTAGTGGTTAATAGTTTTCTAGTTGCAATTTAATTTTTTGAATATGGTACCTTGTCACATGTAAATTAGATACTTAAATATTAAATTATAGTTTCTGATAAAGAAATTTTGTTAACAATGCAATGCCACTGAGTGCTATTTTGCTCTTTTGGTGGAGAAGGCTTTTTTTAAAACACTTGGTCCTTTTACTTCTCTCTCTCAATGCAGAATCAATTCTCACTTTCATTGTAAAAGCAAAGAGCTGGATTATTTCATTTGCCAGTTCCTATTTAGTATTCTGTGCCTGCCCACTTCATCTGTTACTGTTTAATTTAAATCCTTCTAGTGAGAATTAGAAATGAAATATTTTTTATTCATTGGCCAAAAAAGTTCACAAACAGCAGTGTTTGCTATTTAATTTGAGTTGAAGGCACAAACGCATTAATTCCTTTGCTGTATTGATTTGCAGTAGTAAGTAACTGAGAGTGTAAAATAAACTTGACTGATGAAGTCAAATTTAAGTCATGAGAATATTAAATTTGGTGACTAAAATCACTTTGATGACTTATGGGATCTTCCAGAAGATGTCTGAAAATCTGTAATCAAGCTTAGAAGTTTAGATAAACATAGGCTGTGTTTTTGAGATTTCTCTCAAATTCCTCAGGACAGGCTAGATTCTGATATCAAGACACCAGGACGAAACTCAAAAATGTCACAGAACTGCTCAGTAACTCTCGCATTTTCTTGAAGGGTCAACCTCCAAATCTGGGTGTTTGGAAGTGTATAAATTGTTTTTCGGATATTCAACTTTTCTTCTAGATGCTTTGGAATTATGTCTTCACTGCTCCGCTGGATTTAGTTTAAAATGGGAAAGGCTCACTTTTCTGAGAGACCCATTTCAGGTCTTTTTCAAGAATAGTAAAACACATTTTTTAAAAAATAAGTTTAATGTTTAAAAGGAAAGTTTTGCCTATTTTATTAAGATGGGAATTTCTTTTTAGGCTGATCTGAAGTCCAACTGAAGCTTTTTAATCAATATTTTAAATTTCAACCACTAGAGTTTTTTATGATGCAAATAATTATGTTGTCTGAAAGATGTGGTTTTATTGATTGTCTATTTGAGCAACATTTTAAAAATATTTACCTTACTGTTCATTTCTCTTGTTTTATTACTATTATCAATGTTTATCTATTTTCAATTAATTTAATACAGTTTCTAATGTGAAAGACATTTGTCTGGAACCCACTTTCACCTTATAGGCTAAATGGACCTCAAATGAAGACATACCGTTTTAATAGGCAGGTGGAAATTTTTCATCTCCGTGATTCTTTGAGTTTTAATCATTTCATTGGGCCACTTTAGAAAAGGGAATGATCACCAACAGACACCAACTATTAAAGGAAGTATATAACTGAATTTTCTCCTTTCTACATTCGCCTTTGGTTATAATCCAACTATTTCACATGAATTTGTGCATTCTGAGGGTTTCCTAGAACTCCAGCAGCAAGCTTTTCAAGTGTGATTTGCCCTTTAAAGTTAAAAAGCTCAAGATAAAATAAAAATTCTATAAAACAGGTAAGCAGTATCAAATCATCCATAGAGATAAACACATAACCTTTTGAAACTATTTTAAAAGAGAAAAGTGTTGTTTCCTTTTTTTTTTTTTTTTTTAATGTTCACTGCATCCATTGAGGGCTCTAATTCAACACTAGGGACTAAGGAGACCATGGGATCTGTTTGAGCTTCCTGTGAACTAAAGGAAGATGCTCTTCAAAACCTGGGTCTCAAAAGCAAACAAAACCATGGGTCTCAGTTCACCCTGACAGTGTGTCTTTTCTGATTGGATGTTCAGTAGAGAAATTACCATAGAGGGTCTTACACATTCCAGTTCTAGATCTACTAGAATGAGATGATTTGAACATTGGTCTCTACCATATAGGGGTTTAAGCACTGTCCTCAAAGTAGTAGGCTTTGAAACAGAAGAATCTGGGACTGAATTCCTTTCAAGTTTCAAAGGTCATTGAGGGCATATGGCTTGCATAAAGAATCATGTATGGGATACAACTTGTGTCCCTCCTCAAACTCTCTCACCATCTTCACATCGTACAGCAACAAGCATTGCATAAATAAAACCTGACCCCCAGGCTGCACTCTCACTTTCTATTCTCTGACATAATGTTAGCTCTCTACTGGAACCAACACTTTTATGCATTACAAAATCTACATGAGGATGTTAATACCCACACTGAAACCCAGTTAATGGAAGACAGGAACAGCTGAGCTTATGTTCCCTTTTTTTTTTGGTTAAGATTTTATTTATTTGACAGAGAGTACAAGTAGGGTAAGCAGCAGGCAGAGCGAGAAGCAGACTCCCCACTGAGCAATGAGCCTGATGCGGGACTCGATCCCAGAACCCTGGCATCATGACCCGAGCCTAAGGCAGACACTTAATTCACTGAGCCATCCAGGCGTCACCCCCATTTTCTTTCCTTAGATGTTCTACATGGTCCTTAGAAGGCCCCATGAGACTCAGCTGCCCACAGCTGCACACTGCTCTGTTTCCTCCCTTCCTCATTCGACTTGGCTCAGTTCTTCATTCGTATCTCCTAGAATTAGTTCTCAAAATACCAATGCATCAGGCCCTACTTTCTGGGGAAACTTTTTTGCCCACAAGAGTTTACCACTGTGAACACTGTAGGATGAACAAACAAAATGAGACTAAAGAAGTATTTCCTTTTCAGTTTGGAATAAGTTGCTTTTACCTAAAATTTCCTGGATGCTTACTAAGCATCAAACATGTACTAAATACTCTACTTGCATTATCAAATTAAACTTCTCAACACGCCCTGATTCCCATTTTACAGATAAGAAAATGAAGTCTCAGAGGAGTATTTAAGGCACCTACATTTATATAACTAATGAATGAATAGCCTAAAACCTAGCTCTAGCCATCTGAGAAGCCCCTGTTCTCAGCCATTCTGCTCTATAGAAGTAGGAAAGGTTTCATCTGAGAAAGGATTCTGAATATTTAAATATACAGTTTCAGATATTATTGAGAATGATTTGATGGCAATAACACTGAAAGGTAAATGATAAGCTTGTGCACCACTACACCCGTATTTGAAGCTACATGGATTCCCTGATGTCAAGAGGACTCACTTAATACTAAAAATACTCTTTGTTTTTGATTGGAGATATGCAATAATTATTCCCATCCACGGAAACCCTTACCCAGAAGACAATGTCTAAATGCCTAGGATATCATTAGTAAAATCCCCTGCCCTGACATTATGCCAAGAACATTCCAAAATCATTCCAAGGGGCATTCAAAACATTATATTGATCAAAGTACCTGGGCTTGTAAACATGAAAACTCTACCTAGTCTTTAAACATTAAAATCCTGAAAGCATGTTGCAACATTTAGAGCCGTAACTGGCATCCACAGTTCTATTTGCAATCTGACTCAGGAATATTGCATTACCTCCTACTTTTCTATTACTATAGGAAATAGATTTTGTTTACCACCGATCAAATCTGTTAACAAATCATTTCATTTGGCAAATTCCAGCAATTTTGGAAAAGTCTGTAAATTAAAAATCCCCTTTCAGATAAAAGACAAGGCAGATTCAAAAAAAGCCATATCAAAGTACAATCTGATTATTTTTCTTTCAGACTTCCAATTAAGTTTAAGATAGTCTGATACAAGTATCACAAGCTTTTGATAGAGCAGCTTGAGTAGAAGGAAAGTCTCTAGGCTGATTCTCACAATCTGTCTTCTATCAGACTGAGCACCATTTTAACTAATCTTTGGCATGAGTGAAGCTTAACAATACAGAAGTCCAAAATCATCAATAGAAGAGGAACTCACATATGTTCAACATCTAGGCTTTCTGTCATATAATCTCAGTGAATGCTCAAACCAACCATGCGAGTCAGGCATTGTTCTCTGATGAAATCAAGATTCAGAGGTTTAACCATTTTCTACAGGGTCACACAGTTTGTAAATGACAGAAGCAGGATTTGAACACAGACCATGATGACCTCAAAGCCCTCACATGTGATAATCTTATCTATACATTTTTTAGCTGATAAAGTCTTAAGGCTTATCATGAATATCTTTAGGTTGAATTAAACTTCCAAGTCCCTCACTATTCAGTGTTGCCACTTAGTATGTATCTGACTTCAAGTACCAACACAAACTTAAAAGTGGCTTAAACATGCATCACCCAATAGTAGGCAGTTTGGATATTATCTGAGAGTTTGTTAGAAATACAGACTCTTAGGCACCACCCAGCCCCTCCAGAATCAGAAACTTAATTGTAACAAATCCTCAAGTGATTTGTATGCACAGTAAAGTTTAAGGAGCACTGGATTAAAAGACAAGAACCTTTATTCACATCATGGGAGAACTAAAGTTTGGTACTTCTCGGGGCAGTTTAACAGATCAGCTTATTTGGGCCCTTAATTAGCTTCAAGATAACCACAACTGCTCCAGACAGTAGGTCCTTTCACAGCAACATCCCAGGATAGATAGGCAAAGAGTGACTAAGTTTTTATCAGGAAAGGTAACTTCCTCCAGAAGTCTTAAGCAAAAATCCTTTCAAATCCTTTCCTCCAGCCTACGGTTGTAAGCCTCTATTGTAGAGGTATGGGAGGCTAGGAAGTTACACATCTGAAATTGCAATCTCCTTAGTGAAGGTGCAACAAATAACAACGTAGGAACAAGGCGAAGGGCCGTAAGATAGGTGCCCAGTGTATGGCCCTGAAGAGACTGGTAAATCCTACCAAATGCAGGAGCCTAAATGCTGACATTTTCAGAAGAGACAGCTGAAGGCCTTAAGCAGCGAGGATGGGAGCGGGGTGGGGTTGTTTACACAGATCCTTTTTTTAAAGGTGTCTCACTCTTCCTCCTGTAAGACCACCCCAAATCTGGTCTGCCCTCTGTTCCTAAGACTTGGTACACTTTTCCTTAGCTAACATTTTCTCTTTTCACCTTTGCTCTTCATTATTAACAGTTTTTAGTGTAGGCAGGCAGTTTTGAAATTTGATTGCTTTGCTAGCAGTCCCATTTTGCAGGCTTATTTGCTAACACGATTTACGATGCCTTGATTATCTCCGTATGGCCTGAATTGCTAGTCACACCATTAATTCTCCTGATTGATGGATTACATAAGGCATATTCCAATGGGAAAAGCAAAAGAAACACAGGTAACACAGCCTCCCCATTCATATGCACTTTTAATGGGAGTAATTGTCATTAGACTCCAACTCTATCCCTTTAGGACACCATGTGTGACTTTTAATGATCTGTATGATGTAATTGGATTTTGAGCCTCTGGGGAGAACAAGTTGTAAATTCCCTTGCCCAGGATAAATGGTAAATTTCAACTTCAAGGTTGACTTCGGGGGCGCCTGGGTGGCTCAGTGGGTTAAAGCCTCTGCCTTCGGCTCAGGTCATGATCTCAGGGTCCTGGGATCGAGCCCCGCATCTGGTTCTCTGCTCAGCAGGGAACCTGCTTCCCCCTCTCTCTGGCTGTCTCTCTGCCTACTTGTAATCTCTCTCTCTGTCAAATAAATAAATAAAATCTAAAAAAAAAAAAAAAAAAAAAGATACTGTTTAAAAAAAAAAAAAAAAAAAGGTTGACTTCGAATCATGTATTAACTAAAAGATACTTTGTGCCTACTATGTGCCAGGTACTGTGCTGTTTGATACAACACAGGATCCTTTTTTAAAAAAAAATATTTAACATGTCGAATGTATAAATGGGCATTTTAGTTCAAACATTATAGCTAAAGGAGTCATCATTCACTAGAAAGTATCAGCACGTTGAATCATGTTTTGATTTTCGTTGAGTCATTTGTAATGCTCCCTTATGGTCTATGCAATTCCCTTGGACCTGCTCCTTTTGAATAACCATCCCATAATGAATTTACTGTTTTTTTTTCTAACTCAAAAAGACTCCACAGCCCATCATCACACTGGAGAGCAATGGGTCTGTATGCCGCTACATATCCCACTATCAATTTAGGGAATTTTGTAGTAAAGTCCTACCATTTCTTGACAATTGTTTCTCAATCCAAATAACACCCAAAAGAGGGACAGTGATTAAAAAAAAAAATTGGGTTAAGTTTAATTTTCTTATTTTGTGGTGTGCTAGCTTTGTTTTAACTAAAGGAAAGAATTCATATCCTATGGCAAGATTATATATTGCCAGAGAATAAAAAATAATAAAATGACCTACTGCCCTAGCTCACCACCTACCTGCCTTAGGATTTCAGTTGAGTGTTTACTCAGTTTAGACCCAAAATCAGTCATATTCTGTGTGTTTTACCAACTTTTTTTTGGTGTGCTTTACTCATTCCCCAAATCCAGGGAACCATATTATTTGCCTTTTTTTTTTTTTTTTTTTTTTTGCCCCAAATGGATAGGTGTTAATAAAAGGAGTTAAAAAGTCTGGTGTGTGAAATTATATTTTTTTTTTACCCTCAGCTGGATGCTATATAATACTTGATATTATAATTGAAATTTTCTTTAGTTTATCCTCATTCACTTTGTCAAATTCTAATATATCTCCCAATTATTTTGAATAGTTTGAATATTTCTCAAAACCTAAATTCTCTCATTATTCCATGTCATTGAATATAATGCCTCATTCACATACACTTTTTATATATGTGATTTATATTATACCTTAGCCTGTTTGTAATTTGCTAAGGAAATATAAAGGTAATAATAACGAACATTAACTCATTGCTTAAATTGTACCCGGACCCAGCAAAGCCACTGCAGCCTGTCTAGGCAACCTAGCTATCTTTAAACTTTAGCAAATAACCTTAGCCCACATGATTCATTAACTAACCTTCTTTGTATATCTGTACTTTATGCATTCTTTCATAGAAAGAACAGAGACCTTCCACACATCACCAAACAAAACCCAGACCCCTTATAGAATCCCTGGGCACTAAAGGACCAGACCCCCTTCCACAACCCCGAGCCACTAAGGCACCAGACCCCTTTGAACAACTTTCGAGGACTAGAATAACGTCTATAGCGGCCACTATGGAGTCTGTAGGGAATAAAGAAATATTATGAGCACTGCACTCCCATTACTGATTAACTGCCTTAAATCCCTTTAAAAGTCCCTGGGCCAGACTGTTTGGAGTTGGCCTTTGGATAAGAGTCTACCATCTCCCCAGGTTGCCGGCTTCCTGAGTAAAGCTCACATTCCTTTCCAATCAAAACTCATCTCTTGAGTAACGGATTTTCTAGAGACAGGAAGGCGAACTTGAGTTTCAGTAACACCAGGATAAGCTCATTAACAGATTTATTTATTTCACCTTTAAAGTGGCTGCAGGAATTAAGTACAATTACCATCCCAATTTTTATATATGGAAACTGTAAGCTTAATAAAGTTGAGTTACTGAAAGCCAATGGATTAGTCACAGTAAGACATACTAATTAGTGCAATGAAAGAAAAAATGTTAAAGAAATAAAGCTTTCTCACTCACATGTTATATATGGGCAGGTGTCATATATATGGTTTTACTCTTACCTGTTATCTGATACACGTGTCTCCGGGCTGTAACCTCAAGGTTGAAGGAAACCACCCAATAGAAGCTTTCAATTGCCTTCTCTCTGAAGTGATACCCATCACACCTGCCTGTAGTTTGTTTTTCTGGACAGCTCTCTGTGTCCAACCTAACAGCAAAGAGATTGAAACATTCAGGGAAATAAATGTAGCATTTAGGGAGTGCTAATTATCACTGGCTCAGTCCACAATTCTGAACATGATACATTTCAAGGACTCCTTTGATTTTCCCCATACACAGAGCACAACAGACCCCACCCCAAGAGTCATAATCCCTATCCTTTCTAGCAAAGAGCCCAGGATTTCTGGGAGGATAGGGTTCAAGAGGATAGTGTAGATAGATCCCGCACTCACCTCTCCCATAGACAAAACAAATTCACAACAACATATGCAGTAATTTCCTCAGGAAAAAGACTTGAAGGGTGCCTGGATGGCTCAGTTAAGCCACAGATCCCAGACTTTGGCTCAGGTTATGATCTGAGGGTCCTGAGATGGAGGCCCAGGTTGCCTTCTAGGCTCAGCCTGGAGCCTGCTTAAGATTCTCCCTCCCCCGCCTCCCGCATGCACACGGGCCTGCGCACACGTGCATGCACACCGGGTGCAAGGGCACGCACTTTCTAAAAAGAAAAAAAAGACTTTGAAACTGGATGAACTGAGTCTTCACAACAAACGATAAAAGGGCAGCATCCAAAGGGGTAAAAGTGGCAGGGTCTTATTAAAACGAACGAACAAACAAACAAAAAACCCCTCAAAACAGATGAAAAACATTCCAGGCACAGCAATCCACAATCAGAAGGGTATCTCCAAACTACAGTACTTTTCCCAGAAAAGCAAGGGTTCTGTGCTCCACACCATGTACCCTAATCCCTACATGCCGCACAGAGCCTGGCACCCATACTCCTTGCTCTGAAGACAAACGGGAATTATATAGAGGAAAACCATAGAATTTAGGAAAGTGGGAACCTCCTCTTAAAAGGCCCATGCGACTACTCACTTGCACGAGGACGCCGCGCAAAAACCCCTCTGTAAAGCATCTGGAGGATATGTGAAAGCGACACACTTTCTAACCCTAACGTGTCTGTGGCAGAGGCGGGAACTTGTGGAGAACATTCCAGCCACAGAGACACTGGGGGACGCGAGTTTCGCAATCCGACTCTAACCTCCTAACTAACGCCACACGGTCGGACACCATTTTGAAACCTTCTGAACCTGTTAAGCACCAGAGCGCATGCGCTACTGAAAGTCCCGTCCATCGCGGGAGCCGCCCCGCCGGTAATCAGAGTGAGTCAAAAATCTGTTATAAGTTATAAAATGAGACCCACGATAAGGTCTGAAGTCTTAAAATTTAAAATGATCAGTTTTCTGTTCTCCACACAACGGTGGACAAGGACGGGATAACCAAAATATGGAGTCCCATTCGGAAAGGGAAATAATGGGTAAGTCCGCCTGGAGGTTAGCACAGCTTCCCTAGCTTCTTACTCTATGACAGTTGGGAGCCCAAATACCTTCTTAAGTCTTATATGCTGTTTAATACGCTTTTTAGTATTAAAAAATAAAATCTTTCTTATATTTACTTTTAAGCAGATCTAAGGTCAGTAACTAAACCTACATTCTTTTTAAAGCACAGTTTAAGAATGTACACAATCTTTGGAGGAAGAGGCTATGAGAATTTCTTTTCCTATCACTCAAAATATTGGTAGCTAATTTAAGCTTGATCTGAGCTTCATCATAGTCTATTGAAAAGATTTTAATCCTCTTGCTGTTTGTGATCAATAAACTGTGACTTTTTAAACGCTGAAAAGACCCAGATATCACTCTTTCCATGACCTTCTGCTTAAATTTAATTTTTAATAATCTATAGAATTCATAAAACCCTACAAGTGATGTTTTAAACTGTGCACTCCTGGGCGCCTGGCTGGCTCAGTCAGCAGGGTGTAAGACTCTTGATCTTGGGGGCATGAATTGGAGCCCCAAGCTGGGTATAGAGATTACTTAAATAAATAAACAAAAAAATTACAGTGTACAATCCAGTGGTTTTGAGTATATTTACAAAGTCATGCAAATATTGTCATTGTTTTCAGAATATTTCTACCATCCCATAAAGAAACTTTATAACCTTCTGCCGTTACCCTCCATGTCCCCTTTTCCCTAGCTCCCAACAATCATTAATCTGTTTTCTTTTTATATGGATTTGCAAATTCTGAAATTTTAATATAAGTGGGATCATACAATATGTGGGCTTTAAGTGATTGGATTATTTTACTTAGCATAATATTTTCAAGGTAGATCTGTCTTGTAGTAGGTAGTACTTCATTCTTTTTTTGTGGCTGAAAGATGTCCCATTACGTACCCCAATGTATATAATGTATATACCACATTTTATTAATCCACTCATTAGCTGGTAGACATTTGGTATTTTTTTTTTAAGATTTTATTTATTTATTTGACAGGGAGAGAGATCACAAGTAGGCAGAAAGGCAGGCAGAGAGAGAGGGGGAAGTAGGCTCCCTGCTGAGCAGAGAGCCCGATGGGGATGCGGGGCTTGATCCCAGGACCCTGAGACCATGACCCGAGCGGAAGGCATAGGCTTTAACCCACTGAGCCACCCAGGTGCCCTGACTTTTGGTATTTTGTCACTTTGGGCTATTATAAATAATGCTAGTATAAATATTCAGGTTTTTGTGTGGACATATTTTCAACAGTCTTGGCTATATACCTAGGAGGGGAATTACTTGGTCATATGGGAACTGGTTTAGCTTGCGAGGAAATGCCAAACAGTTTTCCAAAGTGACTGCGCTATTTAACATTACTACCAGCAATTTGAAAGTCTCCAGTTTCTCCACATACTAGATTTTTTTTAAAACCATCCTAGTGAGTGTAAAGTATCTTGTGGTTTTGATTGGCATTTACCTAATGCCTAATGATATTGAGAATCTTTTCATTCACTCATTGGCCATTTGTTTTCTTTAGAGAAATGTCCAGTTAGAATGGTTGCCACTTTTTAATTGGGTCATTTTTTTTTAAGATTTTATTTAATTATTTGAGAGAGAGAACACGAGACCTGGTGGAGGGGCAGTGGGAGAGGGAGAAGCAGACTTTCCTCTGAGCAGGGAGCTGGTTGTGGAGCTGGATCCCAGGATCCTGGGATCATGACCTGAGCCAAAGGCAGAAGCTTAACTGACTGAGCCACCCAGGTGTCCCTGGGTTATTTTTAACAGTAATATTCCGATGTTGATCTCTTATCAGATATGTGATTTGCAAATAATTTCTCCCCTTAATGTGGGTCTTTTCGTCTAAGATATTGTTTCTTTGTGCTCTTACAAACTTTTTTATGCACTTTGCTTGGTCCATTTGTTAAGTATCCCAAAGTTTGAAATTCTACATCTCTTCCTTCTTAGTTAATTTAAAATTTTCTATAAAGAAAATTTATTGCCATTAAACCTTTTCCTATAGTACATGTAGGAAAGGCAGGACAAATGCCTCAGTTTTCCCCTTTATTTAAAACGTTTCAAAATGATTAATTGATTTCCTATCATTCTCCAAATTTACTGAGGAATTCTTTTAGTTTTAAAATTGTTAGAAACTTACAAATTTAAACATATAGTATGGGTTTTAATCATTTGAAGTTATTATCCAATCTGATGCTTACAGCATGCCTTTGTTACACCATTGGAGCTGATCTTTGAGTTCATTCCTGAGTCCTTTTGTTATAATCTAGGTAGCCTAAGATAGCTTCTTCTCTTTGTGTTATGACAAAACATTATGACTTTCTTTCTATTTCTTTCCCCAGACTTGGAGCTCTCTTCTTTACAGTATGAAATTATATTTAAACATTAAATTTGAGCAATAGAAGTACTCAGTGCTACTGGGTAGATCATTGTTTCTGGGCTTTTTCAGTGGACAGAGCAAGAAAATAAATTTAAAAATATAAAATGTTATGCTTGCAGTACCCATTTAATAAAACTAAATAATTATAAAAATTTATTTTAATCTATAATTCAACTTTGCAGTCTCAGGGAAAACATGTCAAACTTGCCACTAATAATAAGCTAGTAAATCATATTATTTAGTTTTTTTTTTTCTTTTTCTTTCTCAATCCTTGGAGTGTAGAGATAAATTAATGAATTTAAAAAATCATTGGGAAAAAATATCTTTTCAATATATTTGTACTTTATACTCAATATAAAGTTAAATTATTGGTTTTATTTTTCTTTAAGTATTTAAGCACTACTTATTACACTCAACTTTGTTATATATAATCTAACATACTTGGATGATTAAAAATTAAATGTAAAAAATTAAAATTAAATATATATAAAAAGAAATAAGAACTAGATTCTATTCTTCACTCTACTTATTCTCCTGCCATACATACCACTTACAAATATGGATTATGTATTCATTTTAAACACTATGATTTGACAAAATATGCGTAGATGGTACTAATCTCTAGCTTCTTAAATAAGCAGTAGCATATTAAAACACATTTCTCAACTTAAATTTTTCACTCAAAAATAAATCCTAGTGATCACTGTAGGATCATCAGGATGTATTCCTCGTGCCTTATTACTGGAGCATATTGCAATAATAAAATAGTGGTAATACCCACTATTTGGAGACATTGTATTAACTTTATAAATTAACTTCAGGAGAGGTAATATCTTTATAGTGTTGATCCTCCCTAAGTAAGAGCCCAGCATGTTTGGATTTATGTTTCATTCAGAAGTGTTTTGTAGTTTAGCTCATGTGGATTGACACATCTCATTTTAGCCTATTTTTATCTGTTTTATTTTTTTGTTTGTTTGCGATAGTAAATATTACTGTTTCTTCTTTTTCTTAGAATTGGTTTTTGTTTGTATCCATGAAGCCTGCTGATTTTTCTATGTTGGTTTTTGAACCAACTACTTTACAAAATCACTTAAGTTTCAGGGTGTTTACCATGATTCTTTTAGGAGGTTATCAGATATATAAAATCATATACAAGTAGATTCACTTTTACCTCTTTCTCTCTAATTTTTATGCCTCTAATTGCTTTCACTAGCCTATTCGCATTTGCTGAAAATATGGGATGTCCCTGTCTTGTTCTTAATTTTAATGGGAAAGAGTCTGGTGTTTCCCAATTAAGAGAGAGAATAGTTACTGTGTTGAGATATTTTTTGAATGCATTTAGCCCCCACACAAGTATTGAATATTGTCATATATCTTTGTGGTATCTATTGAGAGGATCACTTTTTTTTCTTCTTAGATATTTTAATATGAATTGTGGATAGATTTCCTAATATTGAGTGCCCTTGAAAGAGTGGAGTAATGCTATATAAGTTTTAAATATAATATCAAATTTTCTTGATATTTAAAAGTGAGATTGGTATATGGTTTTCTCTCCTGGGTGTTTTTTTTCCCCCTGCTTTTGAATCAATGTTATCCTTGCTTCATCAAGGAATTATGGACATTTTTGCTTATGTTTCCATGTTCTGGAATGATTTAAAGTACATTGGCAATATTGATCTTTAAAAGGTTTTTTTGTTTTTTTTAAGAAATTTCTTAAGAAAACCTCTCAGCCATACTTCATTTTTGCTTTATTTTATTTATAGCCATCTTGGTTGGTCTCTAGTCTTTCTATCTCTAAATTGATTCACATCAAATAATTCACAAAATTATTTCATCTAGTATGTAACATTTATTTGGATATATTTGTTCAAAGAAGCTTATATTCTGTTATCATTTTGTTTTTTCTTTCCATAATTTTGAATGATACACAATATCATTTCTTATTTTGTGTTTGTCTTTTTTGTTTTTTAAATTAAATTATCTATGAGTTTTCTAGTTTGCCTCCCCTTCCAAGAGGCAGTATTTTGTTTTATTTATTTCCTCTGCTCTTTTCCTGTTTTTTAACTCATTATTTTATCCTTTTATTTTATTAGATTATTCTCTGTACTTTATTTTTTTGGACTTTATTATTATTCTTTGACTTTTGACTTGAATGTTTTATTTATTCATTTTTTTTGGTTTTAATGCTAAGAATTTTCCTTTACCAAGCACTTCTGTATCTCATTGTTTCTATGTCATGTTTTAATTACTATTAAATGAGTAAATTTCAGATTTTTAATTGGTTCTTGGACCAATGAATTATTGCAAAGAATATGTATGGCTTTTTAAAAAATTATTACAGTGGTAAAGACTTGTTTTTCTTTTTTGTTTTGTTTTGTTTTTATTTTTGGTAAAGACTTGTTCTAAAATAATGTCTGATGCTATTACACAGTAGTGATAGAACTCTATTTAAATTATTTCTATTCTTCGAAATATGAGTTATTCCTTGTAGCCTAAGATATAGTCATTTGTTTTTGTTTTTTTATTTCCTATCAAGTGCTCACTATACATTTTGAAAAGAAAGTTTAATTTCAAGAACTGGAGTTCACCGTTTTATATATAAATTTTATTGGTCTATAAAGGGTCTTAAGTTTTAGCCAGTGATTAACATTTGTCTTTCTTGGTAGAGAGGAAGGGCAGGTGGGAGGACACCTTTAAAAATTTAGTTCTGTTTTTGGCAAATAGGGGGAATACAGGAGCTTTTCTTGCATCAGTTTCTTCTGACTTGTCTTTAGTTCAAAATAATCCTTATATCAGAGGGGCATATTTTAGGGTAGCATATTCTGCTACCCTGTAATAGTTAAATTTTTTATATTGTTATTAATATTTTGTTCACTTCATCTGTCTTGGGTTGAGAGAGATGCATTAGAGTTTCCTGTTACCAGTCTATAGTCTGTACCTGTCCATTTTTTTTTTTATGTATATCTTCTGTAATATCTGCTTTATAGAAGTTGTTGCTATGTTATTTGTGGCCTGGATGTCTAAACAATTTTCTCTTATTATATACCTTAAGTTTAATAATTTTATTAGAATTAATGTCTATAGTTTGAACATGTAGAATTGATGTTTCCAGATACACAGTGTGTCTGTTTAATAGTTTAAAACTATTTTTCATATTAAGCTTTTCGAATTATAAATTGAAGTGTAAATTTAGTAATTTTCTATTGCTTTAGTTTTCTTCTTCCTGGATTATTATTAAATATAAATTGAATCTTCTTTGCTTATGTTATTTAATCAAATCATTTTTGTATTTTTAATTCATCTATTAAGCAATTTTTCATGTTGTTTATTCACCTTTGTGTTTCATCAATTCTTCATTTCTGAATAATTTATTTTAATTCTTTTAAAACTTCCCTAAATTCTTTCAGTACCTTTTCAAATTTTCCTTTTCTCCAATTACCTCATTATGAACGTATCTAATTCTAATATATGCTGTTATTTCAATATTTATAGTATTTTCTTAATTTCTTGAAATTTATTTTGAAAATATGCAGCTTTAATCTCCTTTTTTTTATTTTGCTTATATTCTTCTAGTATCAGCACTAACTAGTTTTAGAAGATTTCTACGTGAATTCCTGGCAACAAACACAAGTAGTGCTGACTGTGTGTGTGTGTGTGTGTGTGTGTGTATACACATCTACATATGTACATACGTATATCATAATTTATCCAAGAATAACCTCATTAACATTTTACCTCTGATGCAAAATCAGTGAGGTTGGGGCATTAAAAGTGCTGGATTTAGCAAACAAAGCAGTGACACCAAATAGAACTAGTAGGCATTGTATTCTTCATTGTCTTACATTTACAGGAAAGAAAAGAACAAAAGCCATTTTTTTAAGAATGTTTTTAATGAAGCAATTTAAAAATACTAGCTTTCTTAAATGTCAACCAACAAGGATTGTCCTTTTACTATTTGATGTGATAAAATAAGCAATATGCATAAGCACTTTTCCTGCATACCAAAGTATAAAGGTTGTTTTCAGAAAAAGAATTTGTTTTGTTCCATTGTGTAATTTGAAAGCTGAACTAGTTACTTTTTTGATGAAACATCATTTTTACTTAAAAAAAAATGGCTGACAAATAAATTATGGTTTTTCAGATTTGGATTTTTGAAAGAAATATTTTTGAAAAATAACAGACTTAGCCTGTAATTTCAAGAGAAAATACAATTGTATTTGTTACTCATAAAAAAAATTTCTACTTTCAAATGTACATTAAAATTTAGGAAAACTTAGTTATGATCTTGACAGCTTCTCAACATTTTAGAATTTGGGGGGTGAGATCATTAAGAATGCTATTTTTCATATCATGTGATGAAATTATAAATATCTGTAAGAATTGTATAATTTTGTGAACCAGTATTTCCAAAATGGCCGGTTCATGATGTGACAAAATAATACATCAGTTACAAGTAGACCTCAACAATTTCTCATAATCTGGGGGCTTTTTCCTGAAAGGAAATTTTAGTGCATCATTTCAAGAGTTCAGGGATCCCCAAATACTCTAAAGCCATTTGACTTTACCTCAGAACAGTCAATTCTCCCATTCATTGGAGGCTTGAAGCCACTTTCCATTGCCTCCAACTGTTCTTACCTTGCTCCATTAAGCTTTTCAATGGGACCTCCAAATTCTCTTCTCCTTCCTTCTATAGTACTGTCTACAACACAGGTCTTTTGTTGTTTTTTTGTTGCTGTTCCATTTATATTTTGGGGACTATGGATGTGCCTTGTCACTTAATTTTGTTGTAGATGCTGGCCATATTCTTGTTTTGCTATCCTGACCCATATATTTATTTTTTTGCAAATGTTCAGAGACTTTCTAAAACTATATTACTGACATCCTTTCAAAATTCTCCTGCCCAAGTAACATGAATTAGAAAAAAATAACTCTTGTGGTATGATTCTGCTGCTTGATGTCAGTGATGATGTATTGATAGCCCAAACTCCATTTGCTAAAACTAGAGCTAATATTTAACTGATAATTACTATAGTTATAAGTGATATTTACTTTTTTGCTCAGGACAAAGTTCTGACTTTAGTAAGCATGCCTTACTTGTGATTAAATATTTTAAATATTATTCCTGTAAAAATATATTTTTATGTATTTATTTAAATATATTAGAAATATATGTATTTATATATTATACACACACATTTATTTAGGTAAGTTTAACCCCCCAGAAAAGCATGAAAAGAGAGACAGGATAAAAGGATTGGAAGTGGCCTGACCTGTTGCTCTCTACAAATGAATATTTTCCTCCATTATTAATAAGATGAAATTGTTATTAGAACTTTGCCTCTTCAACATATTTTTGTATGCAAGCAGAAATTGTTTGTTCAAAAAAGAAATAGCATTATCCAATCAGACATTATGAAAGAACTACTCAATTTGCAGCATAAATCTTAAATTGTGAGAGCATATTTTCCCCCAGAGCTAAAAAGGAAGCTTAAATATGCAAATACAATCTGTGGGATCCTTGAGTAAAGACATC
Source organism: Potos flavus (assembly GCA_028534135.1). Lineage (NCBI taxonomy): Eukaryota > Metazoa > Chordata > Mammalia > Carnivora > Procyonidae > Potos > Potos flavus. Next base: position 83,930,505 of record CM052883.1, on the reverse strand, counting down.
ATCTTTATACATCGTTGAACCCCTGAGATTTAGTAGAAATTGACATTCATAAGGTACTCCATAAAGATGTTTTGATTTTCTGAAATGAGAGGCCTACTTGAATTAGCGAAAACTACATTCAAACACATATACTGAAAATATAATTTATAATTTCATGTGCAGTTGAACATTTAGACATGTAGTAAAATTTGTGATTTGCAGCAGCGTAAGCTTATCCCACCTTTTACATATGTCATTGAAAAGGCAGTTGAGCTCATTGATTGTATGTGAAAAGAGTGGATTCCCTATTTTCCTAGTTTCCAAGTGGAACACTTCAGTCTGAAAAATATGACTTATTATGTGAATAATCTTTCTTTTGAAAAAATAAATCAGTGAAACTACAGAATTTACATAAATAGATGAGGTATCAAAGATAATCATTTAAGTCCAAGTTTTTATAAAGCAAAGATTCATCATTATGAATCTAAAATATTGAAAGAAAAAAATGAGTAAATATCACTAGTAACTTTTAACTGAGGCTATATCTTATTTATGTTTTATGTGTATATTCATATGCCTAAATTTTAAAATATGTATCAGGTGTGAATGAAAGCAAGCAATTTCCAAGAAAAATGCCATGCCTGTAGAGAAACCATTTCAGTCAGATGAAGTAAGAAAAAAATTAAGTTTTTGAATGGGAGTTCTTATAGAAAAGGATAGAAGTTGAATACAAAGTAGCAGAAATTCACCATAAGTGAGATTATATATAAGACATCTCAGAGATTGACTAGACAAATACTTAAAACTGTTTGATTAATTGATTAATAAATAAATAAATAAATAATGGCCAAAATCTTTGGTTGATTGTATACCTTTATATATCTTGACCACCTTTCAGTGTGTCTCCACAAAAAGTTACCTGAAAACAGACTTTTCCATTCACTTTTGTTCCTTAACACAGAAACGATTTCAACCGCCACAGTTTTATTTTTAACAAATTCAAATGTAATACTTACAATTATAAACAGTGACTATATTTAATTACATTTGCCAGATATTTCCAAAAAGATATCTTAGGAGACCAGTTCTATGGAAGAGATTAGAGTTTTACTTTAAACAAATACATGTTTCTGGTAATCTAGGAAAGATTTTTCTCTTAATAAGATTAACTAATTTTCTCTGATATTATTTAACCTCTGTATTTTGTATTGTAGGGGAGGAAACAAACCTTTTTCCTCTACTCTTTTAAGTCCCCAGATACCCTGCAAATTAGACTCACAAAAGGCAGATTAACAAGAGAAAAGCAAGGAATTTATTAATACATGCAGTTCACATACATAAGCTCAGTGATGAATAACTCAAAGAAGTGGTTAGAATTTGGGATTATATAGCATCTTAACAAAGAACAACAAATTTGTAGAAAATGACAAGACAGAAGAAAAGCTTATATTTCCAAAGGAGGCAAACCATAGAAGGGTAAATATATAGGGAAAGTAATGGGAAATAAGAGTTGTTTTAGAAAGGTTTGTTATGTAGATTCCTCTTCATGTCTTCTCTGGGCTGGTAAGATTCACCAGTGATTAAAGCCTCAACCTACTTTTATGCAAATTGAAGATGGAGTAGGGTGGGCGAGCGCTTTTTTGCTTCTCAGTTGTCTTCATCTCAAAATAATTTTTATGCCAAAATGGCATATTTGGTGTAATTTATTCTGATCTCCTGCAGTTTAAGTGCTTTTGAAAAGAAATCAGGACCAAATTACATCTTTTACCTATTAGAATAATTAATACAAAGACAAATTATTGGCATGGACAATGTAAATTTATGGGCTGGGATGATCAAAGAGGACCATGAGTGTGTCGAAACTATGGGAGCATTTGGGGGAGAGTGTAATGAAAGCTAGATTCCTCTTCCATTTGTACTCTATCTCTGTGATCTTGCCAAGCCACATCAACCAGTATTAACATGTTTGCTTATTGTCCTTGAACTTGTGGTGAATATTGAGTTTATCTTAATAGTTAAAATTACTTTTTTAGAATTTCTATATGTATAGTCCAGATGCTGTCTTAGAGTGGAGGGCTCTAAGAAGGTCAATTCACAACTGATAAAGAGCAGACAGATTGTTTACTTTGGTTTGAGAAATGTAAGTCTCTTCTGATTAAAATGTCTCTTGCTCATCTGGAATGATACTTAAAATTCCTCCCATTGAAGCTGTCCCTTTAGGTTAAGTGATTGTCTCTAGAAGGCCGGGAGTGAAATGGAGAACACTATTATAAATGATAACACATTTAGATTAACGCAAAATCATTGAATAAAGAAGAGATAGAGTGGAAGCATGGGGCAAG
>CM052883.1:83872093-83927684 GCA_028534135.1 Potos flavus | reverse complement strand
ATTTGGATTGGGAAGTCCCCATGATTCCCAGCCGGGTGAGTCGGAGAGTGGAAGCAGGCATCCCCGCTTACAACCTCCGACCACGGAAGGCAGGAGAGGCTGCCCTGGGGAAAGGGACGTCTCCCAGTCTCCAGGCGCCAGATCGGAATGGTAGAGTCGCCCTGGCGTGGCCACGACTAGGCAGGGCTCCCCAGATTGGAGGCAAGGGAATGAGGGGAATTTACCCAATTGAATTGGTGCGGAGGCTCCAAGTAGGTCCCGGTCGAGGGAGAGGAGAGATGCCTTCAACCTGGTTGGGGCCTCGATCTCCTCCCGGGTTTCGGCACCAAATGTAAGGTTTCGGTGGCGGGAAAAGAATAAAGGAGAGACTTGGAGGCAGCAAGCGGTTTGAGTGAGCTTTAATGAAGGCGCTCTCGGGCGAGGTTCCTCGGTCCGTTAGCAGTCGGGGCCGAGGAAGTCGCGTGCGGGGAGGGGGAAAGGGGCTATTTATCCGGTCCGGGGGGTGGGGGGGAATTCCTAGCAGAGGTGACTGTTCCCTTATATGGTATAGTTTCTGGCAGAGGCTCCATCCGGGAAGGACTCGGGTGCCATCTTGTTCAGGCCGGGCGGCCATCTTGTGTAGTCTCCTGCGGCCCTTGATCCGCCGGCCCAACATTGCTGATGATGAAGTTTTAGAATATAAGTGAGGTTTGGTGGGGAGAAGTCTGGAGCTGATGACCAAGAAAGAATTCTTAAGAGGTCTTTGGTGCAAAAAGGCCATTTTATTAAAGCCCTGGCACAGGACCTGTGAGCAGAAAGAGCTGCCCTGTGTTTGTGAGGTGTGGTTGATTATATACTTGGGAGCTGGAGAGGTGAGGACAAAGGGGGTGTTCGGAAGGACAGTCATATGCTAAAGAAGACTCTCAGGATAATGGAGACCTGGTTATTGTCAAGCCAAGCTGTTTTTCCCTCTAATGAGGCACTAACATGAAGACAGTTGGGAATTTCCTGGAAGAATGTTACATTTCTCCTATCACATGTCCTGTCAATGGGCTTTAGGCTTAGAAAAAATTCAATTTTATTTACATTTCCTTCTGCCTCAGCCTCCCTTAATTTTATGGAGGGGAGGGTGATGTTAGGGCTTCGGGAACTGAGTTACGGATCTCTGGAAGTTAGGCTATTGATAAGAAAGCTTCTTCCTTGTAAATCCCTAGGACATTTGTAAACTAAGGGAGACTCCTGTCCTGCAGGACTGTGATCTCTATCAGTTAACCATTTGTTTTTCCTTTAGGGCTGCCAAGAGTGCCTGAAGAATGTCACATATATCACATGTTGGGGGTGGTGTAGGGTGCCAGCTTCTGCTTTGTCTTCAGCTAGCCTTTTGCTCCCTCATCACTGGGGAAGAAAGACCCAGCTAGCGTAGACTTCATGACAGCAAAAAGAAACAGTGCTTCGAAACAGGAAAAAAAGGAAAATCTGGAATTACTTGATGTTCATTTACTAGAGGATGGAGATACTTAATAAGCATATAGTTGCTCTGGATATCCATGGCTAACAGCTTCCTAAGCTACTTTTCCTCTTCCTTATCTCTCTTTTATAACTTCAAAAATTCCTCTCTGGCAAGTTTAAAACATGGACTGACTCTTTTATTTCCCTTTTAATACTTGAGGTTACTTTACCCACTGAGGACCCAACTCTTTTGTTATAAAAATTTTCCTAGGATTTGCAATGGCTTCTTTCTCTATCTTATTGATCTTGAGTAGAGATCATACACGTGATGTCAGCATCTAAGTTCAGGGATGAATAGCCCAGTACAACAAGTTAGTAATCTGAAAATATGAATTTCAGTAGTACTAAAAGAGAGAAGATATAACATGCAAAAGACTTAGCACAGTGTCTGGGTCATAATTCTTTACTTTTACATAACCGATCCAGGTAGTTGCTTATTATGAAGTGGTAAAATAAATAGTTTTCTTAAAAGTTTTGTTTGAATTTCTTTAGCCAAAAGCCCCCTACTTTGATTTTGGGATTAGGAGGGATTTTGATACACCCATTGACTTATCTCTAAGATTTAACACAGAACCAAGAAAATATGAAAAGTCACTGTTTATATGTAGATTAATCAGTCATATTCATAAACATGAAAGATTTTTGTATTCATTTGCTGAATAAGATATCAATTTCTATAGAATCTTGATACATTTTAATTGGTTATATCTCCTGTACTGTCATATGCTAAGTACTCCTAGTGTCATATGTCCATGGCAAAATCCAAATGTAAACACTTGAATTTAACAAAAACTAAATAAAAAAGAGGATAAAAGCAAATAATAGTGACTGCTAAAATTATTTACGTAGTATTTTGAGTTCTAAACTATACTTAAAGAAGTTTTTAGTGTTAATGCATATTAAACTTGACTCTTTAGATTTGGTAACTAAGCTTATATTGGCTATAGATAAGATCAAAGTTGAGATGAATAAGAAAAGTGATTAACTTCGTATCTGGGTCAACCATGGCAGAAAGTCCAAAATGAGAGGTAGGAAAATCTAAGTAGGAAAGCCTTTGGCACCAGGAGGTACAGGGAGTTCCCACAAGACAGTTAATTTATAATAACTCTTTAAAGGTGATCATATATGGGGCTCCTGGAATATATAAGTAAACAAATCATTATACTTGGATGATACCAGTATCTAGTAACAATTTACCATAACATTTATTTAACTATAATATCCTGTCTTTCAACCATTCTAAATAAAAACATGTTAGTAGTATAAAAGTTATCTCTGAGGGGCTAAATCCATAAAAGATACACATTATCCAATCATTTCAAATAAAGCAGAAGATTCTAAGGGTGGTTTCCAAGGATGATTGAATCTCCAAATTCTATTAATAAGACTAAAATAACAGAACTATAGTGGTATTTTTGAGATATTTTTCCAATGGTTAAGTTCCAGGGTTCTAAGAAATAGGATATTTTTAAAGAATAGCAGAGCAGAGATTTTTTTTCCCCCCCAAAGAGCAAAGAAAAAATTATGCTTTCAGGTTTTGGGTAAAAGAAAAAAGGAATTCAAAAAATCCCATCATGATATCCTCATACAAAATACTTGGTGGATATAACTCCAATTAATACTAATGATACAAATTTCATGATCTGTCTCCAAACTGTTAACATACAACCTAAACTCTGAAATCTCTTAACTTGTCATTTCTTGAAATTTCCCCTTATCTTAATAAATATCCATGAGATATAGAAACTAAGAAGTACCATACAGGTTTTCCTTTCTAATTCTGGTTTTCTCTTGTTGATGCTCTTGACTCAGGAAACAACCAGAGGATGCCTCATTCTCTCACTGCCATTTTTGTTCTTTAAAGGATAACTGATGACCACCAGTTGTGTTCTCTCCCAATTACCAAAGTTGCCAAAATTTTTCTGTAGGTAAGCCTAGAGTTTCTGGTCACATTTATCTAATTCTCAATACTCCCAGTTTACACACACACACACACACACACACACACACACAAACACTGAAATGGTTTTATCAATGTCAAGAGTTTCTGTTATCTTAGATTTCTGATTCCTCACTTTATAGTCATCTGAATCTATTCCAAGAGATCTGGTAAGGAACCGAAGGCATTCTATTGACTGGTTTTCCCAGAGTCACATTCCCTACTAACTTCTTTATTTGTTTCTCTGAAGTGAAAGCCTTCATGACAGCTTCTGTCCTTCAAAATTTTCCAATATTTTATAAGTAGGCAAAATTTGAATCTCAGCATTGGCACGACTTGGAGACCATGTTACAAAAATAACTATAGTTGAATATCAATTTGTTAGAAGAGAATATTTCAGTTGCATGAAACATAGAAACTACTTAAGCAGGCATAGGGAGAAAATAAATGCTTTGTAATTCTAATGTACAGAGATTCAAGCAAAGGCATCAGGATATTGTCCATCTATTTATGGGTTAGACTTCCTATCTTCTCTGCTGGCTTCATTCTTTAACAGCCTCTCTCAACATTGTGAGCCCTACCTATGTCAAGGTGAGTTTCCTATCAGTTGAGTTTCAGTGAGGATAGAATTATCTTTCTTTAATAGTTCCGAACAGAGGCTTGAGAAGGAATACCATTAGCATTTTGGGTTACGTGGCCATCCATGGATTAATTGTTGTGGTCAGAGAAGTGATATGCCCTGAATGAGTAGGCCTCGTTCTCTGTAAATCAGTAGTTGAGGTCAGTCATACATGGCCACATAAACTGAGAAGAAGAAGGTTTCCTATTAGAAAACCAAGGCACAAATATCGAAAGAAAGGGTAAAGGGTGGTAGGCATCTATGTTCACCAATGTTGATAAAAATACTCTTGGTGCAGTATCTTTATCAGTACAGGAATTTTCTTACAAAAGATAATTTTCTTGTTGAAAAATAAGAAAAAAAAGAAAAAGTTCAAATTTCTACTTAAAAGATCTTCTTAATTCATATCCCAGGGACCTAGACTTTATCCTGTCCTTTGCATTGCTTTTGAGAAGGCACAAGCATGATTTTAATAAACACATTTTCATCTTTTCCAGCCTTTGGCCTTGTGACTTTGTATCAGCAGTGTAAATGTTACAGGAATTGGATTGTCCATTTGCAAAGAGGAAAAAACCTGGCAATGTGTGTTGGTGGAGAATCAATTCTAGAAATAAATAGACTATAACCCCAGCATGTTAACCTTGATATCTAAGGAAATATCACACATTCTGACAATGCATCATAAATGACATCTCTTCCTCATAGGAACCTTCTTCCAGATTTAGGTATGGTGGTGGGGTTCCCATGTTACCCTCATTACCTTAAGTAGAAAATTGTTGGGGAAATCCATATTTCCAGTTTTATAGAATATGAAATCTTGGTAAGGTTTGGAGATTTCTCCTTTATTGATGTCAATCCTCTTAAAGCATAAGATATAGAGGTAGCAAGTATAGGCTTGTGAGGACAATCTAAAAGCTAGTTCCAGATCTCCTGTGATCTATGCATGTATCTGTGTATAAGTAACTTTAACAATTGGTATTTCAGACATTACATTACAGTAAATTGGAGACCATGCTACAAAAATAACTATAGTTGAATATCAATTTGTTAGAAGAGAATATTTCAGTTACATTAGTAACTCCCCTATCTTTATGACATAATTCATATAAGGATAGACTAGTGCTGTGACTACTAATTGAAAAATTATAAAGTATTACAAAAATGCAAAGTAGTCCCTTATCACTCTTGATATTATTTTTGTCACCTCCAATTTTACTGCCATCTTTATATATGGTATACATAGCTGTTTCCTACAATCTTAATAGTCATAAATTCCACTCCACAGCCTCTAAAAGAATGCTAATAATCCCTAAGTTTCTATCTTTAGCCCAAAATTCTCTTGTGATTACTAGATACATACGCCAGCTGCTGATTTAGCACTGAGATATCTGATGGGCCTCATACTTAGCATAGCCAAAGTGAAGTGTGATGTTCCTCCTCCAATCCTTTCTCTCCCTATCTTCTCTCATGAAGTAAAGTAAATTGCAAATCACCTGTTGTTTGGGTCAAAAATTTGTCATTCATCTTTTATTTTTCTTCTTACCTCTCTCATTCAATTCATCAGCAATATCCCAAAATATATCTACCATCCCCTTCACTTTTTACCACTTTAAGAAGGCCTTCCTTCATCCACTCTCTCTCTCCCTATAGGGTGCATTTAAGGAAGGCAGGCTTGGTGGTTCATTTTATATTGATCATTATTATATTGATTATCATTGATCATCACATGATACTAACCCTAAAGCAGCTATTTTGATAGTTGGGCCAGGAATTAAATTAAGAGGTGTCTTTTTTTTTTTTAATATTTTATTTATTTATTTGACAGAGAGAGAGATCACAAGTAGGCAGAGAGACAGGCAGAGAGAGAGAAGCAGGCTCCCCGCTGAGCAGAGAGCCCAATGTGGGGCTTGATCCCAGGACCTTGAGATCATGACCTGAGCTGAAGGCAGCGGCTTTAACCCACTGAGCCATCCAGGCATCCCAAATTAAGAGGTGTCTTAAAGCTTCTGCTGGACAAAAGTACTCTAAATTTGATCGTGACAGGCTAGACTAAGATAATCAGGAATTAGTGAGTTTTACTGTGAAAACATCAGCTAACAACAGGATATATGACAACAGAATCTGAGCAAGTCTGTAGGAGGAAAAGGAAATAAAAATCTATGGAGCTGGAAAAGTGCATGTATGTGGGTGTGTCTGGGTGTGTGTGTGTGTGTGTGTGTGTGTGTGAAGTATGTAAGTATATGCAACTTTTAAGAGGGAAAGAAGGAATAAGTTTAGACGTTGCATCCTTGGGATAGAGGACTGCTAGGTTTAGTATTGTGACCTGAATGAGTTTCCAACTCAGGAGTCTCGCTTATATAGCTTTTGAAATTATCATTTTTTTTTCCTTAAAATTAACTATCATTAACAGGCAACCAAAGCCAGTCCATGTTCCTTGTAGTATGAAAAAATAAAATGCCGTCTTTAAAATAGTTATTGCAAGTTAACTTGTAAGGTAATGGATCCTTATAAAGGCTTGGAGGTTATCGAACTGGCAATGATACAAGGCTGAAGGTGGTAGCATGTAGTAGCTCATGATTGGTCTGTGAAGTTGGTGACTAAGCTGTTAGATGAAATATTTCTCTACCAAAAGACTAAAAGCAGAGCTTTGGCTGCAGCTTTGGAATACTTCACCGTGTTATGTAATGCAGGCACAGTAGTTGGAAAGGTTTACTTCTCATACCTCAAAATGACTACAGTAGAAAAAACACAAGACAAAGGGGAAAAAGACAGAGTATTATCATATAAACATTTTAAGGTATGTTTTCTCCCTATAACTGATGCTCTGAGATAACATAAAAGTAGCCCTTGAGATATGTGTGGTGCATTTTAAAGAAAATCTGGGTCTGAAGATGATAGGCTTTCATGGTCAAGATTAGAACCTTATGGTCAAAGGTCTGGCACTTGAATGGGATTATTTAGGAAGTATTGAAAGTGCCCGGTGTTTGGAGATGCACAACACTTAAAAACCAAACAAAACTTAACTTATCACCACAAGTAGAACAAATGCTATACGAATGCCTGTGGACCTGAGAGAAATGTCAAAAAATCAGATTAACAAAGAAAGAAATGGATTATAGGGGAATTTTTATAGAATCTTCTAAAAGAAACCAAGGAAGAACTAAATAAATATGAATTTTAAGGGATCCTGATGAGAAAGCTTATCAAATAGGTAATTATACTGAGATGATTGGTTCCTTGTTTGTTTGTGGAGGTGCATGGGGAGATAACACACTGTTCATCCGGTGTGTTAATATGAGCCATATTTGGTAGCTTTCATAACTTTTTGGGTTCACGGATACAAACTTAAACCCAGTAGTGGCACATGCTGCTCAACACTAAAGAAATAAAAGACCACCAGCTATGGGAGGAAAGAAAGTGGAATTCCCATTTATCACATGCATCTGGCTGACTCACTCCTGATTTAAAATCCCTTCCAGGATGCAAAATAATATTTTTGCACTGCCAGTCATTTAAGAAAAAAATCTTCAGAGGTTAAAATAGCCCTTCCCTGATAGTCCTACCTGAGCCCAAAAGATGCTAATGAGTAAGAACAACTGATATAGTCCTACTGACCATAGCAGGAATGGGAGGCTACCAGGCATATGTTCAGTTAGAATTGAATATTTCATGCAGCTAAAAGACATTAATCATGAAATCCCAAAGGCTTAACACAGCAAACGTTTATTTCTCACTCAGGCAGTGTTAGGGAAAATAGGCTGAAAAGGTATGCAAGGATTTTTACCAACAAAACCAGTAGGTGGCCCAGGTTGCTTTTCGTCACAGCCTATGGAGTAGAACTACCATATGACTATGCAAATTGAAAGGAGCCTAGAAAATGTCAGTCAGAATACAGGTGAACATTATTGTTTCTGTCATCGTCAGCCACCCTGGTCTCAAACTCTCCCCTTACTCCCTTTTCCATAGAGGGAAACAGCCCTTACATTTTTTGAGTATGCAGCTCAAAGTTTAGGATACTTAGGTAACATATGGTGCTCTCTACATTGACCTTACAGTTGGTTCCCCTTGGTCTCAAGACCAGTTAACTTAAAAAGACAGGTTATCCCACCACATCCAATATGCAATGGTAAATAGGATTGATGTAGCTATAATAAATAATTCAAGACGGAGAAAAATTACATAAATACTCTGAAAATCCACTGGGCAGACACTGTGTGAGTCCCCACCCCAAAAAAGGAGACTGTTGATTGGGCCCAAATTTCTCACCCTGAGAATTGTTCCACTGTCCAACACCCTCCAAGATTCTTTCCCCTCTAATAGTCTTCGCTCTGTATTATTCATCTTGAGTATATCTCAGGCTGGGAAATAACCTCCTCTTGGGTGCTGTGCAGCTTTCTCAACCCACTTTTTGCCGTAAAAGGTTAGTGTCCCAATGCTCTTTTAAGTTATAGTCTCTTATAGTCTGGATTCTAAAACCTGGTGACTATGCTTCTAATCAACTGTATGTCATCTGTATCACATGACAATAATCCTGCCTACAGTTCTATTTCAAATATACTTTTCATGCTGGACATAATTCCTTGCTTTTTATTACCCTCTCCCTCTTTCTTACCACTCACACTATCACACACTTAATGGATTTAAAGATGGGTACCTTGAGTTTATGTGATTAATTAAAAGAGCCAGTTGTTATTATAAGCTTCCCTACTAATTATTTCATAAACTGAGAGGATTTACTGGGTGCTGCACCTTAGTCTGATCTTTCCCCAGAGGCAGTCCAATCAGTCAAAAGGTTTTGCTAGATATCTGTTAAATTCTCTCATTCTGGTATTCGACTCTCAGCTTATGACCCGAGATCAAGAGTTGAATGCTCTACCAACTAAGCCAACCAGGTTCCCCTTGAATGTTTGCACCAGAAAGTTGGCTTTTCTAACACTGGAACTACTTCTTCAATTTCTAAAATTTCTCCATTCCCTTCATTTCTGTTCACAAAGCCAATAGTCCTTCCTTGAGTTCAACTCTTTCCTGCAGTACATCCTGGTGCATCTGAAAACAAGCAAAGCCCACTGCTAATGTCCTTTGCCAAGCTCTTTGTTCAGAGCTAAAAGTTCATAATATAGGAATTGTTTTCCAAGTTCCCACAGATAAGAGTATTGCCTAGCATTTTGCCATTTTATTATGTGGGTCACTACCTTCTTGGACTTATAGTTTATTTGCCCCCACTCTCAACAATGAGCTTAACTATTAAACTAAAGCCATGCATTTTAGGCTTTTGTTTGTTTCAACAAATTCTTCTTTTTCTCTTTCTCTTTTTTTGTTTTTAATAACCAGTAGGAAAGGCTATGCTGTGATAATTATAACCCCCAAATAATTCTACAAACCTGACAGATGACATTTATGGTTTTCAAGACAAACTCTTTCTTTCTTATGCTATGCTCCATTATCTTGTGCCTTCATTATTGAAACACACACACACACACACACAAATGACCTTTTTTTTTTAAAGATTTTATTTATTTATTTGACAGAGAGAGATCACAAGTAGGCAGAGAGGCAGGCAGAGAGAGAGGGGGAAGCAGGCTCCCCGCTGAGCGGAGAGCCCGATGCAGGGCTCCATCCCAGGACCCTGAGATCATGACCTGAGCCTAAGGCAGAGGCTTTAACCCACTGAGCCACCTAGGTGCCCACAAATGACCTTTTTAACTGTTGTAAAAAGAGACTAGAGAACCATGCATGTTTGTCTGTAGGTTTATTTTTACTGATTCAGCCATATATTTTCTTTTCTACATAACCCAATGGCCAGGGCTCATGGCTCTATAAAGTATTTTAAAATTTAGGGGTGCAAATGCTTATATGGTAAGTATTATAGTCTCTCCCACAGAAGACTCATATGGCACCTGTTAAGTGTCAGAAGTGGTCATGATCCGTGGCTAGGAGACTTCAATCTCATTTAATAACTAGACAAAGTGTACTAGATAAACTGTATCCATAGCTCAAGGCTAGAATGGGCTTGCTATAGGGAATATCTTGAAAGGTCATTAAGAAAGAAAATCCTCTCGTTTGGAATACTATTTTAGTACATTACCACCATAAAATAATCGTAGCCCTTTGGACAGAGAGTAGCTCAAAGCAAAAAGATAAACATTAATAGGTGAATCATTCAGCCAAAAAAAGGCTTTGTGAAATAGTTCTATCCAGCAGGGCCCTCAGTATTCTATTGTGATAAGTTAGGAAAATCTTATTTCTTTTCAGGACTTCTGAATATGAGATGAGGAGAGCCAGTCACCAGGAGATATAGAAGCAAAGATAGATAGGTAGATAAAAAGGGTGACTGAGTGAGCTGATTGGCACAGCCGAACAGTAAGCAAGAAATATTTTTATTTCAGTACATTAAAAGACAACAAGGTCACTAGAGCCTTGTATTCTTAGATGTGTCTTATATATAAATGTCCATTTACGGAGGTAGAGTAAGTGTCTCTATTCCTTACAGTTTGAAATATCCTGACTCATGTAAAAAGTGAATATGTCCGTGTTATGGACTGAATTATATCCCTTCAAAATTCATACATTGAAATCCTAATCCCAAATGTGATGATATTTGAAAATAGGGCCAATAAGGAGGTAATGAAATAGAGTCATAAGGTTAGAGCCCTTATAAGATGAGCAAGAGACACCAGAGCTTTCTCTTTTTCTTTCTGAACGCACACAAAAGAAAGGCAATGCGAGGACACGGTGAGAAGTTGGCTATCTACAAAACAGGAGAAGAAGCCTAAGATGGAGCCAGCCCTTACGACACTGCGATCTTCAACTTCTACTTCCAAAACTGTGCGAAAGTAAGTTTATGCTGTTTAAAACATTTAATCTCTGGTATCTTTTTATAATAGCTCAAGTAGATTACTATTATTATGGTAACTAATATGTCTTGTTGTCAGCATGCTGTTTACTGTTTCTTCTTTTCTTTTGTCTTAAGAACCTCTTCCCACAAGTTTATTATTGTTTCACAAAAAAAAATTATGTATTTATTTATTTTTTGCTTTGATTTTGCAGCTTATGGTAGTATAATGGTTAGAAGATCAACAAAGACAACCCATGGGCTTTACAAATTAAAACACTAAACAAATGTGAACATTATTAGTATTTTAATAGTCCTCATGGGTGTTGATGTGGAAAATTGAGGTAATTACATGGACCGGTGACCCTTGATATTTACAATATATATTATATAATGATATTTTGTTCACTGCTTCACTTTTTGGAAAGGTTTGTCTAAATGTATTTTTTATGAAATAGTAAACTTTTTTCTATTTTAATTATATTTACTAAAGTCATACAACAAATTATGAACACTTATCATAATGCCACACGCAGAACTAGGCACTAAGGAGTCATCATTCAGCAAAATAGACAAAAGTCCCTGCCCTCATGGAGCTTGGTAAGAGGAGACAGTCAATAAATATTATAAATCTGCTAAATATCTGATAGGTGATATGATAATCTGCACTATCATGTTGGAGAGGAGATTTAGGTGGGAGGAATTCAAATTTAACTGAAGGTGGCTTTGGGGTAGAAAACCTGAAGCAGATATGAAACAATCATGTACATATCTGAAGGGAAGATCATTCAAGGCAGAGGGAACAATTCACGCAAAGACCTGAACTGAGCATGTTGGTCTTGTTTAAGATGTAGCAAGGAGGTCAGTGTGGCTGGAGGAGTGTGATGAGGGGAAAGCAGCAAGATATGGGATCAGAAAGGAAATCATGTGGGTCCTTGTCCATTGAACAATTTGGCTTTTGCCCTCGGAGAGATGGAAACAACTGAAATGTTGAGTAAAGCAGTGACTTGCCCTGATTTATACTTTTTTTTTTTTTTTTTTTTAGAGCAGGGGTAGGAGCGGAGGGAGAGGGAGAAAGCAGGCTCCACACCCAGTGTGGAGCCCAATATAGGGCTCCATCTCACAACCCCGAGATCACAACCTAAGCTGAAATCAAGAGTTGGATGCTTAACTGACTGAGCCACCCAGGCACCCCTGCCCTGATTTATATTTTAACAAGATAATTCTGGCTACTGCAATGAAAATAGACTGAGAGAAGGCAAGGGGATAGACATGAAACCTGTTAGGAGGCCACCTCAATAACTGGGGAGAGATTATAGTGACTTGTATCCAGGAGCATTGGTGTGAAGGAATTGAGAAGATTACTAGTTTGGACACACTCTGAACATAAAATCCTTAGGATGTGCTGATATACTAGATATGAAGTATGACAGGAGTGAAGAGTAGCTCTAAAATTACTGATCAGAACATGTCATCCATTAACTGAGATGGATTAGGTGGGAGGAAACACATGTATTGGAGAATTAACAGTTAGGACAGTTAACAGTTGTTAACTGTTGACAATGTTAAGTTTCAAATATCAAGTATGGCTGTATGTAAGATGTTAGGTGGGTAGTTAGATATTTCATTCTGGAATTGAGGGGAATGGAACAGAAACATTTGAGAGTTGTCAGTGAATAAATCATAGTTGAAACCACCGCTTAGGATGATACTCCAGAGGAAGAGGTAAGATGAAAACCTCCAGGGTCGGACTGTGTGACACAACTGGAGATTCTGATAGATGCAGCAACTTTTATGAAACTATTATCAAGTCTTTATTTCACTATTTCTTGATTGTATTATATCTAAATTACTTTATAGAATAATTCTGGATATTTAGTTCTTAACATATAAAATAAGCCTTTAGTGAATCAAAAAATGTGTGCTTTAAGGCTAAGTCAGTTGTAGTATATCTCCCATTTAGGTCTTAGTAAATTTTTATATCCTTAAGTTTATTGATTTTATGAATTTCCTGAAGTATGTTTGCTTTTACTTTTTCAGCCTTGTCATTTTAGATTGTGGAATATAATTTGTTGATATTTCTGAGTATCATTTTGGGATAAGCCATGATGATTGAAGTTTTCAGGAAGCTTACAACTTAGTTGGCAATAAACAAAGATATATAAATAAATAATTTCAGATATGTTATATGTTAAAAGGAAAATACAAAAGGGTAAAGTGATAGGGAGTGACAGCAGTGGGTGACAGGCAATCTGTTTCATGTTAGTGATCAGGAAAAGCCTCTCT
The DNA here is from genome assembly GCA_028534135.1 of Potos flavus. Classification (NCBI taxonomy): domain Eukaryota; kingdom Metazoa; phylum Chordata; class Mammalia; order Carnivora; family Procyonidae; genus Potos; species Potos flavus. The sequence goes on along the minus strand of CM052883.1, from coordinate 83,914,520 downwards.
ATGATGATATTTGAACAATGAGCTGAATAATGGAAAAGATCCAGTGTGGACATACACATAGACACACATACACAAGTAATAGGGAAGATCGTTACAGAGAAAGGGAAGAGCAATTGTAATAAATGTATAAGTATTCATTCATTTAGCAAACATTTACATAATAACTGCTAGATGCTACAATTTAAATAATGTAGTCCCAATTCTTGAAAATCTTATTGTCTGTTGGTCTAATGAGTACTGTTATCAAGCTTTACTATTCAATATCAACAACTAATTACCAGAACACATGGAGGTGTGAGTTGAGTATTGAGCAGCAGTTTTTCTTCATTAAAAACCAAGTCTCATGTTCCTTGGGAATAGCTAGGTCATTGTCTCAGGTCTACTCCTGTTTTCTTTTGCCTTTCTGCCATTTGTTCTTATTTATATGCATTTATGCAAAGATCTACACATTCTTTGTGAAATCTTTTCCCTGCCAGGTACTTCACTGATAGGACATTGATGCTCTTTGCCCTTCATTTTATACCCCTTCTACCTGCTGCATACTTTGAACATCACACACTTTCTGCACTTTCAGTATATTCCTTTCTGTATAATGTGGTTTCCCGCAGAATGTAATTTACTACCTTGTCTTTTCCTCAGTATTATCATCTGTTCCATCTACATACTGTCCCTATTTCTTAAACTTTTAGTTTTAGAATAGTTTTAGGTTGACAGAAAAGTTTTGAAGATAGTACAGAGTACTCGTATACTCGTAGGAGTACCCAGATTCCACTGTGATTAATATCTTGCATTAGTATGGTACATTTGCAACAATTAATGAACCAATACTTAATTTATTTAGATTCCCTTAATTTTTACCTAATTTGCTTTTTGTCCTCCAGGGTCCCATCCAGTGTATCACATTCCTTTTAGTTGTCATGTCTCCTTTGGCTCCCCTTGGCTATGACAGTTGCCCAGTCTTTCATTATTTTTGATGACCTTGACAATATTGAGAAGTCTTGGTCAGTATTTTGTGGAATGTTCCCCAGCTTGAGTTTGTCTGATATTTTTCTTATGATTAGGTTGGGTCTGAGTTTTGGGAGGAAGATCACAGAGGTAAGATGACATTCTCATTACACCAAGGGGTACATAGTACTAACATTGACTTATTGATGCTGATGTTGACCTTGATGAGCTGGCTGAGATAGCGTTTGTCCGGGTTTTTCCTCTCCGCTTAGTGTATTGTACATAGTGTAATAAAGTTTCTGTGCACAGCCCACGCTTAATGAGTAGAGAATTTTCTACCTCTTTAAAGGCAAAGTATCTACCTAAATTATTTGGAATATCTCTACATAGCAGATTTGTCTCTTTCTTTTTTTTCTTTCATCTATCATCTTATCATTTATTTAACTATTTATGTTAGTATACATCAATGGATATTTATTTTGTGGCTCAGTTTATTTTGCTTTACCCTCTTGTCCCACCTCAAAAACAAAGAAGACTTTTTGCCTTTTTTTTTTTTTTTTTCCTTTTTAAATTTGCCTTTTCTTTGTCAGAGAATGCCAACACTCGGGGCTTACTTTGGACTTTGGGCTAAGGAGTTGTTCTTGCCATGTAGTTCTGGTATTTTCTTTGGGAGCCAAAAAGAGCCCAACTTTTTCTGACACACAGACAGCAGTAGCTTTTCATCATCTCATTGGCTCAGGAGAAGTAAATATAGGCTGAATTAGGAGACTGAAGGAAGGCAAACAGCACTGAAGTCCCATGCCTGATAGTTCCTTATTATCCAGCCTCCAGGATGGGCCAACTTTTCTACTGTGAAACTGTCCCCCCCCCCAAATATATTAATATATTTAAGAAGTACTCTTTAATTTCACTTTCCTTGTATTCATTTTTTAAAATATCTCTGCTAACTCTACAACCTCTTGAAATCTGGTTTCAGTTCTGCATAAGGCAGAATTTAGTATAAAACTAAAACTGACTCTAAAAGTGTAAATGTTTCTCTACTGCCATATCAGCAAATATTCAACATTTTAACAACATACTCCATACATAATGATTTAAGTTCTTGGTGGGTTTTGTTTTTATTGGGCAGCCACTGTTTTCTTCACCAGAAATACTGGTTAAAAATGTACAAAGGGCTCTTCTGTGAATCTTCTGGCCCCACCTATAGTTCTCCTTGTCACCGTTGTGTCAGAACAAAACTTTCCTCTTGGCAAAATCAAGATCAATATCCTGGTTAGTACTATGGCCCCCTTTCTCTGAATTTTAGTCTGGTTGCATTAGGATTCCAGGACAGGGGCATTATCAGCTTCAAATTTAATGGGAATTTTCCTTGATAATTCCAGCACTAGTCAAAAGTCTGCAGTGTTACAAATTGGCGAGTGAAATACACTTCTAATTATTAACTCTCAGGAAATTTTATCTGAATCTCTTTCATAATTTCTAGTGTTATATTGTGTATTTTAGACATGTAAGCATGCTCCCTCTTTCATTTGTTAGTTGAAAAATTAAGACAGATTCCATTTTTTAATTAACATATGTTTTTCATGATATAGGGAAAAAAATACACCATTTTAATAGAACCCTGAAGTAAGCTGATTGCAGTTACCACATTTGCTATAATGTTAATAGTTGTTTTAAGAAATTTTCTTACCTATGTTGCCTGGGTGGCTCAGTCAGTTAAGCATCCAACTTCTTATTTTGGCTCAGGTCATGGTCTCAGGATTGTGAGATCGAGCCATGAGTCTGGCTCCACTCTCAAGGGGTAATCTTCTGGGGATTCTCTCTCTTCCTCTCGCTTTGCCCCTCCCCCTACCCATGTGCCAAATTTTGCATGCTCTCTCTCTCTCAAAATCAAAATAAATAAATAAAATCTTTAAAAAAGTAATTTCTTTCCTTTCTTCATCCCTTTCTTTTCAGGCAAGAAGCCATTAGGTAATTTATACACATGTTCGGCCCTAAAGGTGGTGGATCATAGCTCCCCACTCCTTAAGTGTGAGGTGCACACACTGAATTCTTTCCAAAGAGTACAGTATGTAAAAGGAGGAAGAAGTAACTTTACAGGAAAAACCTGGCAAATACTTTCTATAGGCCATCAAGGTTAATAGCAAGAGTAATAAGTCCTGTTGATAGTATGTACCTTTTGATATAATGTGATGGTAATGGCACTTGATTTCTGTGGTATTTCTCCAAAGTAACCATAAAACTCCAATATAATCATAAGGAAAAAAAAAGAAAATCCCAACTGAGGAAAATTCAACAAAATACCTGGCCCATACTTCTGAAAACTATCAAGTTCATGAAAAAACCATGGAAATCTGAGGAACTGTCACAGTCAGGAGTCCAAGGAGATACGATTGATGACTAAATGTAATATGGGATCCAAGATGAGATTCCAGAACAACAATAGGAGCAGCAGCAACAACAGGCCACTAGGTAGAAACTAAGGCAAATTCAGTAAAGTATGGACTTTAGTTAATAATAATGTCTCACTATACCAGTGAGTTATCAAACTGCCTTACATTTCCTTTCCAGTTTTATTTTCTATTGCTCCCTTATATGATTCTTCAGCTCTAGTTAAAGTAGTCTAGTCATGTCTCTCTACCCACAGTCTTATTTCCTGTGTCCACATCTTTGTTCACATTAGCTTTCCTACCCATCATATATTCAACCAAAACTTCTTCCCCACCCTACTCCCATCTCCCAGTCAAACACTAATTTTCAATTTAAAATCATTTCTGTTTGTCCTTACATTGCCTTAACTGAAAGAAACTTTCTTCCACACCTGTAAGAATTATTGTCTGTGTTGTTTATTTCACTCTTCATATGCTAGTTTACACAGTTATTTTTCCGTATGTATTTTAGAAGGCTGTATGTTAGTTTCTACACATCTGACCTTGTTGAACATATACTACATTTCCTAGAATTACCTTTCTTTATAGTTCCACTTTAGAGTTGATCACAAGAGAAACGTGTGTGAGATATGGAAGGTAAAAGTGAAGTATCTCTGGAGGTTGGTATAAGGTGTATGCGCTATTGTAGCTCATATGTGTTGCTGATCTTCTGGCTCATCTTGCTTGGGTGGGGCACCAACCTGGCCTCTAGGTGTTCAAATCCCACAGGACCTCCTCCATCCAGTTCTGGGCCAAGCACAAGTGCAACTCCATAATGAAAGGTTCTAACTTGTGTAGGTCATCAGAGTAATCAGGGCTGAATCAGATTCAGTTTCAATTTGTCCTAATGAGTTTCCTTAATCAATTTCATTTTTTTTCTCTCTTATTCTACCTCACATCTAGCTCTCCTTTCTGTCTGCTGATCTTTCTGACCCTTAGTGTTCATGGTCTTGCATGAACTTCATATCACTATTCAGGTGTGCAAACTCTAGGACAACAACTAAAAATACACACACACACACAAACACACACACACACGTGTATATATATAAAATTAAAATGATGAAAAGGAAACGAAATCATATAAAATATTCAGTTAAAACTCCTAGAGAGCAGATAAAGAAAGGACAAGAAAAAAAAAAAACACAATTAATAGTAAATAGCTAAAAATCAGTAGATATTAAACCATATGTATTAATAATCATTTTTAATGTGACTGGTCTAAATACACCATTTAAAAAATAGAGATTGTCAGAGAGAATAAAAAACAAGACCCATCTATCTATTATCCAAAAAGAAAAAAAATACCCTACTTTAAATACAAGAACTCAGCTAGGTTAGAAGTAAAGAGACAGAGAAAGATATATCGTGTTAACACTAATGAAAAGAAAGATGGAGTAATGGAATAGTTATTTTAATTTCAGGCAAAGACCACAGAGCAGGCAAATCATCAGAAATAAAAAAAAAAGGGGGGGGGCATTACATAATGATAAAGAGGTCAATTCTCCAAGCAGACAAACAATCCTTAATGTGTATGTACTTAATACCAGGGAATCAAAATATGTGGAGCAAAAACTAATAGAACCAGAAGAGAAAATAGACAACTATCATAAATGGATCCAGCAGGCAGAAAATCAGCGAGGACACAGTTGAACCCAGTAGCAACATCAGTGAATTGGATCTCATCACCATTTACAGAATACTTCACCAAACAAAAGTAGAATACATCTTCTCAAGTTCCCATGGAACATTTAGCAAGATATACCGCATTCTGGGTCAGAAAACATACCCTAATATATTTAAAATAATAGAATGTAGACAGTGTACACAATATGTACTTTCAGACTGCAATGGAGTGAAATTAGAAATCAATAAAAGAAAAATAGCCAGAAAATCACAAATATATACTTGGAGATTGAAAAACATAATTTTCAATAACACATGGGTCAAAGGGACAATCTTAATAAAAAATAATTTTTGAGCTTTAAATTATAGTGAAAACATATCTACCAAAATTTGTGGGATACCAAAAAAAGTTTTTTTTTTCCTTTTTTTTTGAAATCAGAAAAACTTTCAAGGTTTTAACATGTGGCACATTTCTTGAATAAAATGAAAACTTTTCGATACATTGAAATATAAATCACCATTACATACAACAAAAACAATAAGATTACAGAATCCCTGGAATAGCCATGGTCTTATTCTCAGATGCTTCCTCTATCTGCCAAATGTGTTCTGCTAAATACATAACTCACCATGTCTTCTGGGGTCACACTCAGCCAAGGCTGTAGCCCAAAGAGCACTCATTTGCCTGGACTGTGGTGTTGTTGGCTCTGCTCAAAAGCAAGGCAGTTACCAGCATATTCAAACAGTGTATTGAACATCCTTTAAATATCAATTGAGAACTGTGAAGGCAACATAATAATGTTATCAGAAAGAATTTAGCGATTAAGGGCAGCTGTGTAATGCTTGAGACTGAAAAGTGGCTCACCAGCTTCATGTCTTTGGTTTCTTGGGCAGTGACCACTGAAACAGCAAGATGGATGGAAAACTATAACATTGAATACATACAATAGAAAAGAATGAACGTCTGAAAACAATAAGCTAAGCTTCCACCTTAGAAAACCAAAATAAAATAATAACTTAGCTTAAAGGAACCAGAATAAAATCAATAAAAATAGGAGCAAAATCAATTATATTGAAAACCAGGAAATGATGAAGTCAACAAAATCAAAACCTCACTCTTTAAAAAGATCAATAAAATGGATATACTTATAGCCAGAGAACCGAGAGAAAGAGAGAGAGAGAGAGAGAAACAGAAAATCAAAGGCCTAATAATCAGGAAAGCCAGTAGTTTAAGTTCTAGTCTAAAGCTGGGAGGCTTGATATCCAGTTTGGGTCTAAAAGACAGGAAGACAGACACCCCAGCTCAGAGCAGCCAGAAAGTAGTTATCTCTTACTTAGCTTTCTTGTTCTATTTGGGTTTCTAGTTGATTGGATGAGGCCCCTCCACATTAAGGAAGGCAGTTTGCTTCACTCCGTCTATGGATTGAAATGTCAAACACATTTAGAAACACCCTTATGGACACACCCAGAATTATGTTTGACCAAATGTCTGGTTATCTAGTGGTCCAGTCAAGTTGACACATGATGTTAATCACCACATGTAGTATGAAAAATGAAAGAGAATTCATCATTACTGAGTCCATGGACATTAAGGGAAAATAGAATAATATGAACAATTAGATGAACTGGACTAATATCTTGAAAGTCACAAACTATCAATAACTAAACAAGGAGAAATAATCAGAAAAGATTCATAACTATTATAAAAACATAAGCAATAATCAATACTTTTCCAAAATTAAAAAGTAATAGGCCCAGATGGTAAATTCTACTGAATTTTTAAGGAAAAAAATCATTCCAATTTTCGGTAACATCTTCAAGAAAATTTATGCAGATGGAACATCTCCTAACTCATTTATGAAGCCAAAATTGTCACAAAATTTGATAAAGAAATGACAAGAAAACAGCTACAGACCAGTATCTCCTATAAATGTATATACAGAATTCTCAGCAAACTATTTGCAAATCAAATCCAAGAATGTATAAACAGAAATATTCCCAATTGCCATTGGAATTTATTCCAGATTTGCAAGTCTGATTCAACAGTCAAAAATGGATTTACATAATCCTTCACAATAACAAGCTAAATCATATTATATCAATGGATGCAAAAAAACGTTTGACAAAACTCCATACCCATTCAAGGTAATAGTAAGGATATGAATAGAAACTTCTTTAACTTAATAAATAATATCTCCAAAAATGGTGAGTCTGCTTCTCCCATTGCCCCTCACCCTGCTCCTGCTCTCTCTCTCTCTCTTGCTCTTTCTCTCTCTCGTTCTCTCTCTCTCTAATAAATAACTATAATATTGTTTTATTTATTTTTATTTTTTTTAAAGATTTTATTCATTTATTTGATAGAGAGAGAGAGAGATCACAAGTAGGCCGAGAAGCAGAGTGGGGGAAAGCAGGCTCCCCCCGATGTGGGGCTCGATCCCAGGACCCCGGATCATGACCTGAGCCGAAGGCAGAGGCTTTAACCCACTAAGCCACCTGGGTGCCCCTATAATATTGTTTTAAAAAAGAGAAGTACTATTTGTAATTTTATAACCATATGGTCCACCATGACTAGCCTCCATAACACACAAACCCATGCTCCCAGAAGGGCTAATGCTCCATTCTAGAAAGCATGCACTATCCCTCCCATCTTGATGTCTTTCTAATCACAGCACTAGTTGAACAGAAGCTAAGTGGAAGAGACAAGTGACCACAGATGAAAAGGAATACACTTTTTGCAAAAATAGTTGAGGAAAATCACTAAACAAATGGACCACGACTGCCTCAAAAATCAAAAATAAGTTAATTAAAAATTAAGCATACTAGGGAAGAGAAGACTCTAATTTCCAAAGTTACCATTTCATTAATATTCAAATATTTAATTCTCAACAAAAAATAACAAAGCAAGTTATGCAGTTTTACATACAGTAGTCTCTGAGGAGGCAACGATTGATCAAAGACCTACATACCAGAGTGAGTGAACCACAGAAATAAATAACCTTAGAACAGCTCTAGTTATGATCTTCACTGATTTATTGGAAAATAAATAATATTTGGGGGCTAGTAAGGTTGGAGGAGAGGTAGCCATTGGCCAGATCACGAAGGTCATACAATATGTCTGCAATGCTCACTAATATTTAGGTATCTTGCTCGATAATTCTGTGAAGCTGGATTATCTCTGATTCTCATGTTTCTTACCTGTGAAATCGACAAGTTATCTACTCATTGTTCTAAGTCCAAGATAGGAATGTGAAATTGGGGCTGCGTTGCTCGTTGTATTGCGTTCTTTCTTCTAGGTGATAGTTATGTGAATATTTTCATTTTGCATACACTCATGATTTATTCACCTTACGGCATGTGTGGTAAACTTTAATCAAAAGTTTAGAAATGTATAGCTATTTGACAGTGCTCTTGTAAAAAATAAACAAAGTAATATGTATGCATGTAAAGTATCAAGCAAAGTACCTGGTACAGATTAGTACATACCTCTTATTCTTTTTTTTTTTTCCTCTAGCCTAGCAGCCCTAGAGACTTCATAGTCCTTCTTAGAGTTTACTTTTGTTTTTAAAAGATCTGTTTATAAAATAAGTAAAATATATTTCAGAAAGAAAGAATAAAAAAAAATTGAGAATGTGCTCATTGATAAAGGAAAAAACCCAAACAAATGAATTTTACCACCAGCTGTCAAACTATCCCTACCCTTACCAAAATATTCCAGTCATCCTCTCCCGTTCGTCTAAAACACTTTTTTTTTCCCCTTCTGTGAGTAGAACATTTCATTTCTCAGATATATTTACTTAGCCTTCCTACCTTCTGCCAATTATCTTCCCTATACATTTTTGGTCAGTTTAAAAAAAAATAATAGTAAAAAGAAGGCAGAAAGGGTAACAGTGAAACAAACCAGAATCCTTCAAAGCAATGAAGGCTGAGGAAAGACTTTATATTTGGAGGTAAATAGTGTCCCTTTCAGGTTTTTCTGTTCCTTTCTATATTCAATTCCTCAGTGTTTCTGAACATCTAGTTTTTTTCCCTTGCTATTATAATAATTTTCTGCATTTATTTTTATCTGGATACTTCTCTATCATTTCAGTGGAATTTGGAGAAGGAAAAATAAATATGTGACTGACATTCTGAAGGGAAAGCACTATTTCTGATACACATTTTTAATATACAGGAAAACTTTCTTCTATAGTATTACACTGCTTTATTTTTTAGGTTTTGGAAGCAGTTACATTGGCTTTTGAAAAATGGAGATCTTTTTTTCTTTATCTCTTGTTATCATTCATCAACAGTATGAAAGAGTTTTCCTAAGACACCATCTAGGTAGCCATTCTGTAAATTTCTAAAACTTTATTTCATAAATATTAGTGTACTTATATTAAAGAAGCATGATCATAAATTATGTAATAGCAATCATAGGATGCTTTTGACTTGCCTCGATTTTCTTCTCTTAGAAACTATCCTCCCTCCAGACACCTTCACGTGAAGAAATCAACCAATCCCTAGACTCTCCATCTTATGTTATTTTCCCTGAAGAAATTCTGAGCCCATGAGCAAGAAAAAGTATACATGCACTTCCCCTAACATGACACCATTTCAGAATTGTCTCTGTAGTGTTTTTCATGCTCTGGGAAATCAATAAACCTCTGTGTTACTGTAACATAAGGGGACACTTTTCTTGAAAGGAATTTTTACAGTTTGGAGGAGGCATTAAGAGCCAGCAATAAAGGGGCGCCTGGGTGGCTTAGTGGGTTAAAGCCTCTGCCTTCGGCTCAGGTCATGATCTCAGGGTCCTGGGATCGAGCCCTGCATTGGGCTCTCTGCTCAGCAGGGAGCCTGCTTTCCCCCTCTCTCTCTGCCTGCCTCTCTGCCTACTTGTGGTCTCTCTCTGTCAAATAAATAAATAAAAATATTAAAAGAAAAAAAGAGCAATAAATCTTAATGACATAGGCTAAGACCTTTTTACCAGAAAACTTTTAGAAATATCTTCTGAGGTTGTTTCATCTCTTCTGCTTGATAATCCTAACCTAAGCTGCATCTGAGCCCCAATTTTAGTAAACTTCTCAGTCCATGAGTTTTATTTTATCCCATAAAAATTTGAATTCACCTGTCAGAGTACAAGTTATTCTCTCCAGAGCTGTCTGCCTAAAAATTCTTGGTGACATTATGTTCTTAATCTCACATCACATTTGTCCTGTCATGTTTCATAAAAAAATGTTGTTTGCCTCAGAACAAAAAAGACTTTAAAATTATCAATAGATAGAGAGTCCTGATAAAACTGACTAAAACCAACCTTGAGTACTAAGTTTCATGTTTTGTCAGGCTAGCATCCTGTAGTGGGCAAACTCCACCCTAAGGTTACTGTCCAAAATGCTTATATGAGTTCTATAGGCTTTATCCTGCCTTTATGTCCCCAAGAGTTGATTTGGGAAACAAAATCCCCTTAGAGATGTAGAAGCCATCTTGTTACTACATGAGGAAATCCAAGAAAATCACACAGAAGCTGATCAGTTGCCTTGAAATCATTTAATTACCCAATTAACCAGTCATTGGCTATCTATGTGTGTGCTTCTAATCATGTGGAGATTTTTTGTTCTGTGGACATAGTATAGACTTATTTTTGGCCCCAGTTTTCTCATCTGTAAACATGGGATAATAAACATATCTCAGTTATTATGAGGATGAGTAAAATAAAAGGAAAAAACATTTAGAAAAATGCCCATTGCATACAAAGTGTTCACTAAATGCCAACTGTTCTTAGCTTTTCTTTGTCATAGTTAAGCTTCTTTCATCAGGTGTTCTGTTATTGCAGCCACGGGTACACTAGCCGTTACAAGCATTGCATCCTCCTTACGTGTAGCAGGATTACCGGCTGGCAGCTATGAGTCGTTAACTCATATATCTATCTATCTATCTATAGATAGATAGATAGATACCCGTGGCATATACTGTAATGATAGGTTAGGTTTAGATCGTTTTTCCTTCAATGACATTAAGTGTGATTTCTCATCTAGTCTAATTAATTCATGTAAGACACTGTTCCTTTTTCTTTTATTGTTCAAAAGCATTGATAAACTGAACATCATTCTCCTCTAAAACAAAGTGGAGCAAAATAGAGCCAAGAAGAGACTTGAAATCTCCAAGTCATTCTTTTCTAATATCATATTGAAATTTCTGATGTTGTTGCCACCATTTAATCTCCACTCAAGAACAAATGTTCATCTGATTTTTTTTGGGGGGGGGTTGGGGTCATCATCGTTAGATTTATCTTTAATTGAGAAAAGCATTTTTAGAATAAGATAATATTTAAGTACAAGGAGATTCAGTAGGCTGTCTGTATCACATGCAGCTTTGCTTGTGAAACTCAACAGCTGTCAATGAACCATTGTTACTGTCTCTCTTCATTAGATTGTCCAGGTTTGTGTGACTTTTACATGGGAAAAGAAATGGTTGGTGGAGGCCTGGCTATTACTTTAGGGTCAGTGAACACCCATTTTCCTTTCTAAACTTCTTTTAAAAAGTCAAACCCCTTACTTCCCACCCCCCTGGGGCTTACTCAGTATGATTTTTGCCTAATTTATGAAGGGAATAAGAACATTGTTTTTTAACAATCACCTATTGGAGTTATGAAAGATATCTAGAATTCAAGGTGCAGTCAAATATTTCAAGGGCATTACAGTGTACTATATGCCTCGTTCAATCTTTCAGGCAGTAAATGGTACCACTCTAAGCGTGGAAATAGGAACACTATGCTGGAAATGGGTCAAAATTTGTATGATATCTTGACTTCTCATTTTTATTTTTCAACTAACTTGTAAAAATGAATAACTACTTTAATAGAAATAGCTTCTAGATTTTTTTCCCTGTTTTTCTAAAGTCAAGCTATACTTGATACCACTGTAAATCTCTTCTTACCTCGAATAAAAGTGTAGTATCTTATAAGCAAATGGGTGTGGTGAGGAAAGCTGAAAGAAGATTGAACAATCACATCAAATTATTATATTCCTTACACCCCTCAGCCTCTAAAAGAAAGCTTGACTGGATTGAGTGGTTTATATATGTTCCTGCCAAAAATGCGAAATGCCAAGAACCCACAAAATTTCTTTACAGCAAGAAAATTTCTTTTCGTACTGTTTGATGAATGGTGTAATGCTCCCTCTCTATCATAGCAAGTGGCAGAAAACAGCAGGATAGTAAATCAAATTTTAATAAAAATGATTTTAACAAGAATAAGATATGTCCCATTAATTTGATCTTGTTAAAGTAGAAGTCATTAATTAATGAATAAAATGTTAATGGGGACCAAATATCATGGAGAATAAAAAAAAAACGAAATTATTCTAGAGAGTCAAAGAGGCGTGAATGTTCAATCATCAATATCCACCCTGGCTTAATTTTGTTGTTATCCCACTGTATCTTTTAAACTATCCTTTTGAACAAAATTCAGTGTGTAGCACAATGCATTGAATGTGGGATATTGGTAAACACATTATTTTTCCCCCCATTCTTTTTGTATTCTGACATTCCTCAGGGTCTTTCTTAATATATAGTTTATGCCTACTATGAACTGAATGTTTGTGTCTACCCCAAACACAAACAGAATCCGTTATCACAAATGTGATGGTATTCGGAGGTGAAGCCTTTGAGAGGTAATGAGGTTTAGATGAGGTCATGAGCGTGGAGCCCCCATGATGAATTAGTGTCCTTAAAAAAGGAGAAAGCAATAGGAGAGCTCACTGCATACCTGAACCAGAAGGGTCTTGTGAGAACATAACCATGAGGAGGGTCTTCACCAAGAACCCTACCATGCTGACCCCTTGACCTCAGATTTCCAACCTCCAGAACCATAAGAAATACATGTTTGTTGTTTAAGCCCCTAGTCCATGGTATTTCATTACAGCAGTACACATTAAGACTGTGCTTAATGTGACTTTTCTGATCTTCAAGGTCAGGGTTGCCATGGCCTCAAACACTTGATAGCACTTGTAGCATCTTAAATGATTAGGCTTTCATAAATAAATTTTCTTTATCCTTCTGAAGGCCATCTGAAATCCATTCTTTTTTGCTAAAAGATAATATTTCTGGGGGTTTAAAGCAATGTAAATAAATCTGGAGTGAAATCTTTTTATGCCCCAATAACTATTGATACTCTTACATTAGCTTACCAGATTCTTTAGTTGTCATTTGAAAATTTAAAAGTTTTTCCCCGGGGTGCCTGGGTGGCTCAGTCAGTTAAGTGTCTGGCTCTTGATTTCCCCTGAGGTCGTAATCTCAGGGTCCTGAGATCAAGCCCTGCATCGGCCTCTGCACTGAATGTGGAGTCTGCTTGAAATCCTTTCTCTGTCCCCCCCCCCCACCACCACCCTGGCTTGTGCGCCCTCTCCCTCTCTCTCTTTCTCTCTCTCTCTCAGAAAAAAAGAAAAGAAAAGAAAAATAAGTAAATAAATAAAAATTTTTAAAAAATAAAAGTTTTTCCTGATGGAATATGGGAGAGAGGAGAAATATTTAGTATGAAGTGGAGGCATAGCCACATAAATATTACTAAGGAGAAAAGCATTTTGGGATCTTCAGCACACTGTGGAAATAAAATAGTGTCTCATTCTATTATGGATAATGATAGACTTCTCCCTCCTGCTTTTGCAGTGATCAAAAATTTGGGTAGTATGTGAAAAGAGTGAGGAGATTTTAAAACATGTCCTGATGTTTTCTTTTTACTCTTTGTTCTCTTAAATCTTGGCACCATATGTAAGTTTGTACTAGATATAGCCTCTATTTGACAAAAATAATTTCTTTAAAGATGTGATATCCAGTAGCTACAAACCCATAGCCACATGTGGCAACTTTAATTAAACTTAAATGAAATTAAAAATTTGGTTTTCTGAAAAAAAAATAGTTCTCTGGCTCCACAAGCTGACATTTCAAGGGCTCAATATAGACAGGACAGTATTGAGCATTGCCATTATCCTAGAAAGTTTTATCAGAGAGCTGTGCTAGAGACTGTTTTCAAGATACAGCTGTGGCCAATAAATATTTCTATATAATTTTATTAATTGAAACAAATTAATTAAGTTATGCTTTATTTAGACAAATTCAAAGATACGTATAGCTTCTGTGATTGGAATATAATAATTTAGTAGTATAAATTATCTTCCTTAAAGGCGATGTGTTTGAGACAAGGAACAGTGTAAAGTGGCCTACTATTGTAACTGTAAGCATTTACTAGTTAAGAATTTTGAGTTACTAACAAGTAGAATAAGCTAAGAAAAACAAATCAAGCTTAAGGAATTAGGAAGAGAAAAACAAATCATTATTCACTTATGTATGGAAGAATACCTATAGGGCTTTTAATTAAACATTATTTTTAGTAAGAAAGTTTGTGAAGAATATTAAATCAATATATTTATTGAAAAGATTTTTTCCATATAAAAGGAACAAACAGATATTGAAATAATCTGTGTCTAATTTCCAGTAGCATCAAAATAAAAATACCTAGGAATAAATCTAGATAAAGATACATTAGAATTGTGTGGAACAAAACATAAAACTCTTGAAGATCATTCAAGATCTAAATGAATGAAATAATATACCGTGTTTCTGGGCTGGAACACCCAAAGGTATAAAGAAAGCAGTTCTCCCCATATTAATCTCTAGATACAAACCAATTCCAATACAAATTCCAACAGTTGCGGTATGTGTTTATACGTGTGTGTATTTAAGTTAACAATCTGAATTCCAGCATTTTTATGGAAGTGGAAAGGACCACTACTATCGAGATACATTTGAAAGAGAAAAAAAAAAAAATGGGAGAATTTTGTAGTTGTAAAATTTGTAATAAAGTTATAGTAATTAACATGAAACAGAATTATGAAGGACTATAAATAGAAAAATTATAGTAGAACAGAAACTAGAAACTGCATAGATAGGACAACAAAGACTGCTATTTAGAAAAGACAAAAATAGGGAACATACAAAATTCGTTAGTCTGTAGCAGTTCTAAGATCTTGTCGAGCAGATATTACAAGTGACCCCCTACCTTGAGATTAGTGGTTAGAAATAACTTTTTAAGATTTGAATTTGGCCCCATATATACTTATACACATTAACACATACACACACACACACGCACATTATTTATGTGAGTGTGTGTGTGTGTGTGTGTGTGTGTGTGTGTATGGGTGTGTGTGAGTAGCCTTGACATTATCATCTGTGGTCTTCCTAACAAAAACTGTGGAAGGCCTGAGACCTGAGATTCTACCATACTTGTAACTTAAGTTAGCCTGCCACAGTTTCACAGATACTGGTAGAAAACATGAGACGCCTGGGACAGAGACAAAAATTTTTATTATTTATAGCAATAGCACTAGCCAGAACATCAACATTTTCTTGTGCCTATCCCCTGAGCCTCAGTTCCCTCAGGGAGACATAAAGAGGGCCAGATGATACTTGAATACACAGTGGCCTGCATTATAGAAAAAAATCATCGACTTTTGGAACTCATGTCTTAAAAATGAGTAGTAAGAGTACCTGATTCAGTACCTGGGATACATTATCTTCATTATACTGGACAGCAAACATTCCAGACTTTTGCCTGAATAGACATTATTTCTATTCTCCAAAGCTGCTCACTATACAAATATCTCTGCAAAGATTTTCCAGAACAAAACTAGTTAATGCCTCTGCTAGCAAGACAGACAGAAACATGAGAAAGCCATGGAGAATTATCTCCTAACACTTGCATTTTCATCCTCCTCTTTGGCTACTTCTGAAGTTGGCCTTGGAGAATAAGTTCTCCCAGGAGGGTGGGACCAGGAGTTGGGGAGATGTTTTAGCTTGTTTCCTGTTTATAAGGGATTTAATTTCCTAGGGATTTTTGCAAATTTCATACAAATATATTTTTAGTCCAGGATATTGTGACTTCGGGAGAAAACTCTTCAGAACTTCTTACCTATTTGAATTTATAGAGTTCCATGTGTTATTAGCTATACGCATAGATCTAGACATTTCTCTATCTTTGGATTTAATGTGGATACACTGAGCCTATCAGTTTTGTGGGAGAGAAGTCTCCTTACCCTGAAAAAATTTGTTCAACTGGTAAGATTCCCAGATATTTCAACTTCTTCAGCCATTTCAACCATTGGTGCCTGAATTTACCCTAGATTTGACATTTACCATTATGCTGAGTTCTGACTGACTTTTCTTGCTCATAGCATTTCTCAATTTTATCTTTTACTATTTAGGATTATTAATAAATTGCCATGCCCAGTTCTTCATATCCATAAATTCCTGAACTCTTTTTATTTCCTCTAATTCCTTTTTGCAAGTAGATTTTTTTTCCTTAAAATAACCATATTAAATGCAACCAAAAAGAAGCCAATCCACACATAATATTACCATTCTGTTTTTTTAACATCTATCTCTAAATTCATAATATGTATTAGCTGTATTACCTGCTTTTCATTTTTTATTTTTCTTTTTTAAATTAATTTATTTTATTTTATTTTTTCAGTGTTCCAAGATTCATTGTTCACGTACCACACCTAGTGCTCCATGCAGTATGTGCCCTCCTCAACACCCACCACCAGGCTCAGCCAACCCACTACCCCCCTCCCCTCCAAAACCCTCAGTTTGTTGCTCAGAGTCTACAGTCTCTCCTGGTTCATCTCCCCCTCCGATTTCCCCCAATTCACCCTTCCTTTCCTTCTCCGAATGTCCTCTATGTTTTTCCTTATGCGCCACACGTAAGTGAAACCATATGATAACTGACTCTCTCTGCTTGACTTATTTCACTCAGCATAATCTCTTCCAGTCCCATCCATGTTGATACAAAAGTTGGATATGCATCATCCTTTCTGATGGAGGCATAATATTCCATTGTATATATGGACCATATCTTCTTTATCCATTCATCTGTTGAAGGGCATCTTGGCTCTTTCCACAGTTTGGCGATTGTGGCCATTGCTGCAATGAACATTGGGGTACATGTGGCCCTTCTTTGTACTACGTCTGCATCTTTAGGGAAATACCCAGTAGTGTAATTGCAGGGTCATAGAGTAGCTCTATTTGTAATTTCTTGAGGAATCTCCACACTGTTTTCCAAAGTGGCTGCACCAACTTGCATTCCCACCAACTGCTTTTCAAATTACAGGCAGAATTATTACCTAGAATTTTGCCTCTCTATTCCATGGATTGCCATATGTCCAACTCTCAATATCAGTTTTCTCTCTGTAGCCAGCCACATATTTTAGGTTTTTTTTTTTTTTTATGATAGTACCCTAATTGTAGGAACAAATTTCTGTAACACATTCTTTAACAGTTTCTATAATAAGCAATCCTGAAAATCCCAAGTTGTGTAAAGCGAAGATTTCTTTCTTATGATCATATATGTCTACTGAGTGTTGGTAGGGGTGCTCTGTTTCTAATAGTCTTTTAGCAACCTAAGCAGACAAATCAGCTGGGATTTTGAATGTTACTGGACACTGAGTTACAGGAAGTAAAAAAAATTGGGGTGGAGTCGGGCAGGGGAGCCTTGCACTGGGAATTAAGTGTACTAACCAGAGGAGACACATACCTTACTCAACCACGAGGGGTCAGCAAGTATGATTGGCCCCCGTGTCTAAATGATGATGATTCTGAAATATCTGGTCAGCAAAATGAATGATAATCATAATACCCTGAAGATAGTTTTGGTTGTCACAGTGGAAGAAACTGACTAAATGTTTAGCTGAATCTTGATGCTGGAATATTGCTGCTTCTGCCACGCATACTAAAGGGACTGTGATGGCATGCATCACACCCAAGGCCTGAGCAGAATACTGAAACAGAGAATAATCAGAAGTTTGGGAATGGGGAGAGAAAAGTTAAGGTGCAAGTAGTTGACAATAACAGGGAGCTTAGGAGTTGATTTGAGAAAAAAACATTCTGTGCCTCCTTCAAATAGTTCCCTGAGCAGTTAGGTACAGCGTGGGTGGGTGGGGGGTTGGAGGAGAGGGATGCGGCTACTACAAACTCCTCTCTCCGCCTGTGTGGCAGGGAAAATCTCTACAACATGATTTGTCATTTGACTAGGCAGTATAGCATGGTGAAAACATGAATTTGTTTGAGATTAGAAAAACCTGTACTGGAATATCAGTTTTTCTGTTTACTATATATGTGACTACAGGAAAGTAATTTAACAATATCTGAGTCTTTATTTTACCTATAAAAACTAGAAATACTAATATTCACTTACTGGGGCCTTTGCATTAATGATTAAGAAGCACATGGAATGATGGTGGCACAAAATCTCTATTTAATAAATAGCAATAGCTGCCATTATTATCAATAGTAGTACTAGTAGTAGTAGTAGTAGTAGTAGTAGTAGTACTACTACTACTACTACTATTACTAGTAACCGTAGTGCCTGGTGGTGTTTACTAATACGTTCCCTGCAAAAGTCCAACAATTCTTTGGGTTACTGTTTGATCTGATATAGTGTGTATTTTATTCTTATCTCCTCCTTGTTATTTTCTTTTCATCTACATGGTTGAGAACAAGAGAAATAAAGAGGAAATTATACTTTTGTAGAACACACCACAATTATTTAATTATACCAAAGTGTATTGATTGATAAACTCAGCAATAAGAAAATAATGAGATACCACTACACAACTAGTAGAATGACCAAAATCCAGAACACTGATGACACCAAATCTTGGCAAGGATGTGCAACAATTGGAAATCTCATTAGTTGGTGGTGGGAGTGCAAAATAATACATCTCCTTTGAAAGAATCTGACTGTTTCTTAACAAACTCTTTCTGTATAACCCAGCGATCATACATACAATAGCTTTGTTCTTAAGTACCAAAGGTGGGAAACAACCAAGATATTCTTTAGTGGGTAAATATATAAGTAAACTATGGAACATTATTCAGCAGTAAAAATAAATGAGCTGTCAAGCCATGAAAAGACATGAAGGAAAGTTAAATGCATATTACTAGTGAAAGCCAATCTGAGAAGTCAGCATACTGTGTGATTCCAACTATCTGAAATTCTGGAAAGGGCAAAATTATGGAGACAGTCAAAGGCTCAGTGGTTTCCTGGGGTTAGGGAGGACGGAAGGAAGGGATAAATAGGCAGAATACATGGCATTTTTAGGACAGAGAAAATACTCTGTATGTTACTCTAATGGTGGATAAATATCATTATACATTTGTCCAAACCCATAGAATGTAGAACACCAAGTGTGAACCCTAATGTAAACTATGGACTTTGGATGATAGTGATATGTCAAGGTAGGTCTATAGATTGAAACAGATGTAGCCCTTGTGTAGGATGCCCATAGCGGGCATGCTCGGTTTTGCTGGGAACCTAAAACTGCTCTGAAAAACAAAGTTTACTAATATGTAGGAAAAAGAAAAAAGAGTACTTTTTTGAGCTGACCTGAATTTGAAAAAAAAAAATCTGAGGGTGCCTGGGAGTCTCAGTTGGTTAAGTGTTCGACTTTTGATTTCAGCTCAGGTCATGATGTTGCGGCTGTGGGATTGAGCCCTGCATCGGGCTCTGTGCCTCGTGTAGAGTCTGCTTCAGATTCTCTCCCTCCCTCCCTCTCTCTCTCTCCTCTCACTCACTCACTCTCAAATAAAGAAATAAAAATCTTAAAAAAAAAATCTCAGTTATGAAAGAGTATTTGCCACCTTGATTAGCTGGATATCTTTATTGATTCTTGTGACATGATATATAGGTTAAACTGTTCTGGTGAAGAATCATATAATTAATCATAGGGAAATGAGGCAAACAAAGTTAATCTAACATTAAATTATCTGAAATCTCTCCTATTCCTTAAAGCAGGTTGAAGAACATTGACATATACTCCATCTCTCTTCATTTTGCTTCTTTGTAGAGAGATGTGCATAATTAAAGTGTCAGTGTTTCCAGGAACATGTGGCTAAATAAGACATTCATGTCACTTTGTCTTTCTGATAACTTCATGGATAGTTATTCAATTAATTAGACTAACACCCCAGTATAAGGGGAGACATCTCTATGTAAGTTGCTGTGAGGCAGCAGTGACTAGATCAGACTATTGGAGTTGCCTTTGAGCCAGGCTTTGACAGGAGTTTTGACTTCTCTCTCTCTCTTTTGTAATTTTTTTTCTCATGGAATTTTGGCTTGTTCAGAATGTGACAGTGAAACAGAATACGTTCGACCGTTTTCTAAAAAAATGAAAACATCTGGAAGTGGGAAATATACTATGGTGCACGTCTGCTCTCCCTGGTACATGCTATGCCACTGAAATGCACTGCCTCTCAATTCCAAATCTCCCCTTCTTTATTCTCCTTTCAGATACTGAGTTGGACACTGTAGACATTTCTCCCTTTGCAGCTGTCTCAGTGTTGGGGTTTGTCACTAGAAGGAGCTGGAGGGACGATGTAAGAGGAAGGAGCTTCCTGCTTCTGTGTGTCGTTCCCATTCACGGGCCAGTCAGCGATTCAGTATGTAGGAGATCTGATAGTACTCTCTTCAGGAACCTTCATAGACTAGTTCTGGCTTTCCCTATCCTACAGGTTTTTCTAATCTGGCAGGCCACTTTTGCATCTGAGCCCTGGTCCATTCACTCTGGCAAATTTCTTAATCTCTTGGAAAGCTGGTATTCTTGTAGCAGCAACATACTCTCCAAAGGAGTCTGAATTTAAGATGGCAATGGGGAGATAGTCTAAGTCTGTTCCTTCCTTGTTTACATTTCCTCAGCTCTTGGGACAGTAGTAGCCGATTTAAGCCTTTTCTACTTCTGTACACCATACAGTTTCTTTTTAACCTTCCACCACTCAGCTGATAGTTCTGTACACAAAGTTTCCCCCTTCAAATTCCCAATATGGTTTATGTCTTCTGAATGATAGACATGTATTAAGTATGTACCTATAGCTTGGCAATAGGAAGTCCAAACATGGCGGTGTGAGTCCAGTTATTTTTATTAGTGGAAGCTAGGGCAAAAAGCTACTTCTTCCATAATGGTGCTTGGTAAGAATGCAGCTATTTAAGATGGCATGAATGCCATCGATGAGGACTAATAATTCAGTATATCCAAGATTTATCTCAGTGGTTAATGGTGTATGTGTGTGTGTGTGTGTGTGTATTTTTAGTATATGATCTCTGAAAATAAATCCACTAACCCTTTAATTTCTTGAAACTTATTTTTTCTGCTGTATGTACTTGTATAATTCTACTTCCTTTATCACTAACATGTGGAAAAGGAGATTAGTTTGCATACATTGTTTTATAATGGTCTATTTAATCGACTCACTTTTTTTTTTTTTTTTTAACCGGAATGAGAATTGCATTGTACTTCATATATAAATGTCAATCAGTAAGTATTTGGATATAAATGCATATCCTCTCTCTCTCTGCTGGACAAGATAAATTACAGAATTCAAAGTACTTCTGTTGCTGCTGCTTCTAGGTATAGATTTCCCCCAAGGTAAAATTTGAATATTTCTTAGAAGGATTTTTGTGTATGGCTATAAGTGTCAGAAAGAAGAGAATTTTCCCAATATTTTCTGCTTTATATACCACAGTGAAGGGAATCTAGCATCTGCTTGCTAAATGGCTTATCTTCACTTAACACTACGAAAGGAGAATCTTGGGGATCCTTCGAAATTCAAATATCCTGAATCTCTCCCTGGTTATTTGTTAAAAATTACTCCATTTTTTTATTCCTAAATTCTAGTCCTTGTTTTCTCATTTTACTCCATTTTAAGTCACATATTACTTGAATTAATTTCCTTGTTACTGCCCTCATCCTTTTGTGTTCAATGAGTTTAAACATTTTAGGAAGACAGTAATATATAATGAAAAAAAAAAAAAACTACCTTCACATCTTTGTGTTCTGACTGCCTCTTCGTTAATATATTATCTTGGTCAGGTTACTTAACTGCTCTGAGCATTTCATTAAATAATAATAATATGGTCCATGCGATATTTAATTATATAATTATATTAGTTGGGGTCTGCCAAGATAATGCTTTGTACCAAACAGTCCCATAATCTCCGTAAACATTTATGTATCGGGGAAGAGATGTGGGTGGCCATTCAGGGGGCTTTTTATAAAATTAACACTTTAGCATAGTGATTGGATGAAATATTTATGAAGTCTGTTGGTCTGAGCTCAGTTCTTAGCTCTAACACTTACTATGTGACCCTGGGTATGGTTTTAGTGTTTCTGTGATTCGGTTTCCTCATCAGTAAAATGCAGTTGATGATAATAATGCCTACATCTCAAAGGATTTGTGAGAATTAAAAAAAAAAAATACTACTCAAAAAAGTTTTTAGATTAGTGATTGGGAAATAGTAAGCCATAAATAAATGTTAAGTGGTATTATAATTAAGAAGACTTCAAAAATATTAATTGTGGCAGAAATAGGCTGTCTTCTGAAGAGTATCACTGACATGATAGGGTAACTGAATGAGGCTCGGCAGAACTCTACTGCATTTCTGGTAATGCTTTATTTTTATTTTTTTTCTGGTAGTGCTTTAACACTTCATTTGTACCTCTTTCTACTCAAAAGCAGCCTTTGTTTTTAGAATATCAAGAAAATAGAAGCTGATCACCTCTGGCTGATAGGTCAAACTTTTTTTCATGTCTTTCTAATGGAAATTCAATAAAAGCACATGATTCTTTTGGTCTCAATAAATCTGAAGAAAAATGTTAAGAATTTGGCTAACTACATCCAATGAAAGCTTTTCTCCCTGAATACTGAGCTTGTTCTCTCTAGAGAAGTAGATGAATGTAGTCATGAGAATTACTGTGTGAAAACCCCCCTCATCTCCAATCTTAATACTAATTTGGAACAATCTTCCAGTTTTTTGTGTATGTTGATGGTACTCATTGTGGTGGTGTTGTTTGGTCATGCACTTTGTGGCACTTTGCCACATGGCATACAGAAACTTTCTTATTCTCACATAAAAATAAAATTTTAAACATAAGTAAAATATACGCGTAGATCAGCAACTTCATCACAAATCCTCTGTCAAATAAAACAAAACACACAAAACAAAAACAAATCCAGACCTGATAAGAGGAGCCCCAATAAGGAAGGATTATTGTGAGGGGGCAGGCGCTAATATAATAGGGTCAGAACATTCTGACCATAAAGATAGGCAGATGTTTCAAAGGTTCCACAAAAGCAGTTTTTTTCTTTTACATTGAAGAATGAACAGGGCAAGGAGGAACTGGGTGTGGGAGGTAGGATGAAGGGTGTGCAGTAGACCACACACAGTTTCACTGTGGGGCCAGTCTATTCTCAGGAAGGGCTTTTAGGTCATATGCTGGCTGGCCCCAATGGTGAGCCAAAGTTCAGAGACCTGGGGGAAAGAGAGATGCTTGACCAAAATTTGGTTAGCAAGCAGTAGAAATAAACTGAGAGCAAACAAATGGTGTAAGCAAATGTTATTTATTCAGAGTTTGCTAAGTCAGGGGGTTCAGCCACCATCACCTGGGTGTGGCAGAGACACAAAAGTAGGCAGAGTGAGAAAGCTTTCTAGTGGAGAAAAGGGGAAGCTCAGGTATGACCTGATTGGAGGCTGTTGTTTTGAGGAAGCTGTAGGTGGGCTAACTAGAAGTGGGGTTTCCTACATGATTGGTGAGGGGTGCACATTTGACTTTGTCTGGTTGGTCCAAAGTTGAAAATAGGAAGAAGAATTAGGAATGCTGTGTTGTTTATTCATCAAGTCCTGACCATTATAGTCTGATTGCTAAAGAAGTAATTGTTTAGCTTTCTGGATTGTCAGTGGAGATAGCAGTCTGGCTCCTGCAAGTCTGATTTAGAGCTGCCTGGCTTCCTGGGTGGTTTTTGTAGATAAGGATTTGGTTCCTTGAGCAGGTTGCAGGCTGGGGGTCAAAGTTCTATTTTTTTTTTTTTTTTTTTTTTAAGTAGGCTTCACAGTCAGGGTGGAGGCCACTGCAGGGTTTGAATTTATGACCCTGAGATCAAGACCTGAGCTGAGATCAAAAGTTAGACGCTTAACCAACTGAGCCACCCAGGCACCTCACAATCCTATTTTTATATATGGTCTGGCCATTGTTCATTTATATATTCCTTCTCTCAAAGTGTTTTGTTCTGATGAATTGGAACAAAACAATTCAGCTAATCACTTATTAGGATAAGAATGGGAATTCAGAGTGTGTGTTTTGGTTTTTGGGCTTATAGGTAAACAAGAGAGACATCTAACATGGTTCTTTGCAGTAAGCCATTTCTAGAAACACAAAAGGATGAGGAGATTTCTCAACTTTGCTATATTCCAGGATCATAGGCCTTAGGTGAAATCCAACATTCTCTGAGCCTTATTTATACAACAATATACATAGATGTGTAAATAGATATATAAGTGTTAATTATGGTCCAAACACCTCATAGAAGTTAATGCAGACATATCTAGCATATCTATCTGTATTTATCTATCTATATCTATGTCTATATATAGATATAGGTATATCTTAAAACACTAAATATTTCATTTTGAATCTTCTGTTTGTGTGTTTGTCTTTTGAAAAAGAGATGAATCTCAATATTTGGGAGCATGCCTAGGGCTTCTCTGTATTCCTTCCTATAATACATTAATGAGGTATTTGAGGACATTCAGAAAATGTTCCTCACCTACTGATGGTTGCTGCATTTTAGGTTGAAAATGCACTTCAGGCCATCACAAATATAAAGACTCCTTCCTCTGTTACTGAAATTAATAGGTATTTTATCCCATGTTGGCCATAGATGTGATTCCTCAGGCTTTGCTTTCCTTAGCCTTAGTGTTAAACACTCAGCCATCTTTATTCAACTCAGTTCCTATGATTGTCCTGCCACAGACTTGTGCACCTTCAGGGAAAGCGCTTGGAATAGATATAACAGACACTATACTTTAGGATTTACCAAGATTGCATTATAATTCAGAGCTAAAAAGAAATGCAGAAAAGGTTCATTTATAGGATTTTTCATTATCACTCTCATCGATTTCCTTAAATTTAGCTACACGTGTCCATAATGATTCAATAGAAGAGCCTCAGGAAATTTGAAAGGGCTGTTTAAAACAGTGTGATTGCCTTGTTTGTGTGGACAACTCTTTGATCATCTAAAAGTGAAATAAATTAGATGGTGGCATTTCCATTGTTGCTTTCTCATTGCTTAATCTGTATCAGAGCAATATACATGTTATCAACCCATTCCAATCTTAACTCGATGTGAGGCTTTCAAAATTGAGCCATAAATCATTTTGAAAAAGGAATCCAAAAAAGGAAATGAAGATTTTCATGTAGGAAGCTGTATTCTAAAATTTAATTTTGCAAGAATCTTATTTAGAAATGTGAGATACAAAATGCATGGCATGGAACAGCTAGCAGAAAGCATAGGGTCATGTGAAGACAAGTATGAGACCAGTGGATCAAAGACATATACTCTGGTGTCCCCGGTGTGAAAGAGACCACTAACATAATATAAATTAGAAGATGGTAGAGAAGCTCCCTGTCTCCCAAGATAGGTGAACATGTCAGTTTAAATGCTGAAGTATATTGTACATGTATGTACATGTACATATTAGAATGATCAAATACATGTACATAATAGAATGATCAAATATAAATGGGAGAAATAATTATAAGCATATGTGAACCATTAGCCTTTGCAATGTGAAGAATTTTTGTTGTTGTTGCTTGCTTGATCAGTGTTGCTCTGTAAAATATGGAACTTTAAGAGAAAGGAAATTTTATAAAATTATTGTGGTGGATGATCAAATGCAAAATATGAGCATCTTTAAAATGAGATCAGGGAGGGATGAAAGTAGCAGAATGGGTAAGTAAGAGATACCTGATAAATTTCACAAAATATACACTCTGGCTTAAGTATTAAGAAAACTTTGCTATTAGTTTTGAATCAGATTCCAAACAAAACCAGGGGCTAATTCATTAGATAATGGAAAATTTGAAAACTTTTGTTGCAAAAAAAGTAAACAAACTTCTAAGTCATGTTTTCCGTGTAAACAAGAAAAGTCAGGCAGGGATGAAATAAGTGGGAGTGTGGATAAACTTGTCCCAAATTTCCCATTTATTAAATTTCACTATAAATGCATAGTAACTAGACTAGGCTAGTGTATTCTTTGCAGAGGTTCCCTCCCCCCTCAAAAAGATTCAATTGTTCAATTGAAAAATGAAACTATCACCGCTATTGTATGTGTGCCACCTATATATCCCCTTATCTTTACCAGTTTGGTGCATATGCTCACCTGACTTCCATTGCAGAATCTGTATTCCTCTACCTGAGAGCTTTCTCTAGTTAGTGAGCAAGGTTCATCAACCCACGCATGGGCCATTTGTGCTGATGACGTAGGACCACGTGGGAGTAGTGCTTAACCAATAACTAACGGGAAGTGATGAAAAAAATACATCACTCTTCTTTTCCCTTGCGTGAGATAACTTGGAGGCATGATCTTCACACTGGCTCCTAGGATTTCACCCTGCAGAATTAAGCTTCAGCTATCCACAATGGTACTGGGCTTGATTATGTACCTTCACTCCTGTGTCTCACTTCCCTTACTGTTTCCTTCATCTTTCACACAAATACTTGCAGAGATCCTGGTCTCAAGGTCTGCCACAGGGGAACCCGAACTCAGACAAAGTTAATTGAGCAAGTTACTTTATATAACATAAATATACTATGATCAAATTCTCTTATTACAAAGTCGTTACCTTAAAATAAGCTGTTTGATGATGGATCTCTGAAATCTCTGCTTGGGGAGAGAGAATGAGCGAGAGTGAGTGAGTGAGCAAGCTTGGGTGTTTCAGTGGTTATAAGAAAATGAGATTCAGGGGCGCCTGGGTGACTCAGTGGGTTAAAGCCTCTGCCTTCGGCTCAGGTCATGATCTCAGGGTCCTGGGATCGAGCCCTGCATTGGGCTCTCTGCTCAGCAGGGAGCCTGCTTCCCTCTCTCTCTGCCTGCCTCTCTGCCTACTTGTGATCTCTCTCTCTCTATCAAATAAATAAATAAAACCTTAAAAAAAGAAAAGAAAAGAAAATGAGATTCATTCGGTGCAGCCATTTTCAAGAAGTGAAGGATGCTGTGAGCAGCAGCTTGTGGTTGAAGTTAGTGATGTGGGCACAACTGCCGAGGCATAGATTTGGCCTCCACTCCATATGCACTGCACAGCTGGCTAGGCTGCTGGAGGAGCCTGCTGTAGAAGGACAGCCTGCTGGGCTTGAGATAAAACACACCTGCTCCTCATTGCTTCCTTCTGGGACCTTCTTTGCTAAAAGGGATCATCTCTTTTCAATAAACACTGGGCTCCGTTATGGGAATACATCATGCAGGACTGAAAAAAAGCCAGAATCCACAGAGGAAAGTTGGTAGAACATTATTCCAGGCAAAAAGAGAGTTGTATCTGCCAATTTATATTGGTCTCCTACCCACTATCATTACTGAGACATCCATAATCCTACAAAGACTTTGAGGAGAAAAATAAGCTCAATTGTCAAAGGACCACAGATTTACAGTTGGTTTCAGTGGTTCATAGCCAGTCACATAGCTTGACATTTGAGATCCTCCAAGCAAAAATGTTAGGAAGACCTCCTGGAAACTTTAATTGCTGTGGAAATAGATCACCTGTCTCCTTAAAATTAAGAGTATTCTTAAGCAATATTTTGACCTATGAAAAATTAAAATAATATAGCCAACAATATGTTCTCCGTGGTTCAAATTCTCCCAGATCCTTTTTTCTTGTGTGTCTGGTTTGTATTCAAGAATCAGAAACTACCACTCAAGAAAGCAAAATGGTTCTTTAATAAATATGCAAATTTTGCCCGATGTAAAGACTTTCTAATAAATGTATTAGTTCATAGTGTCTTAGAAGCAGTTATTGAGAGTTATTGTCTCTTATGAGCCAGAACAATCTAAGGGTTAGGAGAAAGGACAGATCCACATGCTTAAGATAGCTCTGGGTTGGTGAGTCAGTCTGTTTGTCTATCTGTCTGTCTGTCTGTCTCTTTTTTCTGCCAGTCCACCTTTCCAAAGGCTAGCTTACTACTCCTTTCCTAGTAGAGCAGCTACCTTTTCCTCTGAAATGTGTACTGCAGGGTTTATGATTTGCAGAAGACTAAACTTGAGTTGTATTTCTATTTCCTGTAGCTATTTCTTCTTGACTCCTAGGTACCCTGATTTTCATTTGATCCAGAAGTCTGAATTATAATCAAGAAAACATGAACCACATTTGGATAGAACACAGTTGCAGTTTATACGAGTTGGAAAACCAAATTCAAAGAGGAGAGAGGCTTTCACAATTTTCTCTAGGGATTCTGTGTTAATCTTCTTTTTAAATTTATTTTATTTAACTTTTTTTATTATGTTATGTTAGTCACCATACAGTACTTCATTAGTTTTTGACGTAGTGTTCCATAATTCATTATTTAAGTATAATAATCCCCAGTGCTCATTGCAATCTATGCAAGAAGTCGCTACATAACAATATTCCTTCTTCCAAATACTGAGGAAGTAAAGAACAATTTGTTGAATTCAGACCAAGGGAGAAATGATAAATTGTGTGACAATTAGTGATATTAATGAACTCTTAACCATTACACAATTATGGAGCTTTTTGTAAATGATGCCAACTTCAATTTTGCCAGTGCCATATCAAAGCTCTTTTGGTAATAGCTATAACCAGGAGTTGTTTATAAATGTCAATGTATATTAATTTGCAGAAGAAAACCCTGTGAAAGCATAGCTCAGTTTCTCTCAGCCATATTGAATAGAACTATAGTGCAAAACACATGTGATTTCAAATGTTCTAATTGACACATTAATTTTTTTTAAAAATCAGTAAATTAATGATACATTTACTTCAGTACAGCTAAAAATTTTTATTTTAAGATCTAATCAAAAGAAAAATTATTAATGAGTTATTTTACATTTTTTGGTACTTTGAAATTTGGCATACTATTTATAATTATAGCACATTCCAATTTGGACTAGCTACATTTCAGACTCAATAGCCACATGCGCCTAGTGGCTATCATGTTGAATAGTAGGTCTACACATTACCTGGATACAAAATCCAAAGATAAAAAGTACTGCTACTTTAAAACCTAATAAAACACTGCATTGTTCTGGTGGCATTTTTGAGAGAGAAGGGAGCGTCTATAATACAATGATAAAAACTCACAGAAGATAATCCCTTTTCCAAAACAAATTGCTTATATTTAAGAATTAGGTCCATTGTGCAGCACTGTATATTTGGAATTGTCTCAGCTTACTCCTTGGTGTCTGAAGAAGGATGCCGTGACTTTTATTGCTTCTAGGACATGATTTGTTTAGCATTTGGTAGGTAAACAATGACACAAAAATATGGAAGGTATACATATTAAGAGAGGTTTACATTGTACATCTAGGAGTTCTTAGAATAAGAGTGCAGTCGGTTCTTTTTTTTTTTTCTCCCTACTATAATCAGTTTGTTGAGATAGCATCATAGTGACAACGAATGCTACAAAATTGATAGAGCATCCTCTCCTCAATCAAGTTGCCTTTATAATCAGTCGAAAATGGAATAGAGCCCATTTTTAATGGTGCTCTTTTTGTTGTCGTTTTCCAATCACTGTGGGCTGTAAAGGATGCAGAAGTGTGCACTGGCTCCAATTTGGCTGCCTAGGCATGAAACTGTTCTTCTCTACATACTGAGAAGAGACCATTTCCAGTTAGTCCTACTTGGCCTTGAAATAGCAAGAAAACATTTGAAGCTAAAATGCAGTTCCTATGATGCTTATAGAAACATAAAACATTTTATTTGTCAGAACATCAATACTACTTGTATATTTCTGACTATTGGCAACAAAGATATGCAGGGAATATATACTATTAAGATGTTTTTCCTCTTTTATTTTTATTAGAGAAATCTAGTATTTCTGTCCGACCCCTTGTATTCCTTCTTCATATTCCTTAAAGATCTTGCTCAAAAAAGCAAAATGTATTACAGGATACTGTCCAGGAATGTTCCCACAACGAAGAATATAATTAGAGTTTTCCATTTGTCAATATTTACTTCTTAGGTCAACGAGAACTGTAAGAATCAATCGATAAAATCTCAACTACAGAAAACCATTTTATGATGACAAATACTCTCTCTATATTAAGGCATCTCAGTTTTTCAAAAATTGTACATAATATTTTTTGCTAAGCCCTAAGTCAAATACTAAGGGAAGTCTTCATAACTCATGAAAAGTAAAAATATGAAAGAGAGAGAGAAAAAAACTTTATAAGAACTCTAGGAAGATAGTGGGGTTCACTTGTAACTGAATCATGATATATTAAAAATAGAATTAGCTCAAGAATTTCGCCCGATTTTATCAATAAACATGAGCTTTTGGGGCGCCTGGGGGGATCAGTCCTTAAGCATCTGCCTTCAGCTCAAGTCATCCCAGGACCCGGGGATCCAGCCCCGCACTGGGCTCTCTGCTTAGGGGGAAACCTGCTTCCCTCTTTCCCTCTGCCTGCCGCTCCCCCTGCTTATGCATGCTTGCTCTCTCTCTCTCTCTTTCTGTTAAATAAATAAATAAAATATTTTAAAAAAGGAAATAAACATGAACTTTTAAGTTATGTTTAAAGTATATTCAGAAATCTTTGTGAAACCACAGGATCTCCCTTTCACAAAGTTCTGAATCTATTGGAAGAATTTCAAATCCAGAATAAATAAAGTCATATCA
Organism: Potos flavus; assembly: GCA_028534135.1. Taxonomy (NCBI): domain Eukaryota; kingdom Metazoa; phylum Chordata; class Mammalia; order Carnivora; family Procyonidae; genus Potos; species Potos flavus. The sequence continues at coordinate 83,883,816 of CM052883.1, read as the reverse complement.
CCTAGGAATTGATAGAAACTTAGAAATATGATCTGGTAAAAAAGAAGGGGGAAGGAATGTTAAAGGTTGATAAGGAGGAGATGTTATTGAAAAATGTCTTAAAATCATTTTTAAAAGCTGGAGAACTGTTTAACCAGAACTAATATTGAACTATTGTCAGTAGGAAGAGTTAAGAAAAAAAAAGTGCTTTTGGAAGTTTTCTAAAACCCACCAGTAAAGGCATTAGGAAAATTTTTTTTTCCTAAAATGGAAAAAGGGATTTCATATTTGGATGAAGACCCACTCTGAAATATACCTACTGAAAATGCATATTATGTGAAGAAAAAAATCCACTTGAAACTGGCAGTAATGAGAATGTATGAGCACAAAATAGAAATTGACCAGAGTGTCACAAATTTTAAGTAATTTAAAGTCTATTGTCTTTTATGTTTGTTGATTGTTTTTGGTTCAAGTTTGTGTGTTTGTGTGTGTGTGTGCATGCATGCACGCTCACACACGTGTGGCTTTCAATAGGTTCACATGAGATCTGTTTCCTAAACGTATTTTCCTATAAGATCTTAAGTTTTTCAATTTTTTTTTTTTTACTCTAGGGAGTTTTATTTATTTCAACCACTTGGTTCTGTAGTGATTACTTAATGTGTATTTTGCACCATAGTTTTCAGTTGTCACTCATTATAATGTAAGTAACATTTTTTTTTTTACAAAAATATTTGGCACCAAGGTATTATATTCACATGAGCATCTCAAAGGTCCTTCCAAGGCACATCTTGCTTTCCCTAATATGATGCCTTTAATACTCCCATATTAATTATACCTAGAAATCAACATTCAGTCTCAATTATTTTTGCACAAGTATTTCAAGTACATTCATACTTAAATATATCACATAGCTAATTCCTATTGCCTAGAAGTTCTGCCTAGAAGTTTGACTCTGTAGGACTTGAATGTTTAAACAGTCTCACTTTTATGCCAATGCTACCCAATAATTTACTGCCAAGAGGCTAACATTTTTTTTTGTTTTTCAAGCAATTCTATGTTTGAAGGAATAGAGAAAGAGATATAAATAGTTTATAAAATAGAAGCACTTTTTTCCTAATGCAAACATGATCTCTGTTCAGAGGAATATTTTTGTATTAAGTAATTGAATTATTTAGTTAATCCAATATTCAATTATTTAAAATGGTTCAATAATTATCTAGAAGCTACTATGGACAAGGTCAATGAGCAGTTATGGTGTAGGTTGTGGGGTAATATAAACATGAGTAAGCTTTGTGTTATCAAGGAAGGTTTAAGCTATTAATAAAAACAAGCTATACATAAATAATGACAGTACAAGGAAGAAAGTAGTAAGTACCATGAGAATGGGTGGAAGTATTCTATGTTCAGAAGAGGGAGAATGCACTCAGCTGTGATGATTGGAGATTTCATACAGTTGGTGACATATTAGAAAAATACAGAAGAGGAACAAGATTTAAACAGAGTGCCATATTCAATGAGAATAACAGTTCAGATTTGGAAAAGCCCGTACTGTATATAGGAAATGAGACTCAGTGTGAGGAGAGGAAATGTCCCCTGTGATAAGGTACAAAACTATTTTGTGAAGAGCCTGGTAGGACCCAGGAGTTAGTCTTTGGTTGATGTGTTCCTTCCCAGTGTTTGCATGGAGAAATCATATTACAAAGTAGTGAACTTGGAGGGGCATAGTAGTGTGTGGTTAATGGAAGACCAGTGGCAGTCTTGTTAGGGCAGGGGAAAGCTTGTGAAGGATGCAAAAGCATTGTGAAAAACACTCAACCATGTGTCTGTCATAAAGGAACAGGAAGAATAAAAGGTCCACTGTGAAAGGCTGGTGAAATCATTAGAAAGGAAATTAGAGGCTAAAGGAGGAGCTACTGTGAGAGAGGAAAGACAACCTAATGCCAAAGTCAAGCCTGAGGCGTGGATGTGCAGTTCTCTACTGAGCTAGAAAACATGAGGACTGGAGCACAGGAGTGATCTGGGCCATTTAATAGGCAAATCTTTATTTAAGCAGTAATTTGGTAGGTAAATATCCACTGATGTTGAAGCGTCCCTTAAAAATTGGGAAGATTGTCCATGGGCATTATGACAAATGTAAGAATTTGAGACATTCAGAGGCACACATCCCATCTGTGCTCTGGCTGGTCATATGCATGAAAGCAAAACAAGGCAAATGAATGAATGTGTTAAAAATCAGAATGGGTTCTAATTCCTTAAAAATTCACATTAATTTCCTTATACTGTACTTACATGGAATTTTGGAATACTATAGATTTTTGTTGAATATTCATTAAAATGTGCTTTTGTGTCACACATAACATTGAGATCAAGATGGAGAAAGAGAAAGAGCTGATATGGTAGCAATAAAATACTCAAGGGATCAGGTAATATGAGAGGTAAAGCAAGTCATGGGTAATAAGGCAGTGGGCCATAGTCAGAGAGAGAATGATGTGCAAGGATCAGAGAAAGCAGTGTGTCAGGATCCACTTGAGAAAAAACTTAGAAGTTCACATATACTGGAGGGTAGAATAAGAATGAGAGGTTCAAAGACCCAGGAAACACGCATGCACCAAAGAGCAGAGCAAGCCAGTAAGAGGCACCTGGAATGAAGCTTAATACGAAGGCATTGTCTAGCTGGTATGAAAAATTTAGGCATGTATAAACTAATGACTGAAGTCACTGGTAGAGTTTAATTTATTTCCTCATATTTTATTTTGTTGTTGTTTTATGACAGCAGGTAAAAATTCTTAAAGAATCTCTGTATGTCACTGACTTTCATCTTTGGCTACTCATTTGAATGACCGGAAGAGCTTTAAATTTTAGTGATGACTAGGTAACTTCCCCAGAATTCCAAATTAACTTTCCTGAGTATACTTTGGGCACGTGGAGTTCTGGACCCTTCCCAGATGATTCTATTAGCCCAGGTTGAGGATTTCTACATATGGAAATCTGACCATAACGGAATTGCTCACAGGGAAGGGGAGTAAAGGAACCTGTATGACACTGGTCATCTCTGCACCAATTTGATCTAGGTTATGAAGCAGAATACCAAAGGGATAATTCTAAAAATACAGAAACCTCAGTCCCACCCCCCCAAATTGAATGGAATCTTAGTGTTAAAGGTAGAACATAAGTGGTTATCATACATATCCCTGTATAAAATTCCCTGCCACAGGTCTCCCTAACACAGACTCTGTAAACCACTACTACAAATAAAGATTTTGGCTTCTGCTGAGTTTCCAAGCTTCTTATGAAAGATGATACTTTGGCCTGCTTAGAACTCATGAGTCAGTGCAATTAGTTTCCATCTCTACATTAAATAATAACTAATTATCATTAATTAAGAGCTGTGTGACAAGGTATTGATAGTCCCTGAAGATTCAAAAAGTCAAGCCATGGTCCTTGTCCTTAAGAAGCCACCCACCTAGTAGAGGAAAACAAATCATTCTGACAGTGTGCAGGCTGAGTACTCTGCTAAAACTGGGTGGAGCAGGTAGGGCTGGCCCAAGCAGAAAGGAAATCAACAGTGCTGCACAGAGAAACTAGGTGGAAGCACTTCATTGGTAGGAGGGATCAGGAGAAGACCCTGGGGTGGCTGAAGACAGAAAACAAAGGTGTTACAGAGGTAGGAAAAGGGGCAAACAAACTAGGAAGTGGACAACACTCTATATAGTGCAAATTTCAAAGTTCAACCAACACATAGGCTGATTTCTCTGGGGGCTTCATGATGTCTCTTGCCTTCCTCCTCCCCTTTGGAGTTCGGGCTAATAGAATATATGCATAAAGTTCTATTCGTTTGCCACAGGACACATGAGGACACACAGGACACAGAGGATCCAAGAAGCAAGTCTGTATCTTTTAGGCCAACTGTTCTGCCTCTTATTAAAACAGGGCAAGATTAATTTTAATCTCCGATGAATCAGGTTGGCTAATTCTCCCTCTTTGGGAACAGGACCGAATGTGGTTGATGGATAGGGGAGAGGGAGAACAGAGATTTTTCTCTTGTTCCTTCTATGACAAAGACCATTAGCTGCTTATTAATATCCATTCTCTACTTCTTCCTTAATAACATAACCCAAGTTTTTCCGAGACCGACAATGTACCCAGTCTAGAAGCAACATTTTCCAGTCCCATGTGGGGTACTGATATCCATGGGACAGACTTCTGACTTGTGTGACATTACTGGAAATTGTCGGGCAGAGTTTACAGGAAGTTTCCCTGGAAGACTATCATTCTTTAAGGACATACCAGCTTTTATAGGTGGCTTTGCTATTTCCACTGTCCAGAAACTCAGATGTGAGGGTTGTAGGAACAGCAACCATTTCATGAAAACAAATATGAGGGTTAACGGCCTGAGTTATAAATAACAACATGAAGTATGGTACCAACATCAGACAGCCTATCTTGAGACTATCATTACTAGAAGAAAACATAAATTCCTTAATTTATTTGAACCACTTGTTGTTGTTGTTGTTGTTGGAAGGAGTGGTGGTATCTCTGCCGCTTGCAGGAACTTTATAATTTCTAAATGATACTTTATCCCACAAGGAAAGAATTGACCAAAGTCCCCTTCTCCATGAGGCGAGATTGAAAACTTTGGCTAGGTATAAGTGCTTTTCATTTTACTTAATGATAACCAGTAAAATTGACTTATAAATATGTATGCTACACCAAATTGCAGACCAACCAAGAGCTGGAAAAAGCACTTTTTATAGTCTAAAGTAAGAAATGCCACTACATAATCCCCAAAATCTGAACGAAATCTCTCAATAAGAGAAACATTTCATTCTTAAACAATACTAATAGGGCTAGTTTACCGTTTCATGTTAAGTCAACTTCTAAAATTATTTTGTAGAAAACTCCTTCCAGGTTTTTCCAATTATTAGGTGAATAATTTGCAAAAGGCTGCCCCAGGAAGTGTCCATGAGAGGATGTGCCAATCCCTTAAATGGAAGTGACAGCTGCTGGATAATGCTGGAGTTCTGGCTTATGCCTTCTGCCCACTCACTGTGACAGCGTTGTGATGAGTCACCTTATGCTGTAAGCATAGACGCATCCCTTATGAAGAGGAATGGAAAAAATGCCAACAATATTTCTTTTTAAAAATCGACTGAGCAGTTGTAAGAAATCTTCACAATTATTCTCACATCTTTTTAAGGAGTTGATCATCATTGTGAACATTTCATGCTTTTAATGGCTTTGGTTTAAAATTAATGACAATCCTCAAGCTCTAATGATAAACTTTACAATAATGCTTTCCACAAGCATTTAGGGATGCAACATTAGCCACTGATCTGACATTACTCAACAGTAACAATATCCCTCCGTAGAGTTCGAATGCTCAAGGAAAACAACATCAACAAAAAGCCATTTTTGTTAATAAGAAAAAGAAATTAAACCTCAGAAGAAATGTTATTTTTCCTGTTGTTTCTTCTAATAGAAAATTTCATTTTATAATGCCTCTGGTATTCGGGTAGAGCTCTCAGTCCCAGGAAGAGCTGGAGACTGTGGGCACTGGGGTGTAGGGTTCTTAAATCAAGATACTGAAAAAAAAAAAATCAAGATACTGGGTGTAGGTCTGTAGTCTAACTGTGGGATCCCAACATCACACATTGCAGTTTTCAAAAATGTTTTTGCTAGAGGCAAATGTGTAAATTTGAGGTTGCAGCCAATGCAGAATGTTTTTTTTTTTTTTAATTTAGTGAAAAATCATGTGGGTTATCTTTCTCTATACTTTGGGGATCACATTTTCCAGATTATTATTCATTCTTTAAAGACCACTGTGATCAGAATACACTACTGAGCCCCTATCCTAGCTAACTAAGTCCCCCAACTGAGAAGTAAATTAAAGAATTCCACAACAGTCTCCATGATATTTTGGATTAGAAGTAGACTTAATATGTGTGGTGCTTTAACTTGGAAAACCACTGGATAAATTTTATTACAGATAAATTCAGCATAGCTGGGAGCAGAGGAAGACCAGGAGTGCCAAGACTGTTTTTCCATATTCTACTCATTTAATGGGATAATGTGGCCCTTGTTTCACGCATAATAACCATATGAATATCAACAAAGCAGAAAACTCCAATCTGGTTCTGCCAGCCCTTTTTATTCAAATATTATTTTCTCTTACACTAACAGACAAATTTTTATTTTTATTTTTACTAAAGCTAAATGCAACAAAAATTCTTCTCTTTTTTTGTCACTCATATCTCTTTCTGTCTTAGTATGAACAACTTTGCTATGCTGGAACCTGAGACCCAGAACCAGGACCAGGGCTCAGGAAAATGCCAGTATGTCTGAGATGAGTGAGCATTCTCTGAGCCCATTTTCCAGACTTCTTTGCAGTTAGATGTGACTAACGCATTTTTCCCTTTCCACCAACTTGATGGGGATGGGTTTAGTAACCTTGTGAGTCATTTGTTCAGATGATGAGGACATGAAATAGAAGAAAAGTGAGTCCCCAAATTATCAATTGGAGCAAAACTGCCTGTCAATTAAGAGCAATAGTTTTTCTTAATGTGTTCAAGAAATGAACTGTCATGCTTGAGCCTTTTTTGAGGGAATTGTTTTGTTTTAACAGCTAAAATTATTTAAGTAAACAGAGACAAAATTATTGGTATTCTTTTATCTCCAGTATACCACGTTCATTTCGAATGTCTCTCTAGGAAACCTGTCTCTTCATTTCTTACTTATCTGTATTAAATCTGCCCCCACCTGTGTTTGCCTATGATCAAGGTTTACACACCTCTTACAATAACCCCAACCTATTTCCTCTCTCAAAACGGACTATCCCTGTCTCATGTCTTCATGGACTATTTCCTCAAAAGACCGATTAACTAATTCAATCAAATATGTAAATACCTGAATGTGATTTAAAACATTGCCTCCTCTCAAATACTAACAGCTTTGTATTTTTAAGAGATTCACAACACACTAATTTAAATGAATGACTAACATGACAAACATAAGCCATGGAACCAGCTTTTTCAAGATATACTAGTTTAGGAAGATTTTTGGTCCTTCCTCTTACATCTCATGATGTGTTCTATATCTAGCAGTGCTCAAGATGAACCCTCAGCCTGACTGGCAATCAGTTGGTAGCACCAAATTAGGGACTGTGTCCCCAAAATATCAGTCATATCCTTACCACTACCATCCTCCCATCTACGTCCCTCCAGGCATGAAATTTGTATTTTCTGGAGATTTTGAAAGTGGTATTCATCCAGTACAGCTGTTTATTCCCTACCTGTCTCCTCCTCCCTCCCTGTTGCCCTGATGACCCATGAAGTAGGAAGCCAGGGTGATTTCACTGGGGAGTATGGACTGATGTGTGAATTTCCCAACTGAAAAGTCAGTTGGGAAATACTGAAGGCTACATCGGGGTAAACTTCATGTGACTTCATGGTGATTTACCGAATAATGCCTGCCCTTCCTATTTTACTCAAGTGTCCTTGATTTATTGGAGAGATATTCAGTGGAGAAAGTCAGGTCCATTAACATGGTAGGTCAGAAGTGTTAATGCGCTCTTCAAAAAGTTTGCCCACACAGCTGCATACAAAGTGGCTATTGTGCAGGTGATTTGTTCCACATAGACGACTGTTCTGGATAGTGCATTCTGAACAGAAAAGAGTCTATAAACCTGGAAATGCCCAATGGCCTATATTATTCTGTCTGAATGCCTATATGGGTCTAAAAACCTGGAAGCATATTGGGTTGTGTTAAATGAATGCCTGTTCGGGCTTCTCTCTATCCTTCTTTGAAGGTACTCGGTCTGCTTCACAGTGAGCTTGTAGAAATGCCGGGTCTGGGGATGCTTGCCAAATGTCCTCCTCTCATCAGGGCCTCTAATATCCAATTCATTTGTATTTGGGCCCCCATGCATTAGAGCAAATTGCTAAAAATGCCATAAAAAGAGTTATTGTAGGGTTATTGAAGTTCTGATAGGTGATTGATGCCTTAATTAGGTCTGTTAATAGTCTTCATAGTGGTATGTAGTAATAACTAAACAGTCAGGTTGGGATTTAGGGTCACTATATTAGTTTGTTGAGTGCCACTAAATGAGCTTTTCTCTTCAGAACCAAATTATAATTTTATAGCTAACTCATAAACTTAACTCAGCTCAAATACTATTTAAAAGGCTCAGAGAGGTGCTTATTTACCAAGCTTTGAGCCACTGAGTTCTAAGCTGTAAAACTTGAATTCCAGCTATTAGAAGCTTAATCTTTACTTGATCATAACTCCTTTTTAAATAATGTTCTACATTTTATAAAAGCAAAAGGTAAATTCTACTATACTGAAGAGAAAGTTGTAAGTATACAAATAGTAGTATAAAGTTACATTCACTATTTCTGTCAACTTAAAGAGAAAAATTGAGTGCTCTCAGTGCTAAGTGTTCCTATTGGATTAAGCCTAATTCTAGTCAGTGAGAGTTATCAAAAAATATATGTAGCTTCAAAGGCTCTATAAGAAAAATAAATTCCTTAATAGTTGAAATTTAACATGGGAGAGTCTCTTACACTTTTTTTAAGCCTATACTTACTCTGTTATTGTATTTAATTCTGTATTACCTATAAAAACTTCAACATTTATCACATTATTAACAAAAGAAGTGTTTCTTTTCTGTGTATAAAAAAAGATGAACTTGCTTAAATTCTCATCTATGAATAATATACTTCAGTATTCTGATTTTATTATTCACTTTGCTCCTAAAAGATACTTTCAATAGGACTTTACATAGGTTATATCACTTGAACCAAGCAGTATCTGTGGACAGGTAGGACAGGCATCACTTGCTTCGTTTGAGAGAGACAGACAAAAAAAAGTCCACGCTTGTCTGAGTCAACATGCAAATCAGTTGCAAAGTGCCTATTAAATCCAGATGCCTTCATTCTATACACTAAACCTTTCTGAAACTAATTCTCATAGCATAATGATAGAGTAAGTGAGCTGAATAGGAAGATATAGTGAAAAATAAAATTTTACAAATCTGGTCCCTCTGCTATGGCAATGGAGTCAAGATAAAAACTAGTCCCCCCTCACCACCCTGGACCTCACCACCCCTCACTACCCTGGACCTCACCACCCCTGAGACCTCAGATTAGATTGACTGTGGAGTTCCTTATACCCGTGGAGAACACGGTGTGGTAGAGGGCTAACATTTAATGGTATGATACAGAGCCTGCTCCTGCTTCAAATGTAGATGTTGAATCCAAATCAAACAGATTTAGAGAAAAGTAGAGGTAGATAAATGAGGAGATAGATAAAGGTAGGTTAAGATGAAGCAAAACAAAACACAGCAGGGAAAACTAAGACAAAGAAGTTTCAGAGTAAGTGAGTGATGGATGGGAAGGCACATGAGACAGTACTCCTAAGTCTGCTGCAGAATTTCACATGCTCCACGCACATGCCTGAGGAGATAATCATATGCTCTAAGAAGAATCCTCCGTGATGGTCCATGATCCTTATCACAGGATAGTATAGACTCCTTAATGATAGTATAGACCAAGCTGAGATGTAAGAAAAACCAAAGCTGGTGGTTAGAATATTCATTTAGTCTGGTTATTTGACAAATATAAGCTCAGACTCCATTCACAGTATTGTTTGCATATATTAAGCTCATTTTTACCAGCATTTAATTTAAATCATCTGTGTGCTTAACTACTGTGAAAATCTTGTGAACAACTTTGTTTTGGAGAATGACTACTTAAGAGTTTTCATTTTCAAAATATGATGAATTAATTAATTAATTAATTAGTTTCTTCATTCATTTACCAACAAATAATTACTGAGTGCTTACCATTTGCCAAGCCAAGCAAAATAAACATGATAGCTCAGTACAGATTCACACAGCCTGCGATCCAGTCCTGAGTCCAGCTCTTACTTAATGAATTACCTTAGACAATTCTGAAACACTTGGTACCTTAATTTCTTTATCTCTAAGATGGGAACAATACTTCACAGGGTTGAACTGAATAGATTTTAAATACATGAACTGCCTAGAATACTGCCTAGAACAGTCTAAATAATTTTAAAATCATTATTATTGGGAAAGAAGATAAGTCATATTCCCTGCCCTTAAAGAAAATATAGTTTAATGGGAAACAAAGAAATTACATAGTAGAAGCACATAACAATTTTTAAGGGTGTGATGTGCTTAGATAGTGACATACTGTCCTAACAGGGCTTACTCCTTCTCAAACAGTCGTTTTCTGATCATAGGCAGTAGACGTGACTTCTCTCAGAGCCCAAAGACCTGTGCCAGTGCAAGCACCAAGAAGAACACATTAAAGAGGCAGTGAAATTTGACTACTAAAACTCGATTCTGATTCAAGAAGCGGGTGGTATAGTAGAGAAGACATGAACTCAGATCTAGATTTCAGTTCTGGTTCTAAAAAAGTATCACCTGGTCAACTTAGCATAATTCGATAATGTTTCCATATCTCCTTGCCTGTTTTTTTTTCTGGATATTAGTTATCCTGCACAGGGTTTAATAACCTGCTATAGATGCTCAATAAATGGTGGTTGTTACTTTTCATCATTATTTAATATGAAAAAATAGATGATATATATGAAATCTGAACGTGTGATTTCTTTTTGTCTTTCAATATGAGTTCAGTGTCTTTAAGACTGACTCTCAATGCGTAAGCATGGTCTATAAACTCCTAGACTTCATCCCTGCCTTCATCTTCAGCCTGTATCATCACTCCCTCCCCACCCCCTGATCCCCACGTGGTATTCTGTCATCTCTCCATGACTTTCCTCACATGCTGCTTTTTTCTGATAGGAGGGTCCTCTTTTCCCCAAACATAAAGACTCATTCATAATTTATCTATCCCAAGAAACTTTTGCTCTGGTACCTCTATACAAAATAAGGTGGGTGCCCTTCTCTGATTCAAACCACTCATGCTTATAGTCCTCTTGACATGTTATTGCAGTTATTTCTCGACTTTTCTATTTCCTTGCCTCAAATTCTTTGAGATAAAAGACTGTCTTTCACACCTGCCTCTTAGAAACTTAGTTTTAAACAGGCCACATAGAGGTTACTCAATAAATGTTTATGGAATGAATGAATCAGTTAATTCTTGGGAAATGTAAGAGTAAGTAGAACCAGATTATGAATGTAAAAGGTCCTTTAAGTCATTCCAGAGATTTCACAAGAGGACTCTCCACCCTTAAGAATATTCCTGTAGCTTTGCAAAAGAAAAAGAATATTTTTATAGGTTTGGAAAATTTCACATTCAGAAAGATATCTAAAAATTCTAGTATAACAGGAGTACCTCTTTGGCTCTGGGGAATAGAGAGGGTTCTGAGGTAGAAAGTGCATATCTATCATCACCAATTAGTCTTCACTTAGGTACTCTGAGCTTTAGGCTTTATCAATATTCTTTTTTTTTTATTTTTTAAATATTTTTTTATTTTTTAATTAACACATAATGTATTATTTGCCCCAGGGTACATGTCTGTGGATCCTCAGGCTTACACATTTCACAGCACTTACCATAGCACATACCCTCCTCAATGTCCATAACCCAGCCACCCTATCCCTACCCGCCCCTACCCCCCAGCCACCCTCGATTTGTTTCATGAGTGTAGGAGTCTCTTATGGTTTGTCTCCTTCCTGATCCCCTCTTGTTTCATTTCCCTCTCCCACCCTCCACAACCCCCCACCCTGCCTCTCGAATACTTCATATCAGAGAGATCAT
>CM052883.1:83844227-83871593 GCA_028534135.1 Potos flavus | reverse complement strand
TTCATGCCAGAACTTAAAGACTTTCATTGATATAGAAGAGTAATGAAATTGGAATAAAAGAAAAATGGTGGGGTGACTTTTAATTAATAATTGCACATTCGGTAAGGTATTAGAGAAGGAGGATGAAGCCATACCAACACTAAGTTGGCGGTGGAAACCAGCCAAAGGACAGGCAAACAGAAGGAGGAAATGTGTGTGATAAGGGAGCTGCTGGATACAGTGCCCCTGGTAGCAAGGCTTTCGGTCAGAGTACCAATCACTAGTTTTTCATGTGGTAGATTTTCATCCAGGAAAGCAGGGAAAAATATCTCCACAACTGTTAGCATAGTTAGGGCCACAATAAACAAGCATGACTCTTCGGGTTCATGGAAAACCACCTTAAGTCAAGACAAAGTCCTTACCTTGAAAAATCAGAACATTTGTTTATCTAAAATAGTTTCTCTCTAGAACCAAGAAAATAATTATGCTATTTCTGATTTGTATACTCACATACACAGCAAAGCACGTAGAAAATAGATTGTGCAGTCATAAAGAAGCAATAGAATGAGATTTCTAGGAATGAATAAAGATTACAAATATGATTGCTAAGTAAAATGAAGAACAACTTGGATACTGCAGAAAATCAAATAATGACTATAGACTCTGGATTCTGAAGACCTAAGATGCATTTATTTGCTCCAACACTCACATGTTGATTGACATGGAAGGAAGAAAGGCAGGCAGAAGGGGAGGGAGAGATGAAGAGGAGAAGCAGAGAGACAGAGACAGATATAATTATGGTATAGATCGTAACAGGTTGAGAGAAGTTTTGTTTTGTTTGTTTGTTATGTTCTTTTCTTTTTCACCTTCTACAAAAGAGGATAACCCTAACAGTTTGTGGAATTAGGGCACTTAAATTACTTGAAAGTGCAAGAGTGGGAAGAGGACATGCCAGGGTAAATACTATAGGAGGAAGTCCAGAAGGAAGCCTATAGGGAGAAATAATAAGGGAGAAGGATTTTGTGTCAGTCAGGGTCTAATCAGGAAAAGAAAATCCACTTTTAGAGTTTACAGCAGATGCAGCTTACTGCAGGAGTTGGTTGTATCTATCATGGAGGAATTAAGGAGCCAAATGGACAGTGAGTTCGCACTAGTAACAGACTAGCAGTATCAGGAAACACTGTGCTCTCAGGCAGAGAGACAGGGCGAGAAGGTGATTTACCAGAGTCTACATAACCATATATTAGAAGCTGGAATCATTGCAAGCCTGCATGGTAGGAGGTGGAGGAACTGAGGAGAGGCCGCCACTGAAAAAGAAAATGCCTGAATCCAAATAGTATCTCGGAGCAAAGAATGGCAACACGGGCTGTGTTTAGCATTGGCTAAGTGATGGAGGGATTCAAGGATGCTAACGAAGGTGCTGTTAAAAATTTGTCGTCATTTATTCAGACTGCATAGAGAGTTGGGTGACTTAAAAATATGAAAGAAAATAAAAATGAAAAGAAAGGTAAAGAGAAAAGACAGTTAATTTGTCACATCAAATGTGACTTTGGGTATAATTCACTGGAGTAGTTTAGATAGGAATCAGATTGTTGGAGGTTCAGGTAGATATAGCTTGCAATGTATAGGCTGCAGATGACCACCAGTTGATCCAGAAATTAGAAATGCATGCAAGAAGAGAATAAGAGAGTAATTGGCAGTAGTTATAAGAAAGTGAGTGATTTTTTTTCAGTATAGTAAAAGTTGTGCCTATATTCAGAAAATTAAAGGAAATGACAAATTTCCATTGACAGGTAATCAAGGGAACCATATATAATTTTGTTTAAAAAGTAGTTTCAGTCACCTGTCTATACACCCTCTATTTTTTTTGAAGATTTTATGTATTTATTTGAGAAAGAGATAGAGAGAGCCCAAGCGGGGAGGTTGGGGAGAGGGAGAAGCGGGCTTCTGGCTTAGCAGGGAGCCTGATGCGGGACTCCATCCCAGGCAACTGGGATCATGACCAGAGCTGAAGGCAGACGCCCAACCAACTGAGCCACCCAGGTGCACCACACAATCTGTTTTGATTCAGCTGATTTTAAATGCTAACATCGAATGAGTACTACTGAAATCGTGACATTTATAAGACCTTATAGAAATTTTGCAGGTATAACCTTGGCAGCTGTGTCTCCAGACATCCTAGCAAGAACGTCTGCTACTCGCTGGGAACATTTCCAAGCACAGTCTTACACTAGCAGTTTTGAAAACTGGGAAACAAGATCCTATACTCACAATGAGGGCAATGTGTTTTCAAAGAGAATAAAAGCAAATGATGTACAGGTGACTTTAGCATAGACAACCATGTGCTTACATCTGGGAAATAGTCCAAAGGACAGATCCTAGAGACACATAGCACTGGCAATGGACTGGGTAGATAATCATGCAAGCTCAGTGAGTCTATACCACTTAAAATTTAGAGCAACTCAAGGGAGAAAACTTTAACAAGGAAACCACTGCAATAATTGAGCCATAATTATTAGCATTTTAAAGAGAACATTAAAATTAAACTCAGTGTACTGTATCTGTTCTCTTTAAAAAAATGGGACACCCTGTGGAGAGAAAGAACTCTGAGTAAAAAGTCATCCTGATTATAATGAAAACAAAGTAATATTGGAAATCTGGAGGTCAGGTGAGGTGTGGTAAGGTCATCTTACCTCAATATTTTGACATAATTTAGAAGACTTGGCTATTTCTTGTCTAGAAACTCACAGCATTTGGAAAGAGTGAATCATATTTAAATTTCTTGGGATGCATTCTGTATATTCGGCTTGGGCTGCCATAACAGAATGCCATAGCCTGGGTGGCTTAAAGAGCAAACGTTTATTTCTCATAGTTCTGGAGGCTGGAAGGCCAAGATCAGAATGCCAGTCAATCTGGTTTCTGGTGAGAGCTTTCTTCCTGACTCACTGATGGAGGCTTCTTCTTACTGTGTCCTCGCATGTCAGACACAGAGGAAGACAGAGAGAGAGAGAAGGAGACCTTCTTGTAAGGTCACCAATCCTGTTGGATTAGGAGTCCACCCTTGTGATTCTACTTAACGTTATTATAACCTAAAAGCCCTATCTTCAAATTGGGTGTTAGAGCCTCAATATACCTATTTTGGGGTGACACAGTTAATCCCATGGCACATTCTAATAGTTCATTTGAGTCAAAATCTTTAGCGTGGCCTATGAAGCCCATTATATGTGGCCTGGTCCTAGGCCAATTCTCTAACATTTCTATCCACTCTATTTAAGCATCCTAAGCACTTGTTATTTCTTGAAATACTAAATATAGTCTCTTACGGGGGCCTTTATATGCAGTTTTTGCTCTGCCTATTTACATACTACTTCTGTGCTTGGCTTCTACTCTTCAGTCAGATCTCTGTTCAAATGTTGCCTCCTTCAATTTTTTAGGTACTTATTGTGTACTTTCATCAATAGATTGTAAATTCAGTGAGGAGATGCACTGTTCTGTTACTGTTTATTGTATGGTAAGTACTAAATTAATTGATATTTGTTGAGTGAATAAATGAATCTTGAATCAAGTCAAGAATTTAAAAAGCTTGGGAACCAACCCTATTTTAATTGTGTGGCAAGGAGGAACAGAGTGTCTATCCTTCTTCTCATTTGTTTATAAGTAAAAATCTCTTGGACTTGAGAGCCACTCATGAAGAAGGGTATGCTCGCCTGCCCCCGGCCCTTCCAGTTCAGCACACATTCATGAATACACATATCTAACTCCTTTTTAGATATTCAGTGTAACCCATGAGCCATGGGAGTACACATTGCTACTCACTCACACTACTACTCATTGGTTTGGAGTTTGCTTTCCCAAAAGCATTATGGGATGGCCTTATAAAAGTCTCTCAAGGGAGGGTCAACACTTAACAGTCTCATGTCACAAAATCCCAAATTCATTATACCAAACTGTTAAAAAGCAAAACAAAACAAAACATTAGAAACAGCTCAGTAATTTTGGTTGTAAAAAGCATAGTTTGGCTGTAGGCTAGTTTAAGTAAAAAAACAATTTACTGGAAACCTGTTAGCAAAGCTGAATCCACTGATGATCCCTCCTAGCCTCTTTGGATGTATCAACATTCTTGATGACAGCAGAGAACAGTAAGATCAATCAGGGTAGCAGGTTGACACATTATAGAAGCCCCAGACAATTTACACCAGCCACTGTATTAGAGGAATGGCTCAGTCTTTTCCCAGTCCTAGCATTCCTTTCCTATGCTGCAGTGGCCACCAGGTAGAACATGAGGCCGTGTACACAGGTGATGCTATGCTATTTAAAGTATCAAGATCCAGTACCTTTTTTTTTTTTTTTTTTTTTTTGTGAGAGAGAAAGCACAAGATGGGGTAGTGGGGTGAGTGGGCAGAGGGAGAAGCAGAGCAACTCCCCACTGAGCAGAGAGTCCAATGCAGGGCTTGATTCCAGGACTCCGAGATCATGACCTAAGCCAAAGGCAGACTGAGCCACTTAACCGACTGAGCCACTCAGGTGCCCCTGAATGCAACGATTCTTAAATTACAAACTCAGCATACTTACTCTTATTTACAATCTAAAGCTCATTCTCCTGTCATTTCTTGCTTCTCATTTCTCAAGACAACAAACAAGCAAGCAACCTTTCACAATTTCTTAGACCTCCATAATCATGACATATAGGCAGCTCAACCCAAACGTGCTGTTTATTTCAGTTGCATTTGGCATTTCTTTTTACAATATATATGGCATGAGAAGGCAGTTATAAAAATGCACACTTGGAGTATCCTTTTTCAATTTAGCCAAGTTTGAATCCCATTTGGATAGAATTGAGACATCTTATTTATCTTACATCTGTCAGCCAGCTATGTAAACTCATTCCTTTTCCTATTAACCAAAGTAATTTCAATAGAACATTTTGAATCACCCAAATCCTTATGTCCATGTGATCACCTCATGTAAGGTTGCCAATTTTTAAACAAATAATATTAACTTTTTAACTTACAAGATGACATATGTGTCACTAAGAATAACCTTTAATTTTTCTATATAAAAAGTTTTCTTATGTGTGTTATCTGATTTTATGAAGGGTCTTGCAGAGAGACCCTTCATGGGAGGCAGAGAGACCAAACTTGGAAATGTTGGGAACCTACAATGTCCCGGAAGGTTATACAAGGAAGGAACAGCATGGCCAGGTAGTCACTGTTTCGGTGACTTACTTACCAATTTCCCATTTTTTTTTTTAACCAATAGAACTTTTTTTTCATTCACAAAAATATCCCATTTTGAATGTTAAATTATATAATTACTCTTGTAATGACATCAAGACATATAAAGCTATTGAACTATTCATTCCCTGGGTAAATTCTACAAGATGAAAGAACCTATATGTGGGTGGAGAGCACAGGCCACAGCTGTGAGATACTTCATAACATCTAAGTGACATGTTAAAATAAGTGTGAGTATAACTTATGAATCTACTTATTCTGTTGTGCATTTTCTTTGGGGGAGAAATACACAGAGAGTAGAAACCGTTGGGAATGGAAGTTGAGAGTTTGCCTGAGACTTACTGGGGAGAAATGCATGCCCAACTACATTTCCTACAGTATGATGATAAAATGTGTGAATGGAAAAAAAAAAAAAAAAAAAAAAAAAAAAAAAAATGTGTGAATGGAGGAAGGTTTAAAACCATTGCAAACTAAGGAAAAAATTTAATACAGAAAATCACGTGAAGCCTAAAAATGCCCCAGAAAACTGAATGAACAAGAGCCTGACCTCTCCAGTGATCAAAGTCTTCATCTAAAGAAATTATTTTTTTCATCTGTATGGACATAAAATTCTTTCCATTGATGAAGTAATTCCCCAATGTTAGACCAAACCAAGAAAAAAATTCTGTTATACTCCCACACAAATACAAGGAGAGGTAACAGAAACCTGACCAGCTGCTGCTGCTCCCTCTCAGTTTAGCTTCAGAATGAGAACTGCTTCTTCAAATCTGAGCTAGGAGACTTTGGTTATTATTTTTAGTTTCACTATTGTTGTCATCATTCTGTAAGAAACGGTAATTTGGTTCTCGGGATCTTTGAGAAAGAAATACCCATGTGGATTGCCTGGGTTCACTGTGAACAACTCTCTAGGCAAAAGTGAGATAAAGCTGAAACAAATTAGTTCAACAAGAGGAAAATATGTACAATGGAAAGGATAATTATTTCTTTTTCTCTTTCTAGTATTCCGTTAGTGAGGATTGTTATCTTTTGTGTGAAATTTCAGATTTTTGTACCAAGGCAAGAGAGTATTCTATGCAAAATAGAAAAAAAAATTGGGGCTAGAATTAGACCTTAATGTTTTGAATAAGCTGGTTTTCTTTAATAAATTAAATGTGAATCATTCTTCTAACACTTTATCTGAAATGCTGTGTGTGATTGCCTTGATACTGGCAAACAAAACTTATTTATACTAATATGTACAATAAATGTATTTTTTAAAGTATAAAATAATATAGGTGTGCAAATTGTGGCAGCTTAGTTTGTAAAAGATGTCTTTATTTATTGAAGTATTATTATCATAGGTGTTCTATTAGTTTCAGGTGTACAATATAATGATTTATCAGTTCTATACATTTCTCCATGCTCATCAAGATAAGTGTACTCTTAATCCCCTTCATCTATTTCCCCCACCCATCTCCCCTCTGGTAACCATCTGTCTGTTCTCTGTATTTAGGAATCTGGTTTTCTGTATGTCTCTCTCTTTCTCTTTTTTAAGGATGTTATTCCATAAATCTGTGATTTTTTTCAGGGGTGGGGGGCAGTCATGAAACTATTATACCATAAAGGTAGCAGCAATTTCAGAACAAACAGACCACAAGAAAATGAGGGAATAGGAGAGACAGAGAGAGAGACAGACAGAGAGAGACAGAGAGAGAGAAAGACTGAGAAGGAAAAGACAAACCACTGAAGTCAAGGATTTTGGAAAGTTAATAATAGCAGAAGTGGAAGGAAAGTGGAAGGATGGAAATAATAAAGAAAAAAAAAGAAAACATTTCAGACAAATGTAGTGATAATACATAAATCCAAATGTGATTTATTTCAAAAACAGTAAACTCTAACCAAGTCAGGAAAAGATAAGAAAGCATAGACACAAAAGATTAGAGAGAAAATGGAAAAGAACCAAAGTTACAGAGGTAATTAAATGAATTAAACAATTTATCACTTCTTCAAATCAATTTGAAAGGTGAATATAATAAATGAGATTCTGGGAAAATGAGAATTGCTAAAATTGACAGTTAAAGTGACAGGAAATATAAACAGACCAATTTCATGAGGGAAACTAAACATGCTCCAAAAGAAAATAGCCTCCTCCTGACCACTGCATCTCTAATATCCTGCAAAAGGCCAAGAACCAGAGGTTATTACAGGCGAATTTTATCAATACTCTAAGAAATTGATCATGCTGATGCTATTTAAACATGTCGAGAGCACTGAGAGCAAAGGAAAAGTTCAAAACTATTTCTAAAAGTCAAACCTAGCCTTGATATCAAAACCAGAGAAATCAGTTCAAAGAAAGAAAACTCATTTAAAAATATTGATTTATAAGTCCCTAATAAAATAGACTCCAGCAAATAGCTAAATTAAGAAATGCCATAGAAAACTAGAATTTGTTTCCAGAATAAAAAATAACTTAATGTTAACAAATATATGTATAGAAGATAGTATGAAACGTATACTGATATAAAAGCATATGCAACATAGCATAGAATTAGTATAAAAACATATACAAAAGCTAGATTGAAGGCCAGAAGACATATGATAAAATTTAAAATATATTTTTCATTAAAATCACTTAGCTTTCAAGAAAATAGTAACCGATAGATACTTTCAGTGTAATGTTTAAAATGGAACTCTGAAAAATACATTACATTCAGAAAACATAAAGTATGTGTGTCACTACCACCACTATTAGTTAACATTATTCCAGAAGTCCTAGTCAACATAAATACACCAAAAATGTGTATAAAATATGCATAAAACATCTTTGTTAAGGAAGCTGTAAAATTAGCCTTATTTAAAGATGATGAGATCATATAGCTCTTTATTCAAAGTATTTAAACTTAAACTCTATTAGAAATTCTAAATAAATTCATCAGTGTAGGTACAAAATTAATATACCCACTGTTCATATTTATAAACAACCTCTTGGAAATTAGAGATTCCATTTATAATAGTAAACAGATGCAAATTATAAAAAATAAACTTAAGAAAGATCTAGACCTAGAGAAAAAAACTTTAAATACCTATCAGTTGTTCACTATTGTGTAATTGATCACTTCAAAATTTAATGGCTTAAAGCACAATAATATATTTACTCATGTTTCTATTGGTCGGAAGTTTGGACTGTGCTCAGCTGGAATGAATCCTCTTTGCTCCATGTGATGGTATTGGCCTTACCTATGTCTCCATGTGTCCTCTCTTCCTCGAGGATAGCTTGAGTTTATTCACACATGGCAACAGCCTTCCATGTAAGAGGATAAGCCACAAGGTTATTTTAGGCTTAAACTTAGAACTTGAAGGGATCCATTCAGAAATTGAGAGTTGGTATAAAGATTATTTTAAGCTGAAGACATTTGAGATTTAACAGATGCAGAAAGAAGCCTTCTCAGAGCTTCTCTGATCTGACTAAAAGCAGAAACTTCCGGAAAGTGAGGACTACCATAAATTCCCTTTTTAGGGCACCATCTACTCTCAGGAGAAGGCAAAAGTAAACCTACTAAAAATCACCTCTTTGGGAGTTTTACAGCCCTGAAGAAGACCACTCATACCTATATAGACAAACATTATCACAAGCTTTCTTATTTCCCATTTGTTCTCAAAACTATTTGTCTTTCCTTAAGAGACCTATTTGTACTTCGCACAGAAGCCATTTCTTTCCTTTCCCCTACTAATTTAGGTATGTAAACCTTTACCTTTAACCATCTAACAAGCTAGCTACTTCTTTTGTTGGCTGCTGTGTGCCTATGAATAAACATATTTCCCCTGTTCATGTGGGTTTTGTCGGTTTAATTTGCAGGTTTTAGGTACCAAATCTAAGAGAGTAGTGGAAAAATTTTTTCTTCCCTGACAAACTCAAGTTAGAAGGCCAGCCTGGATTCAAGGCCAATCTGGGAAAATAGATTCCATCTCTTAATGGGAAGAGCTACAAAGATTTTGTGACCACTTTTAATTTACTATATTTACAAAGGGAGATGAAATGAGACACCTAAATACCTTGTTCTTAGTCAATAATGATAAATGTTATAAACACTTCAGTTCCTTCAATATGCATCTATAAAGTTAAAGGGATTGATAAAATATTGGCTAATTACTTTGTTTCTTTGATCCTTAACTTGATGCTAACCTCATATGTGAAAACATGAAGAGTTGGCATAGTGACAAAAATAATTATGATAAGTCATGATAAAAACATAATTTTAATTAGTAGTAATATTTCTACAGATATTAAAACCTATTACAAAAATACGGTAATAAAAACTGTTGA
Source organism: Potos flavus (assembly GCA_028534135.1). Taxonomy (NCBI): domain Eukaryota; kingdom Metazoa; phylum Chordata; class Mammalia; order Carnivora; family Procyonidae; genus Potos; species Potos flavus. The sequence continues at coordinate 83,862,077 of CM052883.1, read as the reverse complement.
TGTCACAGAAGTCAGCAGGTAGATAAATGGATTGAAGATTTCATAAATATGTTAAGCCTATAATAAAGCCATCATTTAAAAACAATGAGAAAGCTCTGAATTAGTCAATATACAGTTAATAAATAATTGATAAACCAAGTAAAAATAAAATACTAGATCTGTACAACACTTTACACTATGCTCTTCTTGCAAAGGATTAAGCTAGAGGACAATAGAGAGGAACTTCTTTTATAATTTTGGAGAGGAAAGGTTTTTCTAAATAAAAAAAGAATCCAGAATTTATAAGGTAACTTTTATTATGTAAAATTTTAAATGTACATGTGGTGGGACACCTGGCTGACTCTCTCAGTGAAATGTGTAACTCCTGATCTCGGGATCATGAGTGCAAGCCCCACACTAGGTATAGAGATTACTTAAAAAAAATAAAATCTTCCAAAGAAATGTATGTATGGAAATGGAATACCAGAAGACAAAATACTAAAAGCAAACTGATAAATGCATAGAGAACAATTAAGATTCAACAAGAAAGCTACCACAAACCCAACAGGAAATAGAATAGGTAAAGAATGTGAGTAAGGGGTACGGTGCTTAATTCCATGTGTCAACTTGACTAGCCTACCTGATGCTCAGACAGCTGGTAGGACATTTTTGGGTATGTCTACATGAAGATGTATGTCTACATGTCTTCTAGAAACATGAAGATGTTTCTAGAAGAGCTTAGCATTTGGTTTAGTTGGCCGAATAAAGCAAACTGCCCTCACCAGTGTGGATGAGTATCATTCAATCTGCTAGGTGCAAAATGGAACCAAAAGGCAAAGGAAGAGTGAATTTTCTCTCTCTTTTTGAGCTGGGACTTTCATTTTCTCCTGCCTTTGGACTTCAAAGCTCCTGGGTCTCGAGCTTTTGGACTCCAGGGCTTAACTGGTTGGAAATACATGAACGATTATTACAACAAAACAAACAAACTCTATAAAGGTATTTTAATTAAGTGCCCCAAATTGAAACCAGCATACTTTCTGTTTTTGTGTTAAACTTTTGTATAATAGAGCATATTCTTCCTGTAAACCAACTAAACATTTAACACAATGGTTTCCTCATCAAGGCTCATTTTCTAGACCCTTGTTTCACTTTATTGTGTCCATTAATCCAAAATTATTGGGTCATACACTTTCCCTGCCTCATCTCAACCAGTTCTTCATTTTGCAAGACTTACCTCAAAAATCACCAATAAAGACTAGATCCCAGTTTTCCCATTTTGAGACACTATTCAGAATTGGTTAAGATGGTGATTCTCTACTGCTCAGCTCTGAATAAGAGATTTTAGTGGGGATCTTTTGGGGAGTTAACTGTTGACTATATCAATAATGGTGAGAGGTGGGTCATTTAACCAAATGTTAAAATGAAGTGTACCTAGGTTGGCAGTTAGCCTATTGTTGGCTGCTACTCATCTCATCAACTTTACCTAAATGATAACCCTTTTTAGAGCCACAGTCATCCAGTGTGTACTTTTCTATATATGAGTACAGAAACTGACATCTAAGGATATTAAATAGTCAACATTAATGCATGGAATTAAAGATATAGAGCTAGTGTCCCTATTTCTGAACTTACAAACTTAAATGTTCTGTTAAAATAATGCCTATCGCAGAGGACCTCAACATTCTTTAAAAATAAAATATAATCCTCAAAATTATTCTATTAAATTTGAAATGTTGGCTGAAGCACTTTTAAAATGGTACTATAAGTAAAAATGTGACCAAAATGTAGTTCATTTATTTTAGGGGTATATGTGGAATTTTGAAGCAGAGTTTCTCAAACTTACCTGACAATAAGAATTGCTTAAAATTCTTGTTAAAATTATGTATGTTTGGACCTTCCTTGATCTATTGAACATTTTTATAGGTGTCTGAAAATTTGCTCTTTTATCAAGTTGTCAGATGTTTTTTGACCTAAGGCAAGTATGGGAAATGATGCATTCTAGGCCAGTGGCTCACAGCCCTGTCTGTACTTTTGGGTAACCTGGGAAACATTTTTGAAAACACCCACAGTTACCTATACCCTAGGTCAATTAAATTAAAATTTTTGGAGGCGAGACCCAAACATGTATGTTTTTATATCTTCCCAGGTTATGCTAATGTGTATCAAACCATAACTTCTCATTTATGTGCATACAAATCTTAATAAAATGCAAATTATGATTCAGTGGATGTGGGGTGGGGTCTGCGATTTTTCAGTTCTAACAAGTTTCCAAGGGAGGCTAATGTTGCTGTTCAGCAGACCACACAATGAGCAGCAAGAATTAGAACAGTGATTTTCTAAGTCCGATCCCCAGACCAGGACCATCGGCTTCATCTGGGAGCTTGTAAGAATACAAATTCTTGGGCTCCACCTCAGACCTACTCAGTTAGAAACCTTGGGGCTGGATCTTGCCGTTACAATGTACCACTGTAACTTCACAAAAAAATAGCAGATTCACAGTCATTTATTTTATTGAGCTTCCAGCAATAATTTTGCTCAAGAGCAATAATTAATAAGTAAAAATAGTTATGTAGGTAGATAATTAAAAGCCCCACATTTATAGGAAAATGCTGGATTTAGAATTACACAACCAAATTTAAAATTATGGTTCAATTTTCTCTTAGTTATGGCAGCTCGGTGAGTCATGTAACCCTAAGCCTTCAATTTCTTAACTTAAAAAAAACACTAAAAAGAATACCAATACCTTCCTTACCTACTTTACAGGTTAGCTGTGAGGAACAAATTATAAGTGGTGGAAATCTGTACTTGGTAATGACAAGTATGATGCATAAAGAAATATATAATTAAAGTTTTAAACTTTGTTCCAGCTGCACAAACTTTTTAATCTATTCAGAAACAAAGTGTAGCCAACACTAAAGAAAGCAAAGAGTTGCTAGAAGGAACAAAAGAAAGTATAGTAACATTTACTGAAGACCCATTTGGTGCTTTATATATGGTAATTAATTTTTCCAACATCCTCATAAATTACAAGTGAGGAAGTTGGGATTGCAAAGAAATTAAGCGAATTGCCTTTGGAACTACATTAATGGGCTTTTGTATCAGGAGAGCTAATTTTGAGTAATACCTGTCAGTAGCTATGTGAATGTTGACTGAAATTGTCTGTCTCAGTATGTCTTTAATGAAATGCATATAATATCTGCCCTACCAAAAACTTAGTACCCATAAATTTTAAAAAGACGTGAAATTGCTATAAAAATCTCACAGATTTTTAGCTGTATGAGACATTGTTATGCAAGATAGTATGTAGAAAGGCTTATGATAAAAGCTTTAATATTTTCCTATTTTCCTAAATTTACTTCAATTTCTCTGACTTATACCTATATCATAGGCACTGTTGAGCTGTAGAATATACATATATCTTCAGCCTTAATTTCCATACATTTTAATTTCATACGTTATTTTTTATGAATATTATTCCCTAATCAGGAGAAGACCCTGCATATAATCATGTTGAAGATTTTGTCTGATTGTTGTGTCATTTTCATTTTACTGGGAGGGATTCATCTGCTAGTGTTGTTTTTGTTGGTAATTTCTATGGTTCCATTGTACTTTATATGTTCAGAGCTTTGTTGTGACGGTGTGTGGGGACAGGCTTTCTCTTTCCATCAGATCCTTGCTCTCTTGTGGTTTTGCGGTTGCTTTCATACAGCATCCCCCGGCTCCCAGTTGAGCACTGAGCATCCTGTGTGTGGCTCAGTTCCTACTCCACGGTGGCTGCAGGTATTGCTTCTAATTCAGTGACTGAGCTGGCAGGGGTATCTCTATCCTGTTGCTTATGAAGAAAGCAGATGTATGTGAGCTATGTTGCCAGGCAGGGGTTGGCAGAAATGTTTTTCAACTTTCTTACTTTTACAAGCAACAGTCCTTTATCATATCGTGCTTTTAACACAGTGATCCTGACCCTGACTCTATCTCCTCACCTCTTATAGGGAATGTTTATTCCTTATACCCCTACGGGAGTCAAAATTCTCAGCTGCTTCTGCCTGCTTCTGGGCCTGGAGCCTGGAGTGGTCGTGGCTTTAGCTCTGCTTTGTGCTCTGTTTTCTGATTTTTAGAGACATTTATTTTATTTTATTTTATTTTATAGCATGACCATACCTTTTCTTTTCAATTTACTGTTTATCAATTATTATTATTATATTTAAAGATGAGGAAGGGCCTTAAAGTATAACTTTATATCCATGCCAGCTATGGACATCCATGCCATAGCATGGATATATTTATATATTTATATAGTCATGCCAGCTTAATAGGAAACAGTGCCAGTTTTTTTTATGAAATGGGTGTTAGAGATATAAGGATTAGAAGAGTAGAGAAGGCATCATGGAAAAGGGCCCGATAGCACTCACAGGCAGAATCAGATCATTACAGTAATTTCTGTGTGTTGTTCCATGGATACTGAAGCAATACCTTTCCATCCTCAGTGCTATGGAGGCTGAGCCAGTGCTTTGTTCCTCTTTCATTGTTTGTCACTTCATTGATTTTCTTCATGTCTTCACCCCTGGGGGAAGTGAGCTTGTTTGGTCTTTACAGCGCCTGTAAATTGGCCCTTTTTCAGGTGACTGTCCCCTCAGCTGTGACTAAATCAGATCAACCTTTTGCAACTTGATGGATTGTCCTATACTCTATCATCAAGAAGCCTGAAAAAAAAAAAGGGTAACAGGAAAGTTTTCAATTTGTAGGCTTTTCCTAAGGACACATTCACTTGCCCCATGCCTTGCTTGCAAAACTCACCTCTCTAGCACTAAGTTTTAAAATACATTTTAAAAACCCCATCAATTAGAAGCCCTAAACAGAGTTTTTTTGGTCACTTTTTGAATTGAGTGGGTTGTATTAACTAACCATAGTTGGGTAAAATGTTGTCATATTACCTCACAATTTTGTCTTAAGAGAGATACAAACCTCCTTATCATTGGGAACTTACCCTGAGTAATATTTCAAGGTGGCTTTATGTGAAAAATCACAGTATATATATTTCAAAATTTAACTGGGATTTATTCTCAGAATCGTTACTCAGCTTCCGAATTTATCTTTGTGAGAGTGGGAAATGTGTGTAGACTTAGATTTTTTACTGTATTAAAAATTAAAAATTGCATGTAGATATCATTGCTATATAGTTTAAACATAAATAGAATATGTAGAGAAAATAAATACAATATGCTTTTTGTTCATTAGGGTGTACTTTTTCTTTTAACTAGCAATCTGGAAAAACAATTATCAGTTATGTGAAGGGTGGTTCAATCAGTGTATAGATTAATAGTGATTAAAAATAGTAATGTGTGATGACAAAAAAGGAACAGAATATTAAATTGAACTTTTTTTTACTTAAAAATACTAACAGAGGTTAGGCCATCATTGAAGGAGAGGCCAAGGAATTGTTAAGTAAGTTTTGGAACCCTTATTTTATTCTGCCCTTGGATAGGTTCCGGCAATGAGAAATTCTTTGGAGAATGCAGTCAGTATGCAGCGTGTTTCCAGGAAGGATGGAGTTGAACTGGTTCATTCCTAGCCCATTAAATTTGGGCTTCAATATATGAATGCAGAAACTTGCATACAGCTCACTTCTGAAATAGCTCTGATTGCAGAATGGGGGAAATGGGCCAAAGTTGAACCAATCTGTTTTTCTACCAAGAAATGAGTTAACATCTTGTTTCTCATGGTTCAGGCATCAACCCTATGAAAGGATCCCATCTTGGAAGGTCAAGAGGATTATGTGAGGAGTGGGGTGCCCTCCAATAGAGTTCCCTGAGTCCTCCAGATGTGTTTATAAGTATATTTAGCAACATGAGAGCTGGTTGGAGCAGGGACTGAAAAGTTAGATAAACCTTACATTTTGTGGTTTAGTGACAAGAACATGAAACCTGAGGTCTCAAGTTCAAGTTTCTTCCCTACCACTTTCTCTTTTGTAATCTTGGGAAAGTTAGGCTTTCGTTCCTTAATCTGTAAAATGATTACAAGTATGTAAGCCTTATAGTGTAGCTAGGGATTATCATTTCAGGGGACTCTACAGGGATTAGTAAAGAATATGAGGATGGGAGATGAGAAAGGGAAGCTCCTCTCTCCCCTCTTCAATTGAAGGGCCTTTGGATTTATCAACTGTGTGGGTAAGATGTACCAGTGAGCTTTAATTTGAGGACGGGTTGACTAAGAAAATGAAAACCAGGGATGATGAATGTAAAATATAAAGGACGGAATGATGAGTTTTTTCCATTTCAGGTTTTCAATTCAGAATATTTAGAATCATAACAGGGAGAGACAAGTTTGGGAATATGGAGTTGTCATGATGGAAATCTCAACAAAACTGCATGGCTCTCAAGAAGATGGGGAGAAATGAGAGTGGAAGCCAAGTCAGGGCAATGCTGAAAGGAGATGCACAGAGCTAGGGTGCTATTTCTAAAGAGGGTGGAATTTGGAGTCAGAAGGTATGTTTGAGAAATGGCTCAGGTGGCCTTTGGCAAATCATTTCATCATGTTGGGCTCAGAATTCTCATTTAGGAACAATCTCTGAGGTCAGGCTCTTCTCTTTCTTCTTCTCCCTCAGATTCTCTCCTGCATCCATGCTTTACTCTTTGCCATTCCTTTGATCGCAGAAAGCTCATTCGTGTCTCCTGCCTTTGTACTTATTGCTCTGTCTTTCTGAGGTGTTCCCAAGGGGGCTCGGAGTTCCAGGACAGCAAGGCCTAAATCTGCCTTTTTTATATCTCCAGAATTTAGCACAGTCACACATAGAATAGCATAAACACTCAAGAGTGTTTTTTAAATGCATGAAAGGATAAAAGAAGAAAGCAGGAAGGAAGGAAGGAAATGAAATGGTTTAGTATTGATTTGTTCATACCCAAAGACCTGTTCAGCCCTATAATTAGGGTCACACATGTATAAGACAAATTCCACAGGTAAAATCAAATCTGTCACTAAGGAGCAGAGTGGTGAGTTGGGGGGGGTGTGGCAAGGCCATAATAAACTAAATTGATGATGTGTCTCATTAACACAGATTTTCAAATCAGTAAGCTAATAAGCTTGCAGCCTGAGCAGCGTAGGGATTGAGAGAAAAAGAGAGAGAAGGAGTATATGGTATTGTGGGTTTTAAGGCTGTGAACCTCAGCTGTGCCCTCTGAAGTAGGCAGTATTCACTACCAGTTATACTGTATTGACTTTTTATATAACATCTATGGTGAAGCAGGTAGAAAAGATGAGCAGGATAAATAGCAAAACAACCTAGGCATCAGCTATGTCAGTGCTTTTCATTTCTGCTGAAATAGCATTCAGCCAGAAAGTTTACTTTTTGGACTCTTTGGCCTGCCATATGGATACCAAACTCCCTGCAGCCACCAACTCAGAGCTCAGCCCAAGTGCTGGAGATAATCCAGGAAATGTTCCCTTTCTCTATCACTTGTCAAAGCTAAGATCTTGCGCCTAATAGAAAACTGTCCCTATGATTTGACTCTGCATGTAAGAAATCTAATTGGGGCCTCATAGATTTTCCCATTGTAAATGTCACCACTCCCTCAAGCTACTCCTCACTGTCCAGAGCTATATACAAACTCTATTTGCTATTTTCCTTCAGTTCAGACTTAAATCCGTGGCGTTTTGACTTTTAGCAAAGGAGCTATTTGTTGATGTTGTAGTTCTTAATGCAAAATTTAATGTGGGACATCAATGTGATAGAATAGCTCTAGCAGATTGAGTTGAGATGGAATGGATTTGAGTTCCATTTTGAGGCCGTTTTTATGCCAGTTCCACATTAGCCCACTGGGAAAAGAAAACAGTGGAGAGTGGTCAGAAAATTGGGTTCCAATTTTAGCATGAAAAAGCTGCGTGAACTTCAACACAACTCACCTATCTCATATAATTTTTCTAATATACAAAATAAGGCGATGGAACAAGATGATTTCTGCAATGCCTTTCAGTCATAAAATTATTCAGAGTGAAATAATTGATTTTACTTGCAATTTTAATCTTGCTACATTAAAAATGGTTTTTTACATCAAAGATTGAGAGAAAAATATCAACAAAAAATTTGTTAAGGAGCATGGATTCATGTAGCTTAATATTGCACAAAGAGGCTGTGCTATTCATTAGGGCATTGATTAGTTATTGAGCTGATGTAAGAGAAAAAAGATCTATAATAAATGAAGAAATAAAGTGAAAGCTGCATCCTTAAATTAAAAGTGCAACCAGATTCCCATGTGTGTATGTCATTTCTCTACTTTATTTAATACAATGTGAACAAAACATTTCATTGTTATGCCCCAGACTACTCTGCTCGCTCAAATAAATATTGGATTCCCTAGATATAAAAAGATTTTTCACCTTTCAAAGGGACTTTGCAAGGTTCCAGTGACCTGCTCCTTAGGCAAACAAAATGTCTTTTTCTGCACATAATTTTGACTTGAGAGAAGGTAAATTGAAATGACATTTTAAAATTTAAAATTAGTTTTAGTAAATCCAATACTGACAGTATACTACTTGAGGGCACCTGGCACTTGAAAGTTCAGATATCAGTCCTTCCTCAGAGAAATCCTGTATTTCTGTATCAAGAATATTTATTTATTTATTTTGGAAACTTTGAATGTGAAACTGAGCACCAGAAATAGCAAGTTGACAAAAATAATAGGCTGAATTTTTTTTTTTTTTTACTTTTTCAGATACTTCCAAATGACTAAATTTTATTATCATAATTTTTGTTTTTGTTTTTGTTTTTCTGAGAGAGCACACACAAGCAGCAGGAAAGGGACAGAGGAAGAGGGAGAGAAAGAATCTTAGGTAGGCTCCATGCCCAGTGCAGAGCTGGAGGCAGGGCTTGATCCCATAATCCTGAGATCATGACCTGAGCCAAAATCAAGAGTCACACCTTTAGCCAACTGAGCTGGTTATGGCACTCGGGTGCTCCATAGTTTTTGCAGATTTTAAAAGTGAAATATAATATGAAATGAAATGTATAAATCTTGTGTGTGAATTATTTTCAAATGTATAAACATCTATAAGTGTCATCCGGATAAAGGACGATATTAGCACATCAGAAACTTCTCTTGTTTCTTCTCACATTTAATTCCCACCCCATAGTTGTAACATCTCTGACATTTATAACATAAATTATGTCTGTTTCTGAACTTCAGAAATTTCTGAATAAAAAATTATTCAGTATGTAATACTTTTTCATCTCGCTTCTTTATCTCAATTATTTCTATCAGATTTATCTGTGCTATGTGTACGAGCATTTCTTTATTTTTTCAGAATTTTTTATTGCCGTGTTATATTCCATTAATAAATATACCACAATTTATCAATTTCAACATCGATACATGGATTATTGTTATTTTATAATGAATAACACTACTATCAACACTTACACACTTACATTTGGAAAATATAGTTTCTGTATATGGGGTAAAATCATGTGTATGTAGCTTAATAGTTACTACCATAGTTTTCCAGAGTAGTGATTGAAATACTAATTTACATGCCCACCAGCAGTGCCAACACTCATTTCTATTAACATGTTATCGGTGTTTTTTAAATTAATGTTTTCAATTTGAATATCAGCATAGTGATATCACATTTTGTTCTTCATTTTAATTTCCCTAGTATAAAGTTCTATGAATATCCTTTTGTATTGTTATTCTATTAAACGTATCTCTTGAATTCTTAAGTTCTGTTAATGCATTTTCAGTTGTAAAATTTCCAGAATGTGTTTTCAGTTTCCTGCTGAAAATCTGCCTTTTTGTGTATTTTCCGAACATACTAAATATAGTTATTTTACCGTTCTTTTCTGATAATTCCAGTGTCTGGATCACCCTTAGGTATTTTTCTGTTATTTATTTTTACACTAGATTTTTTGGTCATTTGATTCTATTTCTTGGAATGCCTATTAGCTTTTCACTAAAAAAATGGGATATTCTATGCCTTGGATGATGCTTTTTTTTTTTTTTAAGATTTTATTTATTTGACAGAGAAAGAGATCACAAGTAGGCAGAGAGGCGGGCAGAGAGAGAGAGGGCGAAGCAGGCTCCCTGCTGAGCAGAGAGCCCGATGTGGGGCTCGATCCCAGGACCCTGAGATCATGACCTGAGCCGAAGGCAGAGGATTTAACCCACTGAGCCACCCAGGCGCCCCGGATGATGCTCTTTCTAAAGAGAGTTCGATTCTACTCTGGCAGGTGAATAGAATACAGGTAAATGACCTTATTCCAGTGGATCCTTTGTTTCCAGTTTTAACAGATTGCTGTATTTTAGGTTGCTTTTATCTTAGGGTGTGATTTCCCACTCATACAATGTAGCTCTCTTAGTGTCTCACCTGCAACTACTCTTCCCTCCCTCCTACCCTTTCTTTATTTCTTTCTCTCGACCTCTGTGGCCAGTCTTGAATTCTAACTTCTTTGTAGCAAGGCTGCCAAACTATTTTCTCAGCTCTCTAGCTCATCAGATATTGCTCTCCACTTGCTCTTTAGGAGTCTCAGCTTACAAACACGAAATACAAGGAATTGGACAGTGCCCAAAGAGGGAATGACCTATAAATCCAAGGCTCACTCTTTTTGGTTTCTTGCCTCTAGTCTTTTGTCCCTTAAGTTTTTGTCATCCTAGGAACCCCAAACTCCAGACTCTGTGTCCTTTTCCCAGTTTGACTGCTCAAGTCTTTAGACTGCCATGGCTTTCATTTCCCTAAAATGTGATTGGCAAGTTTTCTGAGGAAATAACAGAAGTGAAGCATTGCTTACCTTGGTGTGCTTCCCTTCTCCTGCCTGCCTTTCTCCCTGTGTTTTCCTACATCTTCAAACAGTTTGTGTATTTTATCCGTCTTGTATAGTTTCTCTTAGTGGTACGATTAATTTCTTACATGTCCCATTTTCATGGTTGCAAGCCAGAGCATTTTTTTTTTAAATAATGAGATAAGCATGGTAGTGCTGATTTAAAAGAGGAAAGAAATAAAAAGTGAAGAAGTAAGCATTTCCTGTGATCGTAGAGCAAGGCTATTGTGGACTGGGAATTACGATTTCAGTCTCAGAAACTAGTGATCCAAGTTGTTTGTTGGTTTGTTTGTTTTTGCTTTACATGCTTCAGATTTCCCATAAATTGAACTTCCATGGCTCAGTTTTAATCAGATTATATTGAGAAAGAAAACTAACAAGCCAACAATCCCAGTTTATAACAGAATAAAATCTTGAGTGTGTTCTTATGAATACTAACTTAATTAAATATTACATTCAGAGAATAGGGAGAATTTTTCTTGAATTAGCAGCTACAGATGAATACACAATTAGAAAGAGTATATAGAATACTGTAGGAATAAAAATAACTTCTAATTTCGCTTTACTTGAAATCTAATGCCATAATTTTGTCCACAAGTCATATGACAGTGATACTGACATTGATCATAAACCAATGTATTCATAATATCCAAACCAGTGGCTGACAATTGGACCCTTTAAATGGAAAGTAACATTGATTTTATGACATCGTACAATGCTTATAGTGATTTCACTATCTCATAAGTATCTTATGGTGATACTATAAAGGAATTTCATATGTTGTAAAGATGAAAGAAAGTGGATGCACAGATATAGTCACAGATATAATTGACCTGGGGCAGTGAGGAATTTATGACACTCAGAAAATAACTCAGGTATTTTGTCTCAACCTCAGCCTCGGTCTCCTTTTGCTGTATTGGAAACCTAAATGTATTATGGATACAGCCCAAGAGCTCTGCTTTAACTTACATCTCTTGAGCTACCCTCAGGCAGTTGAAAATACAAAATAAACTCCATGGGGAAAGGTTTTTGAGGCTTACAATAAAAATATTGTGGAAAGCACCTACTATTTAAAGTATCGATGATACCTCTCTCTTTTGCTTCCTATATCCTTTGATAGGAATTCCAGTGTTCTGTACAGATCCTCTCTTGCTTCAGGAACTTAGGGAATTCTCAATGAGAATTTCGCATGAGCATTAGGGATACCATTTACATAGATCTCAACATGAAGGATGCGTTAGTGATTTGTTAGCCTTAGGATCAAGTGTCCTTCCATGGTTCTCTTCCATGGTCTATCGGTGAAGTTTCAGGTGCCCCCCCATAGGTGCCGCTGCTTTGCCAGATATGACAAAACCTGAAAATGTTTTACAACTGTTTATAAGGTTTTCTTTCAGTAAATATTTATGAGCTGATCAATGCCCCCAATTAGAATTTCAAATTTTTACAAAAATCAGGAGAGATTGAGTCTTTTCCTTGTGTATCACACTCTGTCAGAGAAACCCCAAGGAAGTCATACTTCATATTGAATGTGAGACAAAGTTTAATGAAAAAACCCTGTCCTCCCAGTGATTATTAATTTTCTGATTCCTATGTTAGGAAATTAATACTATTGACAAAAATGATGATGTACTCACCATTTCATTTTCCCTCTGATGAACATCCCATCATTGGTATAAAACTCTGCTCAATTGACTTTCCAGTATCATTTTCAGAAATTACTATCAGAGGAGCTCAACAATCTTAAAAGAAGCTCAGAAATATCTGAATATCTCAAAATACAATTGCAACATCTCACTACAGAAATTATAACTGATTTCTTTTATGGATGGGAGAGATTGGCTAGAAAGCGACTGTATAAAATAAATAAAATAAAATGCTATGTCAGACCCATATAGTTGATCATTAGTAATCATAGAAAGAGGTATTCATGGGTGGCATAGCCCTTCTTGTAACTGGACTATAGTGATCCTCATTTTCTAATAACTTATTTATCTAGAGATAGCATTGTATTTTATAGATTCGAGTCATTAATTTTTGAATGGTCATAGTAATTTCTAATTTTTACAGAACCTAGTTATGTACTATATAGAACTTGGTGAAAATTGAGCTCTCTCTTTTAATGAAAGCTTTCTTTCTGATTCTTATTATGGAAAAACAGATTAAATTTGTACTAGAAAGAACTTTTACAATGGAGGGCTATGAAAAAACTATTTAACGCTTTCCTTGAATCATATAAGTGTTCAAAGATTACCATTTCATACGTTTGCTAATTTTCCAAAAAGGAATGATTCAGGTAATTGCTGTGATTTCTTTCCTTAGGTGCTATCACTTCTAGTATGCTATTATTCTGTCACAGAATAAAAGGTTAAAAAAAGGCTTTGGTAATTTCCTGAAATGAGCCTTCTTATTTTGTGTAAGAATTCAGAAAAGATCAGAATTTAATAAAATGCATTTTGTTCAGAAATGAAAATACTTGAGGAAAAGGAGTGGGGGGAGGGGAAAAGATGCAATTGTGCTTAAGTTTTTACCAGCAAATACTCAATTCTGGTGGAGTAAATATAGTTACCTTTTGAGAAATAGATGCACAAGTGAGTTTGTGCTTCAGTGCCAACTGCTTTAAATCTAATTGTTAACATAACTTATGAGACCTAAGTCTGTAGATTTTCTTTTGTTTTTGGGCCAAGAAAAACACTGCTGTTTGAAAAACTTACAATTGTGCCATGGTAGACTCAAAATAACAAATTCTGTCATCCCAGTTACCATGTTCTACAGTGGCAGTTAATCAGAAATAGATCATTTTGTATGTATAACAGGAAATAACTTGATCTTTAGTGAAACAGACATTAGATATTTCCTTTTAAATAAAACTAGTTCATCTAATACTGTAACCAGAGAGGTCAGCATTGCCCTTGGATATCCAGCATTTTGAGGGAAAAAAAAATGATATCATCAGTCAAACCAATTATGAGTTTCTTGCAACATTCAGATGTGAATTGGGGTTCCTTTGAGAAATGTTGGCGTGTTTTCAAACATGAAGCCAAGTATTTCTTAAAATGCAGGAAGTGTTGTTTAAATATTTCAGGACAAGGCTGTGGAAAAAGTTAATTTGACCCTAACTTCAGATATAGCTCAACTTAGTAAGATGAAGATAGCCATAAGATGATGAACGGTCATTTTTAAAAAAGATTTATGTATTTATTTTAGAGAGACAGAGAGCACACAGTGGGAAGGGGCAGAGGGAGAGGGAAAGAGACTCTTAAGCAGACTTCCTGCTGAGTAGGGGGGCCCACTCAGGGTTTAGTCTCAGGACCCTAAGATCATGACCTGAGCCGAAACCAAGAGTCAGATGCTTTTTTTTTTTTTTTTAAGATTTTATTTATTTGCCAGAGAGAGAGAGAGTGAGAGTACAGGCAAGGGGAGAGGGAAGCAGAGGGCGAAGCAGGCTCCTCATTGAGCAAGGAGCCCAATGTGGGACTCAGTCCCAGGACCCAGGGATAATGACCTGAGCTGAAGGCAGACACTTTACTGACTGAGCCACCCAGGCATCCCCAAGAGTCAGATGCTTAACCGACTGTGCCACTCAGGTGCCTGGATGACTGGTCATCTTTAAGCATATGACAGCTTTTCTCCATATTTCCTATATAATCCAGTAGTCTCTGTCTTGTGTGTATAAACTTTTTTGGTTTACTATTGAAATAACTGCCATGCCAATCACTGGCCAACTGTTAGAGTACAGTCCCAACCATGACATCTGTGCTTGTGTTTCTGTATGCCATCTAGCCCTTCAGTGTTTTGTTTTGTTTTTTTTAAATTAGTATATCCCCCATTGCTCAATTTCTACTTTACTGACATTATCTCAATATTTTTGTATTTTACTTCAATTATGATAATATTTGCTTGTGTATGAATATTCTAGCTGGAGAGTTCTTAGCCCTCTATGTTGTCAGTGAGTCCCATGGAGGGAGATTATTTCCTCATGGCGTATCAGGTTAAAAATGAGTGGTTCAAGGTTGGAAATAAAGTCTTGTTTTCTGTCCTTGGCATTAAGCTGGAAATTTGTTCACAATCTTTCTTTAAGGCAATATGCATCATCACCTCCACATAGAAACTAGTTGCAGTGACTTTTATCATCTTCCCATTTCTCCTTGGAACCCAGTGAGAGAACTATGTATTTTTATTTAATATCACAATAAGCCAATTTGAGAATAAAAGTGGAGAGATTATAAAATGTTTTTAGTCTCCCCGACCCATTACCCAATACTGCTTCCATAGTACATAATTCTATTTATATTTTTCCATAGATAGCATTGATTTGAAATCATTATCACATTGTCTCATCTAAGAAATTTTCCTGTTATTTAAAGTTCTGAACTCTCTGAAATGCATGAGCTTATCAAGATCATCTTAATTTGGATATTGTGGCCAAGTTTTGTTGGTTTTGGTTGTCCAATTGTGCAAATGTCAGAATTGGGATATTCTCTTATCTTTGTACTATCTAATGCCTACAGTAAGATACTCATTTTTGGTTTTCCTTTTTTTTTTTTTTCTTTATCCTCTTTACTCCTTGCTTCCTTTCCTTTCTCTCACCAGTTGTTTTTCAAAGGTTTATTATGGTACTGAGGATAGACAATCCAAAGATGTCCTAACATAAAAATAGGGCTCAAGCTCTCCAGAAGCTCCGAAGGCAGTGAGGGAAGCAACCCAAGTCCAGTCCATAAGGCAGTGAAAGTATCTCTCTGGCACAGTGGTTTAGAGAAAGTTGTGCTACTTAATTTACTATGGAAGCAGGAGAGGATTCCATTGAAAGGATAACACTCAAAATAGATCTTGAAAGATGATTAAGTTTACATAGAATAAAGGAAGTATGGATTGTCTACTAGGTAGGGGCACAACAATTGCAAAGCTACAGAGTCATCAAAGAACATAGGGTATTTAGAAAGTGTCAGTGGACTCATAAGCAGCTATGATGTCCTTGCTCCGTTACCACAGTGAGGGAGTGGAAGAGGGGTGACACAGAAGGGGATGCCTGCGTAGGACAAATTAATAAAAGGTTACTGTTGTAATTGTGCTCTGAAACTGATTGGGTTGAAAATTATTTTTCCTACAAGTTGCTCTAGGAATATAAAAAATATATTCAGATTACCAAGCAAATAATTTTGAGAATAAGAATAACACAACAACAAAATATACTTTTATAAGTGACATGCCATTCTTCTTGTTGGAAACAATCCTTTAAAATCAATTATTTAAAACCAATCACTTAAAAGTTAGAATATGGTTCATGAGGCCCTTTAATTGAGGAAAGATGGCTCTTTACTCCATCTACCCATTGGGCAGAAACAGTTAATCATATTTATGTTGTCCTGGTGAATCTTTTTTTAAACTGATATCCTTTCCCTTAGGTGTTTTTTTCTTTACTGTCAGTGGCTGTTCCTGGTCAAGATGAATTGTTAGAAAGTATCTCTCTGGGCGGTTATCTCCCCATTAGGATTAGAGGTTAAGAGTCATAAATGGATTGCATGGACAGGTGTACTTTTTATTTTGTCTACTTTTGGCAGTAGAATCTAACTAGAGAGCATCCTTTGAGCACTAAGAGGAGGTCCACAATGGTGGTCACTGAGATAAGAGCCCTGTGGTGCTGAAAATTCCTGTTGCCACAGTGAATAGAACACAATTTGAGGTGTCACAGTGAGCATATGCATGTATGCTTCTGTAACTTTGAGAAGATTTAGATCAGTGTTTCTCACATTTAAGTAGTACACTTACATTTTCTAAGGAGACCCCTATAAGATACACAGTTTGCAAATATTTTCTCTTATTCTGTAGTTATCTTTTCACTTTCTTGATAATGTCCTTTGATGTACAAAAGATTTTAATTTTGATGAAATATAATTTATCTAATTTTCTTTTCGTTATCATGATTTTAGTGTCCTATATAAAAACCCATGCCAAATCCAAGGGCATGAAGATTTACCCTACGTTTTCTTCTAACAGTTTTATGGTTTTAGCTCTTACATTTATATCTTTGATCCATTTTTAGTTACTTTTTTTCATAGGGAACAAATTCTTAAAGCTCGCAGAGGGCAAGGACTTGTCTATTTCCAATGACTAGAGTGTAAGACCTTATAATTCATGGGTTATGGATTAGATTGCTTGGAATTATTATTCAGTAGAGTAAAACTAGCCCTAGACCAAGTTCCTGCTTAACAGAAATTAAAAGAAGTCTTGAAAAAGAAGCTTTGAAAGAATTATTTTGTTAATTATTATTATATTATTATTATTATTATATTCTGTTATTTAATTATTATAAACTACATCCTATAAAATGCACAAATAGATTTATAGGAAAAAATATTGAAAGCTCAACAAAGTGAAATTCCCAAAGACTAGCATACAGTGAAGCAAGAAAATAAGACCCATAATAAAGAAAAAAAAAATCAAACAAAATAAAAAGAGATTAGAGAGTTGCTAAGCTAATGCATTAGATTAGCCTTCTTTATAATTGTATCCCATATGTGCAAGAAGTAGAAGAAAAACAGAAAACAATAGATACATGAAAATTATTTTTTTTAAAAAGACTAAAATCAAACTATTGGAATTGAAAAACTTCTCTAAGATGAAGATACTGGAAGGAATTGACACAGATTAGGCAACGTAGAAGAAAAGCTTGGTGGAGTTAAACATATAGCAATTGAAACTACTCAAAATCAAACACCGTGAAACAGCCCTTAAGGGAATAAATATCATCCTTCACGATTTTTTTCCTTATTACTCAATTTTGAGACTTGATTATACATCCTTCATACAAGTCCTTTATTAGATAAGTGATTTACAAATATTTACTCCAGGGGCTCCTGGTTGGTTTAGTCAGTAGAACATGAGACTCTTTTTTGATGGGGTCTTTGTCTGGTTTTGGGATCAAGGTAATGCTGGCCTCATAAAATGAGTTTGGAAGTTTCACTTCCATTTCTATTTTTTGGAACAGTTTCAGGAGAATGGGTATTAATTCTTCTTTAAATGTTTGGTAGAATTCCCCTAGGAAGCCATCTGGCCCTGCGCTCTAGTTT
>CM052883.1:83796389-83843727 GCA_028534135.1 Potos flavus | reverse complement strand
GTTTTGGGAAAAAATTTATTTTGACACCTTTGAGTCTCCTAAACCATGAATATAATACATCTCATCATTTATGTATATATTTTTAAACTTTCTTTAATTAGTGTTTTTATAGTTTCACTGTATAGGTCTTGCACAGGTGTTCTAAGATGTCCACCTAAGTATTTCATCATTTTGGTGACGTAATAAGTGGCGCTTCAAATTATTATTTCTGGTTTTTTAATTGCTAGGATATAGAAATAAAATTGATTTATGAATATTGATCTTGTAACCTGTGGCCTTGCTAAATTCACTTAATAGTTCCTTTAATTTCGGTAGATTCCTTGAAATTTTCCAGGTCAAATATCTTGTCGTTTGAAAATGAAAACAATTTTACTTCTTCTTTTCCAAAGTGTGTAACCTTTCATTCTTTTCCTTGCCTGATTATCCTGGATAGATGCTTTAGTACAATGATGCATAGTTTGGGTGGAAGAAAATACCCTTACCTTGTTACCCATTATTAGGGGAGATCATTCAGTCTTTATCTTTAAATATGAGTTTAGCTGTGTAGCTTGTAGCTTGTTTGTAGCTTTTTTTTTTTTTTTAATCATGTGGAGGAAGTTCCTTTCTCATGCTAATTTTTGAAAGTTTGTCACCATTAAAGTTTGAATTATGTAAAAGGCTTATTCTTTACTTTTTGAGATGATCACAGTTTTTCTTTAGCTTGTTGACATGGCAAATTGCGATGGCTGATTTTTGAATGTTGACTGAATCTTACATTCCTGGGATAAACTCCATATAATTATTTTTAGATTTAGAAAAGATTTAGAAAAGATTTAAAAAAGATTAAAAAAACATTATAATCCCTAGACTATAAAAAGCATATCTATACAGTTCTATTTTAGAAAATTTTTTCCATTTTTTAAAGATTTTTTTTTTTTTTTTGAGAGAGAGAGAGTGAACACTAGTGGTTGGAGGAGCAGAGAGAGAGGGACAAGCAGACTCCATGCTGGGTGTAGAGCCCAACATGGGGCTCGATCCCACGATCCTGATCCTGAGATCATGACCTGAGCCAAACTAAGGGTCAGATGCTCAACTGACCGAGCCACCCAGGTGCCCCCATTCTATATTTTTTTCTATTTTATTGTATGTTCGATTCTAAAATTTTCACCTATATATTTAACTGATGTTAAATTAATTACCCAATTAATAAGTGTTATTTTTAGTTTTCACACAAGACTGAAGGAGATCTTTGTTCCAGGCATCACTAGAAATTTAAAATAATATGGGTCAATAAATATTCAACAAGGAGGAATTTAATCTTCATTAAATGCAATGATAACAATGGCAGTAATGTAATTGTATTAGAATGTGAGTCTAGAAGGATATCACTGATGCATATGATTGATGGCTGGGGGATATAGGACCACAACTCAGGAGAAAGAGCAATTATGTCACCTTCCTTTGGGGGATGGAAAGGGCCTATGTGGCCTATGTGGCCTATGACCTCACTGGTGCTTACCAGAAAATTTTTGACTGGCTGGTTAAGACTCTATTCCTGGGGAAGGTTGAAACTGTACTTACGTTAGGTATTAAGCTCTAATTTGGTGATATGAACCTAGCACAAGTGACTTCATTAGGCACCTATGGTTTTTGTTTTGTTTCATTTTTTGTTTGTTTGTTTTTAATGGCAATTATTTTTTTTTGCACCTGTTGATATTAAAAGTTAAGTAATTTTCTGTGTCACACAGCTAATATTATGGATAGAATTCAAACTTGATTATTTTTTACTCCATAGCCCATGATACTAATCACCATTGCTAGAATGTGAGCGTTGGCAAGGAAGGTGGGGCACATTGTTTGAGATCATACCAGAAACCCCTCGGAACCTAAGCAATAGCTACCTATCTATAGGGGTTCGAGCTTGATGGTCTTATGTGTGAAACAATGAGACAGAAAAAAAAACAACTGTGGAGTTTATGTAAATGCCACAGAAACACATAAACAGAGGTTCTACAATGTTCTAAAAGGAAGAAAAAAATTTCAAATGAGGCAACACGTTAGGATATTTGGTTCTAAGTTAATTTCTACTCATCTCCTCTCAAAGGTATGATATATTGCCTTGGGTTCTTCCTAAAATAAAATTGGGAAATATTGTAGAGTAACATGGATGTTATGTAAAGAACAACTTTCTTAGATTGGTGAAGATAAATTTGTTTGCCTATATCCATGGTCCTCAAATTTAAGATATGCTTCAGAATCACCAGGAGGCTTGTTAAAACAGATCATCAGGCCTCTTCCTCAGAGTGTGTGATTCAGTAGGACTGTAGTAGGTCCTAGAAATGTGCATTTCTACAAGGTTTCAAGTGATGCTGATACCTCTGGTCCTGAGATCAACCTTGACAACCACTGTCCTACCCTATATCATTTCAGCTGTAATCTCTCAGGAGCTAGGAATCAGGACACCTAATTTCTAGTCACAGTTCCCTACCTACTTTGTGGCCATGGGAGAGTTACTTAATCTCCCTAAGTCTTATTTACTTTATATCAAAACTGTGAGTATGAGCTAACATTCCCTACAGCTTTATAGTTGATTTTTTTTTTCATTTTATTTATTTTTATTTTTTAATAATTTTTATTTCCATTTTCATTTTTTATGATTTTTTTTATTTTGTAAGTCTAAATCTTTCCTGTGATTCCTTACTACTTTACTGTGATTCCTTACTTACCTGATTTGAAAGCAATTCATTTATTCATTAATTTAAAAAATACCGAGGCCTACTTCATGCTGGGCATTGAATTATAAGATGAATGAATTATTCTTGTTTTCCAAAAACTACATCTAATTTTACAGATCTCCAACTTCACCATACGTCAGAATCACTTAGAATTAAAGACAACAAGCCCTTTCCTGGGGAGATTCTTATTCATTAAGTCTAGGGCAGAGCTTTGGTAATTATAGTCTCAGAAATGATTAAGCTAAGTAGACAGTATTAGGAATTACTGATTTAGTGGAGGAGATAGGCACAAGAAAGAGGTGATCATAGTGCAATATGACCAGCACCAAGAAAAAAGCCTGCATAAGGTGAGGAAGCCAAGAGAAACAGCTTTGTTAGTTCCCTTACTCTTAGCAGTTCAGTTACCCTTTGTTGACTATAGAATCTTGAAGAAGCTATGTTCTCAGATGACAATGATCACAGCAAACACATTGAAAGTATATACATTAGAAATTGGAAAGCTTTATGGGGCCACTACTCTGCAATTATTCTCCCTAGATTCTGGGCAAATTGTTCCACCTCTTGAGGCTCAGTTCCTCCATCCCTGAAATGAGAGCATTGGAATTGGCATCATCTGAGATGCCTTTCAGTTCTCAAAACCTGGAAGTTTAGGTCTGAGCATATAGACGTTGCAGATGGTTTCTAATGGTCAGCTCCCAGACAAGTTTCTAAAGTGGGCTTCTTTCCCAACAATTTTCTTATTTCTCCCGTAAGTGATTCAGAGACAGAGGAAGACAGCTGATCCAGTGGCTTGCAGATCTGGTTCCTTAGAATCCACCCATCAGTGCTTTTATTCTTGGAGAAGATGATTGTGTATAGCTCTTCTCTGTGGTTCAGTACTGTGTGCTTTCATGATGTAGATTTTCTTTATAGCAGTCAGAAATAATCAAATAATCACTTTCTATGCCGTGCTTCCGGAGTATCCTCTTGACTAGTAAGTAAATTAAAAACAAGAGAATCCAGTTAAGGAGCCACTTCCTTGTGAGAGCTAAAACTCAGGATAATGTCAATTGAAATGCAAATGTTTCAGCTTAAACAGGCCAAAAGTTGCTCCCTCATTTTCTCAAAAAAAAAAAAAAAAGAAGAAGAAGAAAAAAAAATCTAGTCTAGTCCAACAGAGCTCTCTGAGATATACATTTCTCAGAGTGATTAATATCTCTGACAGACCATTCAGCAGGCAATATGTAAGGAGCCGAAAGGCTTTGGAGAGTAATGCATTTCTGTTCAGCATGATTTTTGTCTTATAAAAATGAAGTTAATGTTATGCCATCCTGTTAAGTCTTTGCGTGTTTTAATGCAAAGTGGTACATTTTAATATTACCCTCATCTTTAAAAATACAGCCCATGTATCTAGCTTGTAAAATGCTAATGACAGTGATTTCATATGGGGGTGGGGGCTGGCATTGGTCATGAAAAATAGGAAAAAAACAGGTTTACTATATGATTAGAATTCCATTGGACAATGGAATTTTAGTTTGATATATTAAGCGGTACATGGATAAATTACTGTATGGTTAGAAATAATATTTATTATTATTAATATTATTTTCGCCATTGCAAATAAGGCCATGCAATCACATATTACATTAGAGACCAGTATAACATTCAAACATTCATGCTATTTAACCATCCTAACAACCAAGTGAAATAAAAATTACCGCATTTAGTATAAAGATGAAGAGAATGAATCGCAGATAATTTAAATTCTTCATTCAAGGTCACGAAGGTTATAAGTGGGATTCAAATTTAATTCTCCTATCGGCAACCACTTCAGTGTATGTTCCCCTCTGCTCATTTCCTGGGAAGTCTCCATCCTAGCAACAGAGCTAGGAAAAGATTAAAGTGTGCAGAACAGAGATGCATCTTGTTTTGCTGGGTGGTAAACTATAAGAGCATGAATGCTTCTGCTCATGCACTGATGCCAGCTTTTACTGTAGCTGTAATACACACCTGCCGTTAGCAGGAGAACTAGCCTTGGCCCTGTTGACAAAGAGAAGTTTGCTGTTGGCTTTTCTAAGATCCTTGTGAGAGTCTGGTGAATTGAGAGCTACATCAAGAGCTAATCCACACCTAGAATCCCATAAAGACAATTAATTATCTGAAGTTCTACATCTGAAGTTGTACATGTAAACCATGTTCAAATGCATTGTCAGAGTTATCATCTTAACTAGTTAAATGTTTTCAGATGTCATCTTTCCTATTTTTGAGCATCACTTTTACCACCCACAAACAGAAAAATTATCAAGGCTGGAAACAGCTCAGGGAAGTCCTCTTGGTTTTTCTGATGCCCTCTCTCTTGGAATATTTGTAGGCTCCTCAGACTAGGGCAGAACTCCTTTGCATGCTGGTAGTTCTTCTGCTTGCTTCACTTCTACATCCATCCTGTCCAAGCTACACTACCACTTGTATCATATGTTAATATGTGTGAGAGCTTGCTGATTTCTATGAGCATACATATTAAATGCAATATGTTCACTATGGCACTCCTATTCTATTTTTGTGCCAGGCTAATATAGAATTCTTTCTAGTATCAGCACCACTGCTGCTCACATGCCCTCCTTGCTGGCCTGCTGCCGGACTCCATGATGAGCTTAGTCAGATACAACTTGATTTTTCATCCTATTCTAATGAGTTTCCTAAAGAGCCTAAAAAGGTAACTTTAACACAACACTATGGCATGATGATGGAGGTAATATTTGGGGGGCACCCAATCACCTTTTATTGTTATTCAAATGATAAAATATGTCATGTCATGTCAATCTTACCATAAGTGGGTGCCCATCTCCTAGTAAAAGTCACAATCCTAAAATTAGCCCATAAACCCTATGTGAATCCTGATAGTGTTCTCACCTTAGACTCCTCCTCTCCCTGTGTTCACTTGCTTTCAACCACGCTACCCTCCTTGCTGCTCTTCAGAGGTCTTTTCTGCAGTCTTCACATCTGGATCATTTGTCTCATAAATCTACAGCAGCTGGTTCTTTCCCTTCCTTTGTGTCTTTGCTTATATGATGTTTGGGCAGTGAGGAATTGCTTAATAATCCTATCTAAACAGCAACACACACATAGACACTTCAAAGTCCTTTATCCTCTCGTCTACTACATTTTTTAATGTGTCAGTTCATTCTTTTCCTCTCTGTCTCCTCTCACTCAAATAGGGTTCCTCTGGATATAGATGTAAATGGAGATGTAGACATCGATAGAGGTGTAGACATAGACACAGACATAGAGATATGTATCTGTATCTCTATTATTTGTTTGTTTGCTGCTGTGTTCATTTGTTGTTGTTGTTGTTTACTGCTGAGTTCCCAGGGTCTCAATCAAGTACATGGCACACAATCCTCTCGGTATATAGTTGATACATAAATGAACTTGTCTAGACAGTTCCCTAAATTGACTTGACCCAGCCATTTTTCTTTGTCAGGAATGAGGAACAAGATGAACAGGAGTTTCCAACAATCTGGATTAGGAAGCAATTTTAATGTGAGGTTTCACTGACTCTCATGTGATATAAACAGATTCTATTAATTGAGAAAATGCATAGGAACAACAAAGCTGTTTTTAATTTAGCCATTTAAATCAATCTTCACTTTATTAATCACAAAAACATGACATATAATTTATTCTATTTGGGTTGAACAAGAGATTCTTCAGAACCTTTCTGACTCAGATGTATAGCTGTGAGGCCAGCAGTCCTCAATGTCTTGGAAACAGTTGATTTCTTGGGCACACATGACCGAATTTTGATTCTAACACCATCACCTCTCTAAGCCTAACCATAATGTGAAACCAGTAATTCTCATCTTTGGGGATTTTGGAAGGATAAAACATGATGGCATTTTAAATGATGATAATCAACAGTGGCCTGCCTGGGCCTGTACCTCATAAATGGGATTCTCTTAAGAAATAATGGCAGGAGTGAAGATCAACAGAATAGCAGGAAAGAGTGGGTTCTCCTAGAACATAGATGTTGGTTGAACTGTTCCTAAGCAGCAGAGATGTGCCAGTATTCCCAGATTGTACTTGATACTATACATTTAAGGCCAGTCTTCACTTAAAGGTGCTAGAAAAACAAAACAAAACAGTCAGTTTTTAATCCAGTATGTCTCCATAAAGAAATAACTACTGGATTAAATACCATTTCCCCCAATGAAGTGCTGAGCTCAATGTTTTATTTCTTAAACAATGAACAAGTATTATACTTGTTACTTATTATATGCCTAGCATTTGTCTAGGCAGTGACAAGAACATGGTGCAGCACATAGGGCACAGGCATTGGGATCATTTAGACCTAGGAGTGAGCCTGGCTTATGGTTCCCGGCTACACTGTCCTGCTGAGGTCGCTTATGTACAATTCTGTTTTCTCATTTTTGGTATTAGCATAATTATTCATAGATTATTTATAAGGGTTAAAATTTGATAAAAATAAAGCAAATTGTGAAAAATGTGATGAAATAATTACTATATTAAATGAAAAGCAGCTAGCAATGGAGCTCAATACAATCCAAAGTAGTTTGTATAATTAATTGTAGAAAAATTACAAAAATTTTTTAAGCCAGAATTGTAAAAGGTACTATACATAACCAGATCAGTCTAAGAAAAACATCGTTAATACTATGTTTTAATGTTTAAAACAATGTTCCAATTGTCTGAGACCACAGGAGAGGTTTAAAAAGCAAGAATGTTACTATGTATGTCATGCAACTTTTTTCCCATCAATATCATTTTACATTTCAAAAAATAATTTTTAAGGGCACATGACCTCTATTTTAAAGATGATATATAATGAATCAACCCAGTCTCTATTATTAAATTCCTACGCTGCTTTCAAAAAGTTCATTATTACAAGCTAACATTTTAATAAACTAATGATTTGATTGTTACTTTTGCTTATTGCTTTTATATTAATATTCATATTAATAATTTATTTTATCTCCTATACTTGACTAATACTGATCTCATGATTGTTCTGTGTTTATACAATTGGTTGGGATTTATTCTAATATTCATTTATTAGAATAATTAACTTTATTGAAGATATGGTAGAAATTTTTCTAGTCATTTATTGTCAGTGCTATATATCTTTGACTGCCTTTCTAGTCGCTCCAGTGGTTTCTAGATTATTTGAGTTTCCATTTTTCCTGTCATTTAAGTTATATTTTTGAGCAATGTATCCTTTTGTCCAATTTTTAAAAATTTGTCACCAAAGAGTTATACAGGTTTCCAGGTATTTTATAAACATTCTATCTCTTTAAGAATGTGCTCTTTCTTGGGTTGCCTGACTAGCTAAGTTAGTAGAGCATGTGACTCTTGATCTCAGGGTCACAAATTCAAACTGCATGTTGGGCATGGAGCCTCCTTAAAAAAAAAAAAAAAGTATGCTTCTTTCTCCAATTATGCTCATTTGTGCCATCTCCCTTTTAATTTTTTGCAGGGGTACACATTATGTTGACTTCTACAAATTCATCTTTTATTGAAGATGGAATTTGAGCAAAAGGACACTCACTATGATAATCCTGACATTAGTCTGGCCTACTTTCCCCTTGATAAAAACTCAGCTATAGAAGCACATTCTATTACACAAGCTAAAAACAACTTCACTTTTCTCATCCTAATTTCTTTCTTTCCCTGATGATGAGTGATGTGGAGCGTATTTTCATGGGTTCATTGGCCATCAGGATGTCTTCTATGGAAAAATGTTTTTTCATGTCTTCTGCCTATTTTTTGATTGGATTATGAAGGTTTTCTTTGGTGTTGAGTTGTATAAGTTCTTTATATATTTTAGATACTAACCCTTTATTAGATATGTCATTTGAAACTATCTTCTCCAATTCAGTAGGTTGTATTTTTGTTCTGTTGATGGTTTCCTTCACTGTGCAGAAACATTTTATTTTGAGGTAGTTCCAATAGTTTTATTTTTGCTTGTTTCCCTTGTCTCAGGAGACCTATCTAGAAAGAAGTTGCTATGGAGATGTCAAAGAAGTTACTGCCTGTGCTCTCTTCTAGGATTTCTATGGTTTCAGGTCTTACATTTAGGTCTTTAACCCATTTTGAGTTTATTTTTGTGTATGGTGTAAAAAAGTGGTCCAGTTTCATTCTTTTGCATGTAGCTACCCAGTTTTCCCAACACCATTTGTTGAAGAGACTGTTGTTTCTCTATTTCATATTCTTGCCTCCTTTGTCAAAGATTACTTGACCATATATACTTGGGTTTACTTCGGACCTCTCTCTTCTGTTCCACTGATATATGTGTCTGCTTTTGTACTAGAACCATACTGTTTTGATTACTACAACTTTGTAGTTTATCTTGAAATCTGGGATAGTGATACCTCCAATTTAGTTCTTTATTTTTTTAAGATTGCTTTGGCTCTTCAGGGTTTTCTGTGGTTTCATGCAAATTTTAGAATTATTTGTTGTAGTTCTGTGAAAAATGCCATTGATATTTTGTTGGGGATTGCATTAAATTTGTAGATTGCTTTGTGAGTATGAATATTTTAACAATATATGTTTTCCCAATCCACAAGCATGGAATATCTTTCCATTTGTTTCTGTCATCTTTGATTCCTTTCATTAATGTTGTATAGTTTTCAGAGTACATGTCTTTCACTTCCTTGGTTAGGTTTACTTCTAGGTATTTTATTATTTTTGGTGCAATTGTAACTGGGATTGTTTTCTTAATTTTTCTTTGTTTAATTATTAGTGTATAGCTCTTAGTTTTTCCCCATTGAATATGATGTTAGCTGTTAAGTTTTTCATATATGGCCTTTATTATGTTGTATATTTTCTCTAAATGTATTTTGTTGAGGGTTTTTATTTTGAATGGATGGATGTTATATTTGGTCAAATGCTTTTTCTGCATATTTTTAAAGAATCATAAGGTTTTGTCCTTCCTCTTGCTGATGTGATGTGTGATGTGGGTTGATTTGCAAATATTGAATCACCCTTGTATCCCAGGAATAAATCCCACTTGATCACTTGATCATGGTCAGTGATTTTTTTAATGTATTGTTGGATTCAATTTGTTATTATTTTGTTGATGATTTTTGCATCTATATTTATCAGTGATATTTGCCTGTAATTCTCTTTTTTGGTAGAGTCTTTACCTGATTTTAGTATGCTGGCCAGTAATGCTGGCCTGCTAGAACCAATTCGAAGCTGTC
This sequence comes from Potos flavus, assembly GCA_028534135.1. Classification (NCBI taxonomy): domain Eukaryota; kingdom Metazoa; phylum Chordata; class Mammalia; order Carnivora; family Procyonidae; genus Potos; species Potos flavus. The sequence goes on along the minus strand of CM052883.1, from coordinate 83,833,817 downwards.
CTTTCTCCTCTATTTTTTTTGGAATAGTTTGAGAAGGATAGGTATTAACTCTTCTTTAAGGTTTGATAGAATTCACCTGTAAGGTTGTTTGGTCCTGGACTTCTGTTTGTTGGGTTTTGTTGTTGTTGTTGTTTTATTACTGATTCAATTCCATTGCTGATCATTGCTCTGTTCAAATTTATTTTAAAGATTTTATTTATTTATTTTGGAGAGAGAGAGAGCGGGAGTGGGGGGAGGCAGAGGGAAAGGGAGAGAATCTGAAGCAGACTCTAAGCTGAGCACAGAGCCCAGCAAAGAGCTCATTCTTATAACCCTGAGATCATGACATGAGGCAAAACCAAGAGTAAGACACTTAACCAGCTGAGCCACCCAGGTACCTCACTCTATTCAAATTTTCTATTTCTTCTTGCTTTAGTTTTAAGAAGTTATATGTTCTAGGAATTTATTTATTTCTCTATGTTGTCCAATTTGTTGGCATATTATTTTTCATAATATTTTCTTATACTTTGTATTTCTGTGGCGTCCAAATTTTTTTTTAATCTCTTTCATTTCTTATTGTTTTGAGTCATCTCTCTCTCTCTGTCTCTCTCTCTCTCTTTTGGTTTCTATTTCATTTATTTCAGCTCTAATTTTTATTATTTCTTTTCTTCTGCTGGTTTTGGGTTTTGTTTGCTCTTCTTTTTGTAGTTTCCTAAGGTGTTAGGTTGGGTTGTTAATTCTTATCCTTCAGGTAGGCCTGTGTTGCTATGAACTACCCACTTAGAATGGCTTTTGCTGCATCCTGAAGATTTTGAACTCTTGTGTTTTCATTTTCATTTGTCTGCATGTATTTTTTTATTTTCTCTTTGGTTTCTTGTTTGACCCATTCATTATTTAGTAGTATATTTAACCTCCATGTATTTGTGTTCTTTCCAGACTTTTTCTTGTGGTTGATGTCTAGTTTCATAGAGTTGTAGTCAGAAAAGATGCATAGTATGACTTTAATTTTTAATTCGTTGAGACTTGTTTTGTGGCCTAACATGTGATCTATTCTGATAGTGTTCCATGCACACTTGAATAAAATGTGTATTCTACTGCTTTAGGATGAAATGTTTTGAATAGATCTTTTAGTTCTGTCTAGTCCAACGTGTCATTCAAAACAACCGTTTCCTTGTTGTTTTTCAGACTGGATGACCTATCTCTTTATGTAAGTGGGGTGTAAAGTTCCCTACCATTATTGTATTAATCTCAATTTCTTTCTTTTTTCTGTTAATATTTGTTTTATGTATTCAGGTGCTCCTATATTGGGTGCATAAATATTTATAATGTTGCATCTTCTTGTTGGATTGTTCCTTTTATCATTTTTTAGTGTCTTTTTTGTTAAGATTTTATTTATTTATTTATTTATTTATTTATTTATTTATTTATTTGACAGAGACAGACACAGTGAGAGAGGGAACAGAAGCAGGAGGAGTGGGAGAGGGAGAAGGAGACTCCCCACTGAGCAGGGAACCAGATGCGGGGCTGGATCCCAGATGCGAGGCTGGATCCCAGGATGCTGGGATCATGACCTGAACGGAAGGCAGAAGCTCAACGACTGAGCCACCCAGGCGCACCTTTTAGTGTCCTTCTTTTTCTCTTATTACCGTCTTTGTTTTAAAATCTATTTTGTCAAATATAACTATTGCTAACTCATCTTTCTTTTCACTTCCATTTGTATGATAAATGCTTTTCTATCTCTCCACTTTTCATCTGCATGTGTCTTTATATCTGAAATGAGTCTCATGTAGGAAGCATTTGGATGTATTGATGGGTCTTGCTTTTTTATCCATTCTAACACTCTATGTCTTTTGTTCGGAATGTTTAGTCCATTTACATTCAAAGTAATTACTGATGGGTGTTTACTTATTGCCACTCTGTTACTTTTTTTATGGTTATTTTTGTAGTTCTTCTCTGTTCCCTTCTTCTACTTCTCTTTCTTATAGCTTGCTGCCTTTCTTTAATGATATACTCTGATTCCTTTCTCTTTATCTTTTACATATCTATTACCGATTTTTTATTTATAGTTACCATTAGGTTTTTACACAACATCTTATGCACATAGCAGTTTATGCAAAGTTGATGGTCACTTAAGTTTGAATTCATTCTTTATTCCTCTTTCCCCCATGTTTTAGGTATATAGTGTCATAATTTACATCCTTTTGTCTTGTTAATTCCTTGACTGATTTTTAGAGATATACTTAATTTTAATGCTTCTGTGCTTCCTACTTTTCTTACTCAAATTCCTCTTTAATATTTCTTATAGGGGTGGCTTAGTGTTTATGAATTCCTTTAACTTTGGTTGTCTGGGAAACTTTTCATCTTTCCTTCTTTTTTTTTTTTTTTTTTTTAAAGATTTTATTTATTTATTTGACACAGAGAGAGAGATCACAAGTAGGCAGAGAGGCAGGCAGAGAGAGACGGGGAAGCAGGCTCCCTGCTGAGCAGAGAGCCCAATGCGGGGCTTGATCCCAGGACCCTGAGATCATGATCCGAGCCGAAGGCAGAGGCTTAACCCACTGAGCCACCTAGGCGCCCCTTCATCTTTCCTTCTATTCTGAATGATGACTTTACTGGATAGAGTAATCTTGGTTGCAGATTTTTTTCTTTCAGCACTTAAAAGGTATCATGCCACTCTTCTGGCCTGCAAAGTTTCTGCTGAAGAATCAGCTGATAGCCTTATAAGATTTCCCTTATAAGTAACTTTTTTTTCTTTTCTTCTTTTCTCTCATTGTTTTTAAAATTCTCTTCATCTCTACTTTCCCCTCATTTTAATTACTATTCGTTTTTGTATGGACCTCTTTGGTTTGATTTTGTTTGGGGCTCTCTGTGCTCCTGGACTGGATTTCTGTTTGCTTCCCCAGATTTGGGAACTTTTCAGCTATTATTTCTTTTTTTTTTTTTTTAAAGATTTTATTTATTTATTTGACATAGAGAGAGAGCTCACAAGTAGGCAGAGAGGCAGGCAGAGAGAGAGGGGGAATCAGGCTCCCTGCTGAGCAGAGAGCCCGATGCGGGGCTCGATCCCAGGACCCTGAGATCATGACCTGAGCCGAAGACAGAGGCTTAACCCACTGAGCCACCCAGGCGCCCCTCAGCTATTATTTCTAAAAATACATTCTTTGCCCCGCTCTGTCTTCTCCTGATGTCCCTATGATCTGAATATTATTACTCTTGATGGTGTTGCTGTTTCCTTAATCTAGTTTCATTTTTTAATATTTTTTCTTTTCTGCTGTTTCACTTAATTGCTTTCTATTACTCTGTCCTCCAGGTCACTAATCCATTTTTATGCTTCCTCTAGTCTACTACCCATTACATCTAGTATATTTTTAATTTCAGTTACTGAGTTCTTTATCTTTGGTTGGTTCTTTTTGTGTTTCATCTCTTTGTTGAGGATCTCACTGAGGTCTTTTACTCTTTTCTCCAGTACATTGAGTATCTTTATGACCATTACTTTAAATTCTCTATCAGACATATTACTTATCTCTATTTCATTTAGTTCTCTTGCTGTGATTTTCTATTTTTTTCATTAGGGAGATGTTCTCTGTCTCCTCATTTTATCTAACTCTCTGTCATTTTGTCTAACTCTCAGTGTCTGTTTCTGTGTGTTAGGAAAGTCAACTATGTCTCCTGCTCTTGAAAGTAGTGGCCTTATGAAGAAGAGGTGCTATAGTGCCATGCAGTGCAATGTCCCCTCTTCACCATAACCCAGCAATTCAGAAGTGTCTCCTGTGTGTTATGTGCACCCTGTTCTTGAGTCTGAGTCACTTTTTCCTTCAGACCAGTGGTTTGCAATGACTTTCTTTGCCTGTTGTAGGCAGGGTTTGATCCATGTGGTGTTAGTGGGCCAGCCTGGGGCCACTTGGGCTTAAGATGAGTCAGATCAGGGTTGCCAGAGATGTGGTAGCACTGAGCTACAGGGCGATTTCCCTGTGTTGTCTTTCCCTGAGTAGCTTTTGTCAGTGTGCAGAGACTGCCATCAGACCAGTGTCTGTCCCCAGCCCATTGCTGGGCTGCAGTTGGACTGGTATGTGTGGCTATCTTTCCCTGTTGCTAGGTCAGGAGTCACTTAAGAGCGGTAGTAGTTCCTGTTGGGGCAGCTTGCACACTGCCAGGCTTGTGGCACTGCTTTGGATGTGCTCCAGCCGAGTGTACTAGAGGGGATAGAACCACAGGAGGACATGTGTACCGAGTGCCCATTGTTAGCAATGTTTGTGCAGTCTATTGTAGAAGGGGACCCGCAGTCACTTTCAGAAACTCCTGATAGAGGGCTGGAAGGGGGTAGCCTCAGTAGAGTGCAGGGATGAAGGGCATGGCCCCAGCAAAGTCTCCCTTGGTCTGTGGGAGGGGACCTGCAGTTACCTGGAACTGAAATGGGGTGGGAGTGGTTGGAGGGGATAGATCTGCAGAAGAACACGGGGACAGGTATGCAGTGTTATAATAAAGTTTTAGGGGGTCTCTTGGGAGGACCTGGAGCCAAGACCTAGCTGGCCAGGTCTTTCCTCAGGAGACTGTGGGGATATGGCATGCTGTTGGTGAGTTAGATGGAGAGTGTTCTCCCTGTGCTGATTCCAGCAGGTGTCTATGTATCTGGGCGCTGGGTGTGGAGAGGAAGGAAATGATGCTCACCGGCTCCTTTGTTCTTAGAGAAGTCTCCTAGAAATCCCTGCCCCTCCAGCATGTGCTCTGAGATTAATCAACAAATTCTCCTCCTGTTTACCAAGGGCATTTTTCAAACTGCTACTTTTATGCTATATCTCAGTGGGGTATTTATTATACTGTCTCTTTAAAGGCAGGGACTCAGTTTCCTCTCCCCCTCCTGGCTCTTCCAGCGCTGAGCCTACTAATTTTTAAGGTTCCAGGTGTTAAGTCCTGCTGATTGTAAGAACTTGCTAAATTCCGCCCCTCTAGTTTTCAAAGCTAGATGTTATGGGGATACATCTTCTCCGTGTAGTTTCCCTGGCATGAAAGTTTGCTCTCTCTCCTCTTTGCACCTACAGCATCTTTCCCTCCTGGGGACTGACTGGAGGTCTGTTAAGCTCCTGACTGCATCTCTGCTCTTCCTACCTTCTTTCATGTGGCCTCTTCCCTACATTTAGCTGTAGAGAGTCTGGTCTACAGTCTTTGGTGGTTTTCTGGGCTTTTTTACACTGATGTGGGTGTTATCTAGTTGTATCTGTGTGATGAGGTGAGCTTAGGATCTTCCTACTCCATTATCTTCCTCAGAAGTCTCGTCTCGCTTTTTTAATTAATAATACTTTACATTTTTCTACATTATTTTTCTTCTCAAAAAGAAAAAAAGATCATTTTAATTATAAGAATCAGATATCCTGTGTTGGATTTTGTTAACTTTGTTCTTTATGTTTAATTTTAATTTTTAAAGGAAAATTTTACTTTTTGCTTATACATGAATGAATGCTTGTTATTATAAGTACGGTAATATATTATAATGTGTATATTGTCATTGCTTACCATTTCCCACTGCCCTATCACCATTCTCATTGCTAGCCTGATGTGTGTCTTTTCAGAACTTCCTTCTTATTATAAAAATTTATCTAAACATATATGCACATAAAGCTTCAACACTAGAGGGCTCCTGGATGGCTTAGTTGGTTAAGCGTCTGCCTTTGGCTCAGTTCATGATCCCAGTGTCCTAGGATCGAGTCCCACATCTGGCTCCCTGCTCATCAGGGAGCTTGCGCAATTCTCTCTGCTCCCCCATCCCCACCCATTCTCTCTCTCTCAAAAATAGATAAATAAAAATTTGTTAAAAAACAAACTTCAACACTAGAATCTGTGTGTGTGTGTATATAAAATGTCTTTTCAGTATCTGATGATACAAGATTTCTCATTCTTTCTATATTTAGATAACAGATGAATGGATTTCTTCACATGAAAGCTTCCTTGTATTTCTGGAATAAATCTACATTAGTTGTGGTATGTTATAGTTGTTGGTGCTGATGCTTTATTGGATTGCATTTGCTATTATTTACATAGATATTTTTTGTATCTGTATTTTAAGTGTTCCGAACACCTCCTTTTCAACCTGTTGGTGAATAAGGAAACCCTTGCCCTAAATACTATGAGATGGCTTAATACACAGCACCTGACACTAGACAGATAAGCACGGTAGCAGTTTATTAGTCACATATACTCCTTGGAGGAAGAGGACACTGTAAACCTCACAGGGCCATACAGGGGTTGCACTCAGAAGAAAAGTGACTGTGCAGAGACCAAGAGAAGTAGGCTTTACAGTAACCAGAGGGTGGAGAGACTCTGAATTCCACTGGGAATGTGTGCTTGGCTTTTTTGAAAAGTTTCATGGCTGGCAAGGAAATAAAACCCATGAGATTGAGGATTGGTAGGAGGCAGTTGGTATGGCTGATAGGCAAACTGAGGTAGGGATAATTTCTTACTGGGTTGGGGCAGATGTGGAGAGACTAGGGGAACTCAGACTTTTGGAGAGTCCTGTGAGACTCAAAGATGTCAAGGCATCATTTGAAATTTTAGGTTTTACAGTAAGTGAGATTGGCCTATACTTTATTTTTTTAATACTTTTAGCAGAATTTGGTAATAAATGTATGCAAGCCTTAAATTGGGGAGATTTCTAGAATATTTTTTCTAGGATATTCTTTGAATATTATTTTAATGTTAAATATTTTTATAGAATATACATTTTCTAATTATTTTAAATAATGGATTCATCAATTCTTTAATAGAACTCAAACCATCTTATTCTAGCTTTTTGAATGGCAGAATTACTTTTGTGATCACAAAGGAAATACAGAGGATACAGAGGAAAATTCTAGTTTTCTTGGGTTATTAGGAAATTAAAATTTTACTTCAAAATAAGTACTCTCAGTTTTTTTTATCCTAGATTTTGTTTTATCATAAAATTGCATGTGGTATTTTCTTATTTTTAATTCTCTTATATATAATCAGGTGTAAAATTAATATAAAGTATTTTCTCATTCCTACTCATGTTTTTTAAATTCTTTCTTAATTAATCAAGGTAATGAAGGCTATTCTATTATATTAATCTTTTCTAAAGATGAGTTTCAGTTTATCTTCAATTTTTTATTTTTTATTTAATTAATTTTATTATTTTTAGTTCTAATAGTCTGTATCATTGTGATTATATTGTTAATTTTCTAATATCTTAAGATATTCCTTTGTATCTATTGTGATGATCACATTTTATCCTACATTCTGTTCAAATGGTGAATTATAATGATTAATTTTGAATGTTGAGTCAACCTTCAAATTTCTGATATAAAACCTACTTATTGTGTATTTATTTTTTTCATATTGTGGGATTTGCATTGTGTTCTGTGTTCTAACCAAAAGCAGAGTCTGATGAATATACTTTTAAGTGGTTGTAGTTCTTGTTATTATGGATATTATTGCATTTAATACTTGAGGCTTCAATGACCAGATTTTAAGCCTCTTTAGGGTAAAGATTGTTTTTAACAGAATTTATTTGGTATTTTATCTTAGTGTTAGAGAAAAAGAAGTACAGTTAGTACTGGTAGTTTGGCTAACCAGTTTTGTATGTGTTTTTGTTTTTGTTTTTATTTTTGTTTTTGGTAGCCAGGGCTAGGAAAGAGAGGAAAATGAGGAAGTGTTGCTCAATGGATATAAAATTTCAGTTATGCAAGATGTTTCCATTTTACTTTAATCTTTTCAAGTTGCTATGAAAAGTTTTGTGTTTATTGTATACTTTTTCTTCTTATCCCACAGCTTTTGTACTTTCAAAAAATAAACTTAGCAATTTCAAATATCTTATGTAAAGAAGATAAAAGTCAAAAGATTGATTAGAGACAGTGTTTGTTAGGAATATTTTTTGTTTCATCTAAGTTAATTAGCAGCAACATGTATTTATCACAGGGAAAGCAAATACTCTTGCTTATTTCTTAAGGGTATTAATAAGTCCTAAGGAGTTTTCCTAGAGCTTTTTCTACCCCAGATCATGGTTTTCATATACAGAAACACACAAAGGGATTCATATTATACTTTATTCTCTGTATATTATTCACTTTCCTAACTTTCCTAATAAATATTTAATAAATTTTATAAACTAGATTGAAAATACATATATGTCCATGTATAGACTTTTTAAAAGATAGCATATTCTGGCTACCAGAACAAAGATTAGAGTTTGCCAGGATCCTTTAGTTTATGATATGTAGCTTCCTGCAGTCCAGAAGGATGCATTTATTTTATTCAATGGCTTCAATATTTCACTTTTTCCTTTTTTTTTTTTTTTAAATCTTGATGGTACTCAGGTACCAGCGCTCATCGTGACAATCTTTTGTTATAAAATCCGGGTTGTGCTAAAAGGTGCATGATTTTGGTTAAGTGAAACTTATCATTTGGATATATCATAAAACTGCCAAGAATGTGCTAATATAATATTTGATTTAGTAATTGAAAATAGCTACCACTAAGAAATCTTTTATAAATAAAGCATGACCGTATATTTCTACATAATATTTACATATAAAAAGAGGTATAGATCTCCTATATTGCATCATAGGTCAGATGAACATGAGATTTATATTCCCAATCCTCGTGTAATTATTGGTTGTAGTAGACTCTGGAAAATGTGCAGGTTTTTTTTTTTGTTTTGTTTTTTTGGGGGGTTTGTTTGTTTTTTTGGTGTGTTTTTGTTGTTGTTGTTGTTATTTTTGGTTTTTTGGTGTTTTTCTTTTGGCAGAAACTGCCTGAGAATATATAGTGAATTGAAATGACTATCCCGGGGCCTTTGCTTTCTAAGACCCTGAACTAGTTAGTAGATAAGGAGAGTCTCAGAGCATCAGCTAAAGGGACAAGAAGTGGGGACAACTCATTCTAAAATTTTCCCACCATTTTTGTCCCTTGAGTATACCAGAAAAAGGACAAGTTTTATGAAATTATTAAGACCCACTTACATGTTAAAAGAGATTTCTGAACATATTGAGGAAGGATGTTAACCTTGTGTCCTTTCTCATTGCTCTTGACACAGTAGGTGCTAAGAAATACAGTTGATTGACAATGATTATAAATTTTCCTCATTGTTCACATTTATCCAATGTCTGTTCTGGCCCTAGGAACTCCAATTTGAATTAGTCTCCCTACCATTTTTCAGGAGTCACCATTTAACACTGTTGCAGTTTTCTTGGAGCAAGACCAAAATAGAATGAATAATCCTCCTTTCACAGAAGGGATGGATGAGAACATGGAGTGAAAACTCCTTAGGACAGATTGTAGCTGGCCCAAAGACAAAATGATACAGATTTCTGTCATCAAAGAGAATTCTTGATGGGTGTCTTGATAGGTCCAGTGAAAGTACTCATCTTTTATCTTTCCACTCCTGGGTCAGGAAGCATCTTTCTAAACCCTTTTGTCAGGATACTGTGCTTTTTATTCTGTTTCCTTCAAGATTTTTATCTTTACTTCCATTTGCTCTTCTTCATTTTTTCTGGCTAAATTATATTTGTGCAAAATGGCCAATTAATATTTAATCCAACATTTCAAGTCCTGTTTAATTTTTTAAGAGTCTGTTCTTCTAGGTTTCTTACATAAGGACAATTCTTTTCAGTAGCTATTAGTGAGCAGTAATTAGTCAAAAAGTAGCACAGTGAATATGAATATTTTATGGTAATTAAGTCCCTCATCCTCTTAAAACATGAATGTATAAGCATTTATGAATGTGTGAGTTGGATTATGAAATACATGGACCCAAACTAACCAAAGACAGATGGAGAAGAAAGAATGAGAAAGGTGTGCAAAGGAGAATCCCTGATTCTGACGGTATTCAGGAGCTTCAGGAGGAAATATATGGAGTAAAAAGAGAAAGGGTGAATGACTGTTACAGTTGGTGTCATGAATGTGACAAGCATGTACAAAGTACTAGAGATTTAAAAGATAAATAATTTCTCCAAAGGACAACATGATACCATGAAAGAATACATTTGATTGATATTTTCTGTAACAGAAGTTCTTGAACTGAGATCAGTAGGCAACAGGAAATCATTGACAGCTCTGTAAGTTATTTCCGCCACTTCAGAAACCACAGCAAATCATACATTTAGCAATGCCAAATATGTAGACATTAACTATAAAGTCCTAGATGTTTTTGCTTTTTTAGAATTACATTAGTATGGCCTGGTAAGGTGTCTTATATATTACTAATCAAAGGGTCATTTTAGCAGATGAGTGGTGGTGGGAAGTAATTCAAGAGATCATGTTTTTCAGAAATTTGTTCTCCCTCCCCTTGCCACGTTTATGGGAGGCTTACATTTCCCAGATCTTTGATTTTAGATTTATTGTATGATCTGTTTAAGAAAGGATATTGGGTGGTGAACATAGGAACTTAAAAATGGATTTGTACAATTTGATATTCTCTAATGCATTCTGCCCTTATCATGAGTTTAATGTGTTCTCACTGAGCTCTTATTGGAAAAAGAAATTTGGGGAGTAGACCTGGCCTCAAATAGCTGCTAAAAGCCACCTAACTGTGTCCACCATAAATCAAACAACATCAGTCAATCCACAAATACTTGAGGGAAAAACAATCCTTATTGTTATAATGCCCCTGAAATTTTGTTTCATTTTTTGTTATGCACTAAATGACAAATACAGCCAATGAATGCTAAGAGATCTGACTTGAAAAATAGATGGAGCTTATTTGCTAGATTAATGTGTTTGGAATTCATGTATGAATAATGAGTATTGTTTTGTAGGTTTCTAAGAAGAGTGATTTAGAATTCCTATTTGGGTAGATCATTTAGTTTTATCAGGAGAAAATAGTTTTTAAATCTGGATGGCAGTGAAAGTTTAAAGAATGACAATGATAGAAGAAAGGATATTAATATACAAAGTAAAGATATACTTGAAACAATGTACATTTGACAGTTATTTGCAGTGATGTATGTATTGCCTTACAGCACCAAATTCACCCTTTATTATCTGCTCTGTAATAATAGAGTCAGATCCTATAAACAGTTTTCCTTTATAGCTAACAGAATGTGAAGCATAGGAAGGATGTAGAGGGCATAGGAAGGAAGCTGAAAAAGTAGGGTATTTCTCTTCTCTTCCTGGTTTTGGTTTTCTTCTCTTGGCTTCTTCTTTCTCCCGTCATGCAGCTGCCCACTCACAGCATACATCCCTTGGTATGTTTACAGTTCCATTTCTGGCCTGGTGACCACTTTACCACAGTCTTCCCAAGAGGGACACTGTGCTCCCTAGGCCTTGTGTTACCCATCCAGTGAGTACACTCCTGAGGCCCTGACTCCCCCTATATGTCCATCTATGCGTCTTAGTCAACCTGAATCCCATAGATATGTCAAGAAACACCTAATACAGACTCCATGTACCTAAGATCTCACACCACCCAGCCATTAAGCAGCAACTATAGCCATGACCACTGTGGTGGATTTTCCGATGAGGATGCTCACCTGCCCCCCTCCCCACACCCCCATCCCCGGTTTCTGGCTTGAAAATCTCAGCCATGATTCTTACCACCTGGACAAGGTGTTTCCTGTTTTCTTGGAAACTGCAAACCAACTCTGTCCCCAAAATTCAGACCACAGAATTTTTCAACCATCTGTTAAGCTGCCACCCTACCTGTTCCAACAAGATCTGAAACACAGTCTTGAGGAAAAAAACTCTGTTTCTAAGTTTGTTGTTTTCTTGGATATTCTCCCTCAACCCTGGAGAATTTTTTTTTTTAGAGTTATCCTTGCCTTTTATTCTCCTGATATAGTTGATAATTCTTTACAATAAGATTTCCCATTTCAAATTACTATGTGGTTTCTGTCTCCTGATTGGATTTTAACTGATAAAGAACATTGACGAATCAATTGTGAGAGGGAGGATGAGAGTGGTCAAGGGTGATTCTGAGATGGGGACTGATTAATGGTGGCACTCTTGACTGATATATGAAGTAGGAGCCAGCACAGGAAGAAAATCAATTCCATTTTGAATGTGGACAATGTGAAGTACGTGTAGGGCATTTGAGGTAATTGACTATCAGGCAGTGAGATAGCATAACTGAAGCTTGGTGGAGAGGAGACAGATAGGAGATATGGATCTATGAATCATCAGCATTCAAGAGCAAGTTGAAATTATGAGAGTAGAAGTGATCACCTAAACTACTGAAGTATGATGGATGATAAAAGCAGAGACTCAAACAGAAATCCACAGAAAACTAATGTGTGATAATTCTCAAGAGTAACTTAGAAGCAATCGTGAGAGGAAAGTAGACATTTTCTCAAGCATGGAGTGATTAATGATGCCAAATATAACAGCAAATTTTATTAATTTAAGGATGGAAAAAATACTAGATTTGGCCATTCAATTCTGTTAAGAAAAATTTCAGTTCTTTTCTAAGAATTGAAATTGAATTGAATTGAAATTGAATTGAAATTCTCATAAATTGAGAAATTAAATATCAGGCGAGATGACAGAGGGTAGTTTTTTTTTTTTCTTTGTGATGTTTAAGTGAAAAGAGAAGAAGATAAAACAATAATTTGCCGACCACATAGAATAGAAGGCAAAGGAAGATTTAGTTTTTTGGGTGAGAGAATTTTAGTCATGATACACAGAGGAAATGTGTTCAAGGGAGAAATTAAAGGTAAAAAAGGTGCAATAATAACCGATAGAACTTAATCTCTGGGAGACAGAAAGTATCGGGATTAAGAACACATGTGGAGGGACTGGCTTTGAAATGAAGGTGGTACTTGATCCTTTGTAACTGCAGGATGTTTTTAGATGTATAAAGTATGTAATATTGGGCAGGGGAATTTAAAAATTGTTATGCTTAGTGACTTAAATCTTAATGAAGTGAAAGAATCTGAGATGGATGAAGTGGAAGAAAATGTAAGGCTCTTTGAAGGAATTAAGTGTACAATATGTTGAAGCACTTAGGGTAGGAATTTGTGATTCATTAACATATAATAACAATCAGCAGTGGAGTATGTAGGTATGTCTTTGTGTTTGTGTGTGTATGTATGTAGCCAAAAAGTGATCATTTGCTCATGTAGATGAGTGATATATTTGTGCTCTTGACAGATCGTTTCTGTATATATTTTGTATTTTCCCCAACTGGCTTTTCAGCTGCCAGCATATGAAAGAGACTATCTCACTGTGTAAATAAACTTTAAGTAGAATTTCACACAGTATTCAAAATCAATTGCAAATCTTTATTTTGGATAACTGTAGATGCAACATGGAATAGTGGAAAGAGCATAGGCTTTGTCTAAAAAAATCCTGGATTCCGTTATTGACTCTTTGCCTTTTAAGCTGTAGGATATTGTTTCCTTTGATCTTGACACAACCAGAGGCATAATAAATGTTATTGTTATTCTTAAATGTATAAGTTCTTACATGTCTAAGAGGGCTCTCTAAAACATTTTTTTTTTAGCTTTCCAAATCTGAGTTTTCTCTTTCTAAAATCAGGATAATCCTTATTCTGTAAAGTTGTGAATATCAATTGTACTAGTTAATGTAAATAAATTTCATGGCCCATGTCAGTGATTGAGACTTAATAGAAAATGTCAATTTCCCTGTTTACCCACTGACTTTATTTCTTTAGTCCAAACATCTAAAACAATCCATGTACATATTAATTGTATTAACCACTTGATTTCTCTGATACTGGCTTTTACTCCCTAAAACCACTCTTAACTATTATGTAGGACATAAAGGTTTTAACTAGCAATTAATTGGTTATAGCAGCAAGAATCACCTAAAAGCAAACAGAAGTCATTAAGGAGATATTTACGGAGAAGTGAGTAGACAATTTTCAAATTTGCAACTATAGATGAAGACTTCTATTTCTAGGAGTATAGCAGATTAAATATTCTTTTTGCTACAAAAATAACTAGAAATCCTTCATAAAATGCAACAGATATTCTCATGAATGCATAGCTGAGATAACAAGAAAGTTATAAAGACCATAAATGACAGAGGAGCTGAAACCAGCAAAGTAAACAGAAAACGAGGTAAAGGCTTTTCTTAAATTTGCTAACACTATAAATTTAGTGCCTCTTCAGGGGACAGAGACAAGTCATTGAGTTTATAGCAGGAGAAAAGTTAAATGAGACCACTTCACAAAGTTAGGGACCTCGTCTGCATGAAAGGTTGTGCTAGAAAATATTTTGCTTTCACAAGTGTTTGAGGTTTGAATTTCAATGACAATGGAAACATGTTATAAATACAGACTCTTTCCCATTCCTGGGTCTGCTGTCAGATTCTGTTTTTTAACAAGATCCCAAGGTGATTTACATGACATTGCCTTAGTTTCCTATGGATGCTATAACAAGCTTAGTAGAACGAAGTGTTATAACCACAAAGTTAGTGGAAAACAGAACAAATTTATTATCTTACTGAAGATAAGAAGTTCTAATATCAAGGCCATCTTACTTCTGGAAGCTCTGGGGGAGAAAAAGTCTCCTTGCCTTTTCAGGTTCTTAGAAGTTGCCTGCATTTTTTGGCTTGTAGCCCCTCCTTCATCTTCAAAGCCGGCAATGTAACAATCCAAATGTCTCTCTCTTTCTCTCCTCTCTGTTTCATCATCACATCTCCTTACCTTATTACAACCCTCCTGCTCTCCTCTTATAAGAACATATGTGATTACATTGAGCTTCCCTGCAAAATCTAACATTATTAACTTAACCCCATTTGCAAAGAAAACCATCTAGTATATAAGGTAGCATATGCACAGGTTCTAGAAATTAAGATATAAACATCCTTGGGTAGCTTTTATTCTATCTACATACATTAAAGCCTGAGAAGCACTGCTTTAGAGACCATGAAAGAAAACAAATCTAAATATCCTCTAAAGAAATTCAAGTTTACCCTACTTTGGGATTTTCTTCAAATAAAATTAGCTGAATAAGAGCTCAAAAAAAGAAATTATAAGTCAGTTAACACAATGAGAGAATCAGCAGAAAGAGCAAACAACAGAAAGAATAAAATGCAGAATTAGGACTGCAGATGCTTATAAATATGTATTTAAAGAAATAATATTATGAATAAAAAGCATGAACATGACTTTCAAAAATAAGTTGGCATATTTGAAAACTAACCAATATATTACAAAGGAAATTAAGAACATTGTGAAAAAGAATTAGTGTCCTGGCAAATACATATGGATAAATGATCCAAAATTTAGCACAAAGAAACAAAAAGAAGCTACTAAGAAGATTTATACACATTGAGGATATAGTAAGAAGATCTAATATACATCGAATTGGAATCCCAGAAAAATATAATAGTGAGAAAGGGTAAGAACACATATTTATTTGAAAAGAATATCTGAGAATTTTTCAGTTGATGAAAGACAGTAATATTCAGGAAGCATAATTAATTACAAGAAGGATAAATAACAAGAAATAATGTATTTAAATATATCACAGTGAAACTATATAACACCAAGACAGCCAGAGTGGGAGAAAAGACAGATTATGTACAAAGATGATAGCTAACTACTCAATCACAATGATGAATGCCAGACACAGAGAATATTTTTGCTGGATGGAAGATACAATTTAAAATCTGAAATTTTATAATTAGCTAAGAGCTAGCATTGGGTAATTCCTTTATAATACCATATATTATACCAAGATACATATATAAATGTAATCAAAATATTAAAAGTGTAGAGATAACAAGTTCCAATTCAGTAGAATTGTGAGCTCAAAAAGGATTGGAGGTTTTGTGATTATGGAAATGCATAGAAGATCTTCATCTCTATTGGTATTGTTTTATTTATGAAGATAGTGGCTTGTATATATACAGTTATAATAGTCTTCATATGTTCTTCAAATGTCTTGGAATGTACAATAAAATCAATACATTATATTTTTGACTTTGATTTTAATCCCCGATATGTCCAGGACAGAATTCTTTACTTAAGTAAATCCTCTGTGCTGGGCATAGTTTAAAAGCTGCACAAGTCCAAATTTACTTCAACATAGAGATCTAATTTTGCTTCTTCCCCATTTCCACACTCCTTTCTGGTAGTAGCGTAGGATATGAAAGGAACACCTAACAGGGGATCAGGCAGCCCTAAAATTGAATCCTATCATGGAAACTTGACATGTGGGTTTTAATAAAACAACAACTACAAAAGATAATACTTTTCTTATGACATTGAGTGCAGAAATAATGTGAATATAGACGACCTAATACTGAACCAGCTCATGAAAAGAACAAAATAAATACTAGTTGATAATTATGGACCTGGAAAAATATTTATGATATATTCACAGCCATTTGAACATTGCTGTGAACAGTAGAGATCAACTCAGTATGGGGAAATTATTCTTCAATGTTAAGATCCAGAGAAATAAAAATTGACCACATGAAACTATTATGTAAGTAGAGGTTTCAACATGGAAATAATGTTTAAATTAGTATTATGGTGAAACTTTCCAATTATGGAAGTTCTAAATTTTAAGACAAGCCAAAGTGTCTTAAAAAAAATTTTTTTTTTATTTACTCATTTGAGAGAAAGAGACAGAGAGAGCACACGAGCAGGGAGAGAGGCAGACGCAGAGGGAGAAGCAGACTCCCCACCAAGCCGGCTGGGAGCCTGATATGGAGCTCAATCCCAGGACCCAGAGACCATGACCTGAGCCGAAGGCAGACACCAACTCAGTATGGGGCAAATGAGCCACCCAGGCGTACCTATGTGCATTGTTTCAAATCTGCAGAAGAATCCCACATGTAATTATCTCAACCTTCCTTACGTAGCTGCTCAGGCTCGGAAGAGAGATTTTTTTTTTTTCAGGGCCACGTAGGTAGAGAATGATGAACGTGGATCAGAACCCATCTCAAAGTCAGAAAAACAAAACAAAACAGAACGAAACATTGCCGTAAGATGTATTATAAATTCTGGCTACCAATATGCAGTCTTGTTTACAGTATATTGTTATGAATTCATTCTAAATAAAATAAGGATTTTAAAGTATTTTACTGGTAGAGGGAAATGATTCTATATTTTCAAGGAATACTTGAACAGAAGTTGATTGGAGTTAATGATAAAGTCTTGTTGAAATAACTTTCTAGGCCCTAGATGTAGCTAGTCACTCCTGCTCAGAGTGCCAGGTGAGCACACCGAACGTTCCTGTTCTGTAAATGCAGTATAGTCAGTCAGGCAATCCCCAAACACCAAGCCAGCTCTGGGCCTCATACTTATTTACTTGCACCTTGATCTTTCTAAATGAGATCAAGTATGCATCTCCAGCCACTCACGCCCTGTGTGTTCATTGCTGCTATTAACCCTCTATAGAGGGTTATAAGCTCCCTTGCCCAGAATCCCACTGGAAGAGTGTGCCATTGTTTGTGCCATTGTACTCCCCCAATTCATGGATTGGCTTCCCTTGACTAAGGACATAGAGCTTGTTGTTTTATTTTGCCATTTGAGAAATTGATGCTGTGTTTGATTAAGTTTAACAGGTTTATTAAAACATAAATCTTGTCCTTGGGGTACCTGGGTGACTCAATCGGTTAAGCTTCCAATTTGGTTTCAGCTCAGGTTGTGATCTCAGGGTCCTGAGATCAAGCCCCAAGTTGGGCTGCAAGCTCAGTAGGAAATCTGCTCCAGATTCCTTCTCCCTCCCCTTCTGCCCCTCCCCCCAACTGGCACACCTATGTGTGCTCTGTCTCTCTCTCTCTAAAATAAATAAATTCTTTAAAATCTCATCCTTAGTAGAGTGATCTAACCCAATGAGATAAGCAGTCATGTGCCAAAAGGAAGTTTTAGAAGAGTGAACAAATGATAGTTTTCCTTATCCCTTCATTCTAATGTGGACATTTGAATTTATTCACATTTAAAATTAACATAGATGTGAGTTACATTTATTGCTCTACACTAAATCTCACCTGATATTCTCTATCTCTCATACAATTAAAGTCAAATATAGAAGAGCTATTCAAGACTGTAGGACTTTAAGTGTGGTCAATGAATTGGTGCTACTCAATGAATTTTTTCATGACAAGATGATACAAAAATTAAAGATGTTTTAAAAATATTTGTAGTAACTTATCACTGCTGCAGCAGTCAAAGCACGTGATCAGGGACTTATGTCACTAAACAGGAAACAGATCAATTTAGGTGTTGATGATCCCGCATGATAAATTGTATCTGATATGAACGAAGCAGTAGTCCTGTATTATTTTAAGGTTAATCTGTTAAATGAGACCCAGAAGTATTAAAATATGAAAATGCTTAAACATTTAGTTATTTGTATAACTTGATTCTATAAACACCTTTTTCATCAAGTCTTTTTAAAATTTATGGCTATATCATATTAGCTAAGTTAAAGTATAATTTGTATTATTTCTTCACATAAATTTTTATATGGTGAAACAAATTCAGATTATTTTTGTCATGAATTAGTATGAATTTTTCTGCAGGTAGCAATAAGTCTAGTGACAACTTTACAAGTAATTCTAGACAAATGAAAACCAAAATAATTAATACTAATTTTACTCAAAAGTATTATCCTTCAGCTATTGAGTTTATTTTGTAGACATGATTCATAGTGAAGTGCTAGAATAACTGTGTTATTTGTGAGGGATATACTGGCCAGTGAAACAACAAATCTGTTACAATTTAAGTAGCATTTATATACAAAATAAAAAGAACCACACTCAACCATAAAGAATTTTCTTTTTTTTTTAAGATTTTATTTATTTGACAGAGAGAGAGGGATCACAAGTAGGCAGAGAGGCAGGCAGAGGGAGCGGGGGAAGCAGGCTCCCCGCTGAGCAGAGAGCCCGATGAGGGGCTCGATCCCAGAACCCTGAGATCAGGACCTGAGCCGAAGGCAGAGGCTTTAACCCACTGAGCCACCCAGGCGCCCCAACCATAAAGAATTTTTGAAAGAAAATATATTGAATTAGACACTCGAAAGGAGCTGATGTTCAATAATTCAAATACACACACTGGTTCTTCAAGGGCTTCTTTTAAAGTAGCACATCAGGTTGAAGACTAAAGGCCCATATAAAATTGCTGAGACATTAGTGAAAGACTGTATCAAAGGTGCACTCCTGCAAATGTTAGGTAAATTTAGCATTTAAAGAAGATAGGTCAAGTACCAGCTAACTGTTACAACATAACTTGACATATTTAGGAAATGGTTAATGATAAAGAATACCAACTCTTAGAACACATAAAATCAGCAAAGTTTTTTTTTTTTTTAATTGCATTTGGCTAAATGCCTAGATATTGTTAAAGCAACAGTTCTTTGGGTGTGATGACAATAAGAAAAAAGGATTCATTTCTTTAGCTTCATTGCTAATAATCACAACTAGTTCTTAAAGGCATAACATTGTAGTAGTTCATGGTTTTGGACTTCAATTCTAGTGACCCAGATGCAAAAGCAGGAGGACATTATGGTTTAGTTATATAGTATATCAGTTATCTGTTGCTCATAACAAGTCACCCAAAACTTAATGGCTTGAAAAACCAAACATTTATTTTCTCACCATTTCTATGGGTCATGAATGTGGAACAGCTAAGTGGGTAGTTCTGCCTCGGGGGAGTTCTGAGGTTCAAGTCAAGCAGTTGACCCTCTGAAGACTCACATCGGGCTGAAAGATCAGCTTCCAACAACTCACATGGTGTTGGCAGGCCTCAGCTGTCACCAGTTATTGGCCATTTCCTTGCCTTGGTAGCTGCCCCATAGCAGTTCTGATAGAATTACCTCCCCCAGGATGATTGCTCATTGAGAGAGAGCGTCCTCCAGACAGAAGCTGCGGTTATAATTTAACTTGAAAGTTATGTACCATCCTATGTACCACATGCTCTTCCTCACACAGATATACCTTGACACAAAGGTAACTACGAAAGTCATAATATCAGGAAGTATGGTTCATTGGGGGCCACTTGCAGGCTGGCTACCACATGCAGATTAGGAAGCTTATGCTAGGGGCACCTGGGTGGCTTAGTTAAGTGTCTGTCTTCGGCTCAGGTCATGATCTCAGGATATTGGGATCGAGCCCTGAGTTGGGCTACCCACTCAGCGGGGAGTCTGCTTATCCCTCTCCCTCTGCCCCTCCTACTCTTTCTGCTTTCTCTGTCTCTCTCTAATAAATAAAATCTTTTAAAAATAAAAGAAGCTTATGCTAATTGTAATAAATGCAATGTTTCCTTCACTGAGGAAGTGTTGCTACAGAAACCAAACCAAACAGTAAATAGTGCATGAAAGAGTGCTATTAATTTAGTAAAAACTATGAATCAGCTAAATAATATATATTATAGTCAAGGTTATTCTCTTTATTATGTGATAATATCAAAACATCATCCCAAATTTATTGCATATAGGGGTATGGTAGCTAATAAGGAGAAGAATTCTGTCACTGACATTTGGATCATGGGCAAAAACTTCTTGCAAGTGTTCCCTGTAGGTAGGAGATGAGGTTAGCCCTGATATAAATACTTTGGCTAGCCCACTTGATTATTTGATTTATGGTCATTATTTTTAATGATTTTAACATTCTTATGGGAGGAAGGGATGGATGTGTTTTTCAATGGCATATGAGATGAAAGGGTGAAAATAAAGTTGAGAAACCTGCAAGAATAGAGGTTTAAAAATTCTGATGTTCCACAATTTAAGAGAAATTATCAGTTAAGTAGGTGATTTTGACATTGTATATCTGAGAAAAATTATCTTCAAACACTTTAAAAATTTGGTAGAACATTTTGAATTTCATTTCCCTAAAGAGAAGATCCATGCATAGGAAGTTTATAATCAAAATGTGTGTCTTTAGTCAAAAGACTCTAATTTTAACTCTAAATTTATAAGATAAATTATGGGGACTAGCTCCTAATGAAAAACTAAAAATGAATTTTTAAAATAGAGCATCACTTGCTACGTTTTGGAAAAAAAGTTTAAAAGAATAATCTGAGCTCACTGAAATTGCTTTAAAATCTCTTCTATTCCCATCAACACACAACTGTGACACTGGTTTTCTACTATGAGTGTTATCAAAACAAGACACTGAAGCAGTTTAGGTATACATTATTTTCTCTTAAGTAGTGCTATTGTCAATGCATCCTAGATTAGAAAAGTTAAAAAGTGAGAAGCAAGTTCATTTCTCATATTAATATCTGGTTACTTATATATATGACATTAATTTAAAGTATGTTTACAGATATTTATATATGGAGAATCATTATAACCCTTATAAATTTCCATTTAATTATGACTCTAGAATGTCAAAATATATTGCATAATATTTTCTGTTAATTGATTATGCATAGTTTCAGTGGATAATGCATATATTTAGTTATTTCATCATGTTATGTTTAATCTGAAAATATTAAAATTTAATGTGAAGTTAAAAAAATAAAAAATTAAAATTTAATTCCATCAAGGGATGAAAACATATTGAGCTTGTATATCATAGATCTTTAATGTTTTTTTCCTAGTAATCATTTTTATTGTATTTTTTAAGGTGTTGGACCATGATTGAGATGTTAATTTTTCTGAAGCAAAGATGGTTTGATAAATGCTTATCTAGTGGATTTTCTAGTAATTTAATTATAAGTTTATTACAAATACTTAAGCTTGGGCCCCATAGAAAAACAGTAATGGATTCAGAGTTCAATATAAAGAAAGTTGTATGGGTTTGTTTCAGGGGAAGAATGAAAGAAAAAAAAAACATTTAGGTTACTGAGATGAAGGATAGAGAACCTTGATTTTCTTTCTTTTACAACTGGAAGAAGAAAGAGAAAATGAGTAGGATTTAAAAGAACACCTTCAAGTTTTTCTCATTTTGGCCTAATTGCTTTGCCAATAATATTGGTAAAGAACTTTGGTTCTTTAGAAGAAGATACAGATTTTATCTGATTGTCTTGAAATATTTTCCTTCCCACCCAGGTTATTCAGGGATGATGTATAAAAATTGATTCTTCCGTATAATTCAGAGATAGGTATTTCTGTAGACTTTTAAAACAGTGACACTGACATACTTATGAATTTGCTTAAAGAAATTTTAAAAATCCTCAAATTATCTATGAGAATAGTCATCAAGCTTTTTCTTTTAATGTTACTCTTATTTTTTATATAAAAAGCTACACTGAATCAGAAATTACTATCCATGTGAGGGGCACCTGGGTGGCTCAGTGGGTTAAAGCCTCTGCCTTCGGCTCAGGTCGTGATCTCAGGGTCCTGGGATCGAGTCCTGCATCGGGCTCTCTGCTCAGCGGGGAGCCTGCTTCTCCCTCTTTCTCTGCCTGCCTCTCTGGGTACTTGTGATCTCTCTCTCTCTGTCAAATAAATAAATAAAATCTTTAAAAAAAATTATCCATGTATTACAATATTTTGAGAAATACTTATGTATTTTACATTTGTTAAATCAGTGGATGTTTTGTATTTTATTTATTTATTTATTTATTTATTTATTTATTTATTTATTTATTAGTTCTGACTGTCCAATGTAAGTAGCCATCAGCCACATGACTGTTGAACTTGGAATCTGGCTGGTACATGTAGCCACTAGCTGAAAGCATAAACCACATGCTGGAGATAGAGAGCACATTTAAGGAAAAAGGATATAGACCATTTCATTAATAATTTTATAGTGCTTTAATGTTGAAATGACAGCATTTCTTTGGACAGTAGTTGGTTGGGGATAGTGATGTGGACTGATACAGTCTTGAACTAAGTGTAGCAGGTCTATACAAGGATTGAACGGATAATCAGATTTCATTATTAGTTCAGTGATTCAAGCTACTCAGCTAATTGGCTACGAACAAAATGGAAATAATTAGAGAGTGACTTTTAGAGGTAGTGGGAGTAAGTAAACATTTCTTTCTTTTGTGGATATTTGAACTTTTCTAATTAGATTGTGATCAAAAGGTTAGCCATTTATTTTCATTTTGAAAATATGTCACAGGATTCTCAAACCAGTTCACATGAAAACAGTGACTTCAGATCTGAAATATAAAGGAAGGCTCAAAAGATTAGAAATAAAACTGGGTTTTAGCAAATGTATCATAGACTGTAAAACCCTACAGAGCCGGTGTCATGACAGCAAGCAGTAGCTGTTTATGTGTATGTAGCAGGTGAACTAAAACATTGTTTTAGGTGTGACTGTGACTTCCAGAGGATCCACATGTTTTCTTCCTTGAGAACACACAGAAAATGTAGGAAATAAGTAATATTTGAAACCTCAGTTTCAACGTTCTCTCCTTTTTTCATAATATAAGTGCAGATAAAATTAGTAAAGAACTTAGTCTTTGAAAGTAGACAAATGCTGTCTGATTGCATTGATATTTCTTTTTTACTATTGAAACGTATATAACTTCTATGAAAACTGATTTATCTATGTATTTTATAGATGTGTATTTTTTATTGCTAATACAACTATATTTTATGTGCAATTAAAGTTGGCCGAATAGATTTTAAAATGTACTCTCAATCTATTTGGAACTTTACTCTTTAGTTACACTGATTTTGCATACATTATCTGTAATTTATACAAGAATATAGTTGAATAGGTATGATATTCTCATTTTCCAGATGAGAACAATGAGACACAGAAAAGTTAATGATTTACCAAAAGTCACACAACTTGATTCTGATGGTGCTGGAAATTGCACCGAACTCTGATCCCAAAACCCTTTATCCTTCTACCGTATTGTTCATATCTCACATATGAACACAATTTTTGTGTAAGAGGTATATTTTTATGTAAGTAGTGTTTATAAATTGGAAAAACTCCATTATGTGAGAATTATCCAAGTTAAGGAAAGTCTCTAATTCAGCTCTCAGTCATTTGATATCTTGCTTCTCTGTTGCATTGCCATTGTCATGGAATCAAACTGATATTTAGGAAATTTCAGATATAAAATAAAATTAGATTGAGGCACCTGGGTGGCTCAATCAGTTAAGCATTTGACTCTTGGTTTTGACTCAGGTGATGATCTCATGGGTCGTGAGATAGAGCTCTACCTGGGCTCCATGCTCAGCAGGAGTCTGCTTGAAGATTCTTTCCCTCTGTTTCTCCCCCCATTCACGTGCATGCTCTCTCTCTCTCCACTAAAAAAATACATAAATAAAAATCTTTAAAAAATAAAATAAAATTAGATCAATATGTTCTGCTAATTTGGAGACTTAGACTTCTGTTTAGTATACCTAAGGCAGTAAATGAAGCTTCCTCTGGGGACACACTTTCAGGAAGTTGTAACTTATATGGATAAAGTATGATTTGTGGGTGGAAATTACAGAAATAGGCAGTTATTCTCAATCATTTAACCATTTCCAGTAATGTGATTTTGCCTCCCCTATATGCTTAACTATGTGGGTGAGTTATTTATTTAATTGTATAAATAAATTTATAAAGGACTTTAAAATGTACTTAATTTTTAAATTTACTCATTTTGTGGAATATGTAGTATATTTTATTTGCTTCAGGAGCCATATAATAGCCCTCTAGCTAATTCTCTGTTTCTTATTCAATCCCATTTATTCTAATATTCTCATGTTAACCTTTCCAAGTGGTCTATCTAAACACAACTTGACCTGTGATTCTCCCTTTATTATTATTCTCCAGTGGTCACTCTGTCACCTAAATGACAGCATCCAAGTCCTTAATTTATCTCATTCAGCCTTTCATAATATGTTTGCTTAGTTTTCTAACCTGATTCCACACCATCCCCTCCCTTGCCTTTTATTCTCCAACAGCACTCAGCTCTTAGCCAGGGTGTTTCTGACCTTTGGCCATCTGCTTAGGTTACTCATTTTCATTCACTAAACACGTGTATTGGATATCTACTCTGAGCAAGATACTGTGCTTGGTGTTTGGAAATTTTAAAAATGAAAATATTTTTTCTGCTGTGAAAAAAAAAAAGCAGTTCACCAGTTAGTAAAGGAAAATCCTCCCAAAGAATAGGAATAAAACCTACTATAATACAACCCAGCAGCTTTTTGGAACCAAAGGAAACATATTACACTTCTTCAATATCTCGACTCTCTTCCTCCTTTCTTGCTTTTTTTTTTTTTTTTTAATCTCCCAAGTGAAGAAATCAGGTCACCATCTCTTTTTAAGCATCTGTCATGCCATGAATCCTATTAGCAGCTAATGGGAACACAGGATAAATAGAAGATGGGGGAGTTTCTTCCAATAAGTATTTGGTATATTTGAAGAGACTTAAATGAACCAACTAGAGGTTGATTTAGTTATATCATCAAAATTTTTCTACAAAGGGCTAGATAGTAAATATTTTGGCTTTGGGACTAGAGTCACTGAGGCAACTGCTCAAATCTATTGTTGCAGGACACAGGCAGCCACAGATACAATGATAGGCATGGCTGTGCTTCAAGAAAATTATAGGGACGCCTGGGTGGCTCAGTGGGTTAAAGCCTCTGCCTTTGGCTCAGGTCATGATCTCAGGGTCCTGGAATCAGCCCTGCATTGGGCTCTTTGCTCAGCAGGGAGCCTGCTTCCCCCTCTCTCTCTGCCTGCCTCTCTGCCTACTTGTGATCTCTCTCTCTCTCTCTGTCAAATAAAAATAAATAAATAAATAAATAAATAAAATAAATCTTTAAAAAAAAGAAAATTATATTTATAAAACAGCAGGCCAAATTTGGCCCAGAGACTACAGTTTGCCCACTCTTTATTTAATGGATAGGAAATCAAAGGTATGGCATAAAATAATAGTCATATAAACATTCAGAGAAAGAAAATGCATTGAGAGTTAGGGATAGTCAGGAAAGAATATCTGGTTGCAATAATTATTAAGCAGGTACTTCCAGAAAATGAAGCTTCCTGTAGAGTAGAATATCAAGTAGAGTATAGATATCTTATAGCCAGTTGTGCAACCAGCCTGGTAGACTTTTAAAAAACAAGTCAAACGAGTACTACCAGAATTAGATTGCAGGGTGTATTAGTCAGGTTTCTCCAGAGAAACAGAACCAGTAGAAATTTGATTGTATATAGTCAATATATAGTCGATTTGATATATAAAACAAATACTTAAATATATTTAATACATATAGTTGATATATAATTGCTTTGATATAAAAATTTTTAAATATATACTTATAAAATATATCATAAATATTAAATATATAACTTTATATTTCAGGACTCCTGGGTGGCTTAGTCGGTTAAGCGGCTGCCCCATCCCCTGCTTGTGCTTGCTCTTTCTCATTCTCTCAAATAAATAAATAAAATCTTTAAAAAAAGTAAGTAAATATATAACTTTATATTTAAATATAATAAATATGTTACTATTATACCAATATTACACATACACATACAAGTAGTTTACTTGCAAAATCACAAATCCATGTAATGACATGTGTACCATCTCTTTTATACAGACTGTGTTGCCTTGTTGCATCTGTCTTTGTCTAAAGCCATGTGTGGAAAGGTGGCATAAGTCATTTTAATTTATTTTATTTAGCATTTTATTAATGGAATGTGTTACTAGAAACTACCATAGAAGGCAAACTACCATAGCGAAAGAAAAAATTTGTTCTTTTATTTATACCATCTACTCAAATAACAAGTGTGAATATTCCATTGCTTAAGCAGAGATTAATGCTGGTTAGGAATTACTGTCTGGTATTGTCAAACATTGCTTTCTTTCATATCTCTGCATCTCTGCCCTAACCACCACCACCCACTTTCACTCATAAAGTAAACATGTTGCTTATTAGCATATGGAACCAATGTGGAACCATCACTCTGATGTAGGGACCTTTTAGATTGGCACACATCTCTGAAACCGAATTTCTCACATAACTTTTGAAATTGATTTAATTCTCTACAGCCTGGAAATTCCTTTGAGTCTTTGATTTGTAGATTGGTGTTTATAAAAGTGACTGACATCTATCTTCTGCAATTCTTTTTTCAACAAACAAGATATAGTTGAGGCTTGACAGAACAGCATTTCTTTGTAGGATTTTTAACAAAACAAGAACTTTATAGAGTGAAGCATATCTGAAGTTATCAATTTCTGACCCAGTTATAACTATGTCAAATGGCATTCTTCTGAGTAAATAGTGAATATCCTTTCTTTTTTTTTTTTCTTCTCTTTTTCAAAACGTGTGAAGTTGTCCTTAGAGCAAAGTAAAGTTTAAAGGGAAAAATATAATTTGTAATTGAGATTTTCTGTTAACCTTCAGTCTATATTGGTTTTGTTCAATGCTTTTATATTTCTTCTAGAAATAGCAGTAAATTAGTGTGTGGGTGACATTTCAGAAATCCCATCTCAAAGTACGCCTTACACTCTATATTGCATTATAAATACTGACTTGCTTTTAAACCCCATGTGTGTCTCTCATGTAGAAACCAACTAGACAGTGAAGTCATTATTCAATTTAATTTGCAACATTTATTACCCTTGCTGTATATGCATGTGTTAGTTATATTCACAACAAATGGCCTCTGAGTTTTGAGGTATGTATTATGTTCTTTAAAAAATTACTTACATTTCATGCATTTTATATATTTTTCTTTCTTCTTTGGGCTTAATGCTGTGTTATAGAGAAAAATGTATATGTGATTAGGAATTAGGATACCATATTTGAATTTAGCATGTGTTTCTGTCAGAATAGATATCTTATATCTCATAGGTTGCTGTTCTGTTTTGGTCAACACTCTAAATTTTAGTAGAAAAAAGGATTTTTATTCCTCTAAATTCATTATTAATCATATCTTAACTTCCCCATCTAATCCCTTTGGTTTTCAAACCTTATGTATGTTTCAAATCTTCCTTTGTTTTTTTTTTCTGCCTCTTCTATTCATTTTTGTCAATCTTTATTCATCAGTGTCAACAATAACATAGCTTTCCTCCTTTCTGATAAATAATTCAGTGCCCTGTTAAGGCATCCAAGTTGTTTAGTGTAAAATAAAATGAATATAAAATTTCAACTTGTCCAAGTCATAAGCTCAACAGCAACTATTTCTGTGACTGTTGAAAGTGTAACTGGTGGGTTTGGCTCTGCTTGAACATTTGTTTCGTATCATTTTACTGAGAAGATAAATATGGAACAATTTTTTTTCATTTGAGTGTATGGTGTACTACTAATAAATCTATCCAGTTTTCCTTTTTGTCCCCATAGATTAGTTTCCTTTAGCTGCCTGAACAAATTTCCACAAGCTGGTGGCTTAAAACAACAGGGATATATTCTCCCATAATTCTGAGGGTCAGAAGTCTGAAATTGAGGTGTCAGTAAGGTTGTTATCTTCTAGAGCCTCTGAGGGAGGATCTGATCTTTGCCTGTCTCTGTTGACAACCTTGGGTATTCCTGGGATTATAGCTATATAACATTAAACTCTCCCTTCACCTCCATGTTACCTTCACCTTTGTGTCTTTGTATTCTGCTGTTCTGTAAGGATACTTGTTTTGAATTTAGGGCCTGAGGTAAACCCAGGATAATCTCATCTTGAGATTCTTAACTTAGTTACATCTACAAAGACCCTTTTTTCAAATAAGGTCACATTTACAACTTTCAGGCGGAAGTATCTTTTGGAGGGGGCCACAGTTTACCCCATTATGATCTGCCCTCTGACCTCCAAAAATTCATATGTGTTCTATATGTAAAATACATTCACCTCATTCTAATACCCTTGAAAGCCTCAACCTATCATAGCATGAACTCTAAGTCCAATATTTCAGCTAAATATAAAGTCAAGAGGTCTCAGATGTCATTATCTAAATCATCTAAACCAGGTATGAGTGAAACTCTGGGTAGGGTCCATCCTGGTGCAGAATTCTTCTATATCTGTGGACCCATGAAACTGGAGAACAAGTTATCTACTTTTAAAATACAATAGTGGGACAAGTATAGAATAGATATTCCCCCTTCCACAAGGGATAAAATGGAAAGAACCAACGGGCCATTCAAACCCTAGCAAGTTCAGAACCCATCAGGGAAAATTTCATTATCTTTCAAGGCCTGAGAATAATTCTCTATAGCTTGAAACTTTGTCTTCTGTGCCCTTGGTGGCCCACCAGTGTCTGTGCTGCCCTCAGAGTCATTCTTCTTTGCCTTGTTTGGCACTATGTATTTTCAGTCTAGTAGCTCTGTGATTCCATTCCTGACTATAGAATTGTAGAAGTCTGAGAGTCTATTGTCATTTTGTTTTGTTTCTGTCCCTTTAAGTCTAAAACGGTAGTATTTCTGCTGATACAGTATTCTCAAAAACCATATTGGTGTCCTGTGTGTGTTTCTCAAGTTCCATGCATTAGATTAGGCTTCAACAGATCTTTCCTGCATAGTCTCATCTCTATTCCTGGCTTCTTCTGAGATACTTAATTGGATCATAGATCACATCCCTGGTCTCTTCAGCAAAGTCCAGCCACACCTTCAGAACACACTTTCTAAACAGTGAATCTTCCAATGTATTCTGATGCCAATTTTCTGATACCAACTGGGTGTTCTACAACTCAAATTCAGTGTTGAGAGTGACTACCCAGAATCTGTGTAGAATCAAGTTAAGTGCAGAGTGTTTGAATTCTAACACTAAATACCCAGAGTCAGTGTCAGATCTCAAAAGATAAAGAGCAAAGTCTTCAACAAGATTGTCCTTCCTTCAAATGCAGTAGGGGTCCACAGGCTATGTGCATTTCTGAGTTGGTTACAAACGTGGGGATTCCTACAACCCCCTTTCAGGTTCCTGGCTTAAGGCTGCATATCTTCAATCTCTGCTTCCATCTTCACATCGCCTTCTCCTCTATGCCTTTGTGTTTTCTCCTGTGCTACAATAATGACTGTCTCTGTATTTAGGATCTGCTCCAATTCCAGGAAATGTAATTATATCCACAGAGACCCTTTCCAAATAAGATTGTGTTCATAGGCTCCACCTCCATTTATCTTTTAGAGGGCCACCATCCAATTCTCTATGCCCTTCCACCTTTCTCCTCTCGCTCTTGTTTTCTCCCTATTACTTTTTTCTTTTATAGAATTTTTGATATGATGAAATAATATCTTTCTTAAAGCTATGATTATTCATGCCAAACTTTACTTATAATAGTAGAACCATACTTATTTTTTCAAGGTTCATTTACCACTTCTCCTATAGTTCAAACATAGATAATTTGAATTTTACCCCTTAGGTCACCTCCTTAAGACATTAAAACATTTGCTGCTCTGGTTATTGGATTTATTAATATCCAATTTAAACTGATCACCATCTTATTATAGCTTATTTCCACTGTACCTTAAATTAACCTTGTTCATAATGCTTTAACCTATCTGTGTGTTCATATAGATAAAAATAGCTTCCATTATATAACACTATTAAATCTCAATGGCAATCAAATTCAGTAATTGTTTATAGAACTCCTAATGTGTGCAAGGCCAAGTTGCACTGCTTGTCAAACTATTACCCAGAGATCTGCTGATTTAAAAGTCACTGGGGTATATGCAACTGATGAATCACTAAATTCTAACTCTGAAACTAATAATACACTATGTGTTAATTAAACTGTCACTGAATAAAATTTAAAAAATATTCTTACCCAAAACAAACAAACAAAAGGGTATGAGGAAATTTATTGAAGATGATGGGTACATTTATTATCTTGATTGTGGTGATGGTTTCACAAGTATATTGCATGCGTCCAAACTCATCAAATTACATTCATTAAATATATGCAGAGTTTTTCTGTGTATCAATTATACCTCGATAAAACTGTTAAAAAAAAAAAAGAGAGAAAAAAAAAAAAACAGAAGAAGAAAGGTGACCAAGGGGAACTTGTTAAACCAGCAGTTTACAGGTGCAATCTCAGACCTATGGTGCGGCAAATACTCAAATAATCAAAAACAAAAAATAGGGGCTTTCTACTCTATATTTCTAGTGCACTGTGTATACAAGTTTTATCATACAACTAAGCAATACAATACAGTGTATCATGTTTTGCTTAGAAGAGTGCTCCTGAGGGGCAGGTAGGTGGTTCAGCTCCTTAAGCATCCCCACTCTTGGTTTTGGCTCACGTCATAATCTCAGGGTTGTGAGATTGAGCCCACATCAGGCTCCATCTGCTTGAGACTCTCTCTCCATCTTCCTCTATCCCTCTCCCCGCTTCCTGTGTGCACACACGTGCTCTCTCTCTCTCTCTCTCTCTAAAATAAATAAATAAATCTTTTAAAAAAGGAGTGTTGGTGACAAGGACTTTTTCATATTAATTTTATGTGCACATAACATATAGCTCACCTATATCATCCATCTTTGTAGACTCCATGGTATATGAATCCATCGTTCAAAGTAGGACTAATTTTGTAGAGGAATATGTATGAAGAGTTGTAAGATGGTAAGCATAATTGGCAAGATACTTTGGAAATCTAGTTTCATCACATACTTAAATTGAATTGGACAAATATGTCCTCATTAGTTAAAAATAAATTATAAAGTCTCTCTGAAGATTATTATGAAGAATACATACGTAATCTATATAAAGTAAATGTCTATATTAAATTTTGAATGAGTCAGTAAAAATATATATAAGTGGTCATAAAGAATCATGCAACATGGTTACATCACTGACTTACTATTTCTGGCTTTTCTTATATCATGAGTCTCATTAAGGT
The DNA here is from genome assembly GCA_028534135.1 of Potos flavus. NCBI lineage: Eukaryota > Metazoa > Chordata > Mammalia > Carnivora > Procyonidae > Potos > Potos flavus. The sequence goes on along the minus strand of CM052883.1, from coordinate 83,802,258 downwards.
GACATTTTCCAGTAGTCACAATAATGATAATAACAGCAACACCAATGGTTACATCGTTTGTTATCCACTAGCTAGGTACCAGGAACTGTACCAGGCGTTTCACCCATTATTTCTGATCCTTTTTTTCTGACATTTTCTGACATTTCTGACATTTTCCAGTAATCACAATAATGATAATAACAGCAACACCAATGGTTACCATCATTTGTTATCCACTAGCTAGGTACCAGGAACTGTACCAAGTGTTGCACCCATTATTTCTGATCCTCACAGGATCTCCATGAAAATAATTTGAGAATTTAACATTGCTCAAGGTCACAGATAGTTAAATGAGGATGTGGGCAGAACTGCATTTCTCCAAAGCCAATGTCTGTCTTTAGCACCCATATAGAAGAGATTTTAAGACCCTTTATTCCTTCTTGGCAACATTATAGCTCACTTGCATATGAGTCACTTTTCACAGTATCAGATAAATTAAATTTATAATAGTTTTCCAGAAAGAAAGCTTGTGGATGTAACAGGCAGAAATGTAGCAAGTGTCATTACAATAAGAACAACATATTCCTGGGGTTCCAAATTAAAAATGTTCACCTTTGGGGGCACCTGGGTGGCTCAGTCGTTAAGTATCTGCCTTCAACTCCGGACGTCATCCCAGGGTCCTGGGATCAAGCCCCACATCAGGCTCCCTGCTCAGCGGGAAGCCTGTTCCCCCAATCTCACTCCCCCTGCTTATGTTCCCTCTCTCGCTGTGTCTCTCTCTGTCAAAAAAGTAAAATCTTAAAAAAAAAAACAACCCACCTTTGATTGGGGCATCCCAGAAGGCTTAAAGAAGAGGAGGAATCTGAAGTCTGTGTTGAATAATGCCTGATATTTTTGACGGCAGACACATTATATGTTGTTGTAGTCCTGTGGAGTGAATTGCATGGGCTTATTATGACCACTTTAGAGATGATCAAACTGAGTCTTTGGAGGTTTATGATTTTTCCTAAGCCGCTGGCAAGACTGTCTATTTAAGTAAACTTTAATCAAGTTCCTCTAAGCCCTACAGGCATTGACCTTCAGTGTCTGTCTCTGTCCAGCCTGTATCACCCAGTTTTAGCAAGAATCATGTTCAGTCAGAAAGAGCCCCCACCCTCAATATCTGATCAAATTCCTCATCCTCTAGCACCCCACTCTCCCCCGACCCCCCAGCTAACTACCTGATCATCCTGGTCAGCCTTCAGCAGAATTCTGTCAAGTCAGTTTAGCCAGAAATCCCCTTTTACTCCTGATATTTCCTCTTAGTAATTTTCTATCCACTCCTCGGCTATAAATCCCTACTTATTTGCAATATTTGGAATTATCCCAGCCCTATACTGAGATCTCTCTTCCCCTATTGAATCATTCCTGAGTAATGTTTTACCTCATTAGCTACCGTCCAGCTCAGATTTGTCTTTGACACTGCTAAGCTAATGGGAGGTACAACAAGACAGCTAGGACGTTGCTCTTCTATTTCTAAATTAACAGTTCCTTCTGGCACATAGAACATATCATATTCTTCCTCTAGGCAAAGCCAATTTAATAGTGGTTTTGCCAAAGTTGAGTACATACAATTAAGCCATTATGGTACTTCCATTCAAAGTTTATAATAGAATTTATAATGAAGTTGTGAAGGAGGTAGACAGGGTTAATTTTTGTTAATTATTCAAAGAATAGGTGTACTTTTTCACTGTGGAATATTTTCATTCATTCTTTCAAAAAATATTCATTAAGCATCCTCTTTACCTCAGGCAACACTGTACAAAAGCACATATGTATCTGACCTTCAATAAGTTTAAAACCTACTAGAGTAGGCGTACATTAAATAATCACATAGTTAAGTGAAAAAAAAAACATAATTATGAAACCATAACAAAGGCTGAGAAGAAGCAGTACACAATACCCTTAAAACAAATACTGGGGGGAGGGATGCATATAGCCTTGTTAGTAAGGTCAAGAAAGGTTTCTTCCAGGAGAGGAAGCAAAGTCAAGAATCTCCTTCCAGGCAGAGGCCATCATATGAGAAACTGAGATTTTTCAAGAGCCACATGTCAGTACTAGAGACTATAAGCAAGCTGGTGTGGCTGACGTGCATCATATGCAGGGACCATCATGCCAAATGACGAGAGAGGCACAAAACGTTTCTTTGTCAGGCTTGCTAATATATGCCATGGTCACCCACGTTAAACAGCTTTGTCTACACCTGCAGAGAAAAGAGAAGGCAATAGAGAAAATTAAACATGGAATGATAACAGATTTGAGTGGTGGAGAAATCACTGTTCCTGTTCTGGAGAGGTCAGGTTAGAAGAAGCAATTGTTGACCTTAGAAGGCAGGTCGGAAGGAAGGCAATCATAGTTTGAACTAGTGGAGGGGAAGAAGTGAGAGCCATCTGGAGGGAGAATCTACAAGCAATAGGCACAGATTATACATGGGAAATAAAATAAGGGAGGGACTGCAGATGAAGCTATAGCTTCTGGCCCACTTAAGTAAAGATTGGTGGTGATACTCACTGGTATCATAAGAACAGGAGCAGAGCTCAGGTGAAGACCAGAAAGTTAGGTCTGTTGAGTAAAAATGTTAATTTAAAAGTCCAATTGAAAATATCTAGTTGCAAGTTAGACATTTGAGAGCTTGATTTTATGTTCTTTTAATTTCTTCTTAGAATTGATAGATGATGACCATGGTCCTCCTAAGCACTTGATGATATTTTTCTTTACAATATAATAGAAGGGAGAGCCATGTAGACTCCTTCCTGTGAGAAACAATGTTATTACTCTTTTTTTTCCAATCCACAATGCCCTGGTTCTTATTATTGCAAATAACCAAAAACCCAACCCTAACTCAAACAAAAAGGGAATTTGTTGGTGTATGGGTTCATGTAAATGAAAAGGTTCAGAGGTAAGGCGGGCTCCAAGTGTAATTTGCTCAGTGCTCCAGCTATATTTTCCTGACATTTTCTTAAATCCTTTGTTGTTGTCCTTCAGACTCAGGCTCAGACTGGTATTCCTCATGACAGTAAAAGGGCTGCAGCAGTTTCAAACTTAACATTCTCCATGCCACGCCATCCAAAGCAAGAAGAGTGCATCTCTATTATAACATTTATAAGAGTTCTAAGATTGTCTTAACAGCCTTAGAACATGTGTCACTCTAGGTACTGACGATGGAATCAGCTGGCCCAAAGTTGCAGGTATTTCCACTATACCTTGGGAGTCAGTAAGAAGGATAAATGAATATTAGAGAGTCAACCAGTAACTGTTCACAAAAATCTATTTGGCTGATGAACATTTATGTCATTCTTTTTAACACATGCCTTTTCCAGTATGATCTTATCAACCTGAACTTTATTCACTTTCTCTCCAAAAGAAATTAACAAAAGTCATACTCAGTTACATCATTTAGCTCTATTTTTAGGTTCACTGCATGATGTGCAGTATTTTTTATCAGGCACAGATAGAGCTTCTCATTGTCTAGTACCTATGGTTAAATGAAAATTTATGTGCTCTGATGTATAGACTTTAATAAAAAAAATTACCACTTGGAGAAGGGACATTTGGAAACAAGAAAGAATGGTCACTTATTCATAACACATAGAATGTCTTCTGAAAAATAGTAGCAAAGTCTCCCTGCCTTGTTGGAGAAGTGAATCCTTCAGTCTATTGGCTGAATCCTGGTTGTGTTCTTAAGGATAAATGGGTCCTACACATTTATCTCCTCCCCATGGTCATATGTATTGCCTTTAGTAGATATTGTCTTTCAAAGTAGGAAACATTAAAAAGCAGCTCATTTCCATGTGGTGTGAATTCAGGGGCCAGGATATCATCCCATAGCTAGAGCAATCATAAGCCATTGGGAGTCAGGCTTGATGTTTCATTGGCAATGCATCTTCCTTAAATACTCACTAGGCTTCTGGTCTGTTTTAATCATCCTATAAAGGCAGGAAAGACCCCCACCGCAAATTTGGCTTGGATGTTGAGACTAATGATGCCATACACATACCTAGAAGGTATGAAATAGTTCATTTCTTACATCATAGGGCTCTTCTGGGGAGAACAGGGCAGACTTCCCAAGCTGCTCCATAAGTGGCTTGAACTGACTTGGGGTGCTCACTGTGGCTAGGGGTTGCAGCGCTGGGGAGGGTTCCCATAGTGGAAGGAGGATTTGTGTGACCTTAATCTCTACTCATTTCATAGGAAGGAACACCAGACATCACCCTGCTCAGATGTGTGGGAAGAAAGAGGGAAAAGACTTAAAAACATCAAAAAATAGAGTCAGACTTTTTATTTGCAAAGTCTGTATCTTTTTAGAATACAGGTCATGTACTGGAAGTCATGGAATCTTCTCTAGCCAGTGTTTGTGGCTAATAATGAACTTGAACATTTCTATCTACTCTTAAGTACTTCTGTGTCCTTACCCCTTACCTCAAAATCTCCTTGGGTGAATTGACCCAAGTGACCTGGAAACCAACGTAAAGGTAAATTGTCTTTTTATTGCAGGCTGCATCCCAGTTCTTTCCTACATTGAAAAGACTGTCCCCTTTGACAGAGATTGTTCTATTTGGGTTGTTTGGAGAGGCTTTGGGAATCAGGCTTTACCTGTGTCTTAGTCTTAAAACCTTCCAAGATTTTACCTTTACTGTCTCTGTCAGAACTGATATTAGAGTTTGGGGTAGAAAATCTAACTCTTCCAATCCCGATGTCCTTTAAAATATTGAAGTCTCGTCAACATGGATTGAAGTCTTTAGACAGCAAAAACATCTCATAGCATAGCTGCAGATCTTCCTCTCCTTTCTGACCAGTTTCAAAGCAGCTTACCTTTGTGATAAATGAACTTACTGAAGTTACTAAACATGGCAATCAAATAATACCATCCTGAGCTTTTGGTTCATGTTCTCCAAGGCTGCAGCCTTGCTCAACAAAAGATCCATATTCAAACATTAGACCACAGATTAACAGCAGTTTAACTAATGTAAAACAATCACCATCAATTTCTCACTTGGGGTAGAAACACGTTCTATACCCTTCTCCTCTCTATCTTAATCAAGGATAAGGATAGTCTTCTTATAAAACTCTACACTTCCAGTATTAATTCCATATAAGTTGGGATGTTCTGCTTTCAAATACAGAAAACATAAACTAAATTAAAATATACTAATCTTCAACAAATCGGGAAAAAATATCCAGGGGAAAAAATGATGGTCTCTTCAGTAAATGGTGCTGGGAAAAATTGAACAGCTATATACAGAAGAATGAAACTCGACCATTCTCTTACACCATACATACATTCTCATACACCATACACAAAGATAAACTCTAAATGGATGAAATACCTCAGTGTGAGACAGGAATCCATCAAAATCCTAGAGGAGAACATAGGCAGTAACCTCTTCAACATTGGCCACAGAAACTTCTTTCAAGACACGTCTCCAAAGGCAAGGGAAACAAAAGCAAACATGAAATTTTGGGACAACAAAACAAAGAGGCAACCCACAGAATGGGAGAAGATATTTGCAAATTACACTACAGTTAAAGGTCTGATATCCAAGATCTATAAAGAACTTCTCAAACTCAACACCCAAAAAAAACAAATAATCAAGTCAAAAAATGGGCAGAAGACACGAACAGACACTTCTCCAAAGAAGGTATACAAATGGCTAACAGACACGTGAAAAAATGTTCATCATCATCAGCCATCAGGGAAATTCAAGTCAAAACCACATTGAGATACCACCTTACACCAGTTAGAATGGCAAAGATTAACAAGAAAGGAAACAACAAATGTTGGAGAGGATGTGGAGAAAGGGGAACACTCTTACACTGCTAGTGGGAATGCAAGTTGGTGCAGCCACTTTGG
>CM052883.1:83764312-83795889 GCA_028534135.1 Potos flavus | reverse complement strand
GACTGGAGGAGATTATGCTAAGTGAAATAAGTCAAGCAGAGAAAGTCAATTATCCTATGGTTTCACTTATTTGTGGAACGTAAGGAATAGCATGGAGGGCATTAGGAGAAGGAAGGGGAAAATGAAGGGGGGGAAATCAGAGAGGGAGACAAACCATGAAAGACTGTGGACTCTGGGAAACAAACTGAGGGTTTTAGAGGGGGATGGGTTGGGGGAATGGATTAGCCCAGTGATCGGTATTGAGGAGGGCACGTATTGCATTGAGCACTGAGTGTTATATTCAAACAATGAATCATAGAACACTACATCAAAAACTAATGATGTACTGTATGGTGACTAAGATAACATGTTTTTTTTCAAGATATATATATACATACATATATATATATGTATGTATGTATATACATATCTTTATGTATACATATGAAGATAATTTGATTGTCTAAATTAATTGAAAGGGATTGATAGGGCAGCTTCGGCCTGAACTCCCAAGTCCATTTTCCTGCTACGTTCTTGACTCTCATCTCTCATGGTTACTTTTTTCAGGCCCACATATGACTGCAGAGGTATTAGACCTTATATAATCCAAATAGAAGAGTGTCATTGTATTTATTTTTTCTCCCTAATATTCTCATCAAACATTCTCAGATTCACCAGATTAGAACATTTAGGTCAAATGACCAGGTGGAATTTATAATTGTGGCCAGCGTGGTAGGATATATTGTTGGGATAAGTGTCTGTCATCTGCTCCATTTCTCAGAACTGAAGTGAATTCTATTGCTTGGGAACAATATGAATCTGCAGTAGAAATTGTCGAGATGACCAATAGATATCTACTCTAGATATCACAATAAAAAATATTTTTCCACTAAAAAGAATACCTTTCCAGAATTTGAACATTTAATTGCTTGGCTTAAATGTTAACTGGCACAGGACACTAATTTTCTCCCACTTTGTTTCCAGTGTTTAGTTGCACAGGAACAGTCTATGCTAGGAAGAGCCACCACTGTGGAGCTGTCCATAGATTTTCCTCTATGCTTATTGGTGGAAACAACCTATCTGCTTGGAGATCACAAGACTTGGGCAAGGAAATTGAATGGATGACCTTAAGGTCTTTCCTGTCCATTCCGGGGCATGAAAGTTGCCATACATATTATCCATTAATGTATGAAAAATTGCCCTATGTGGTTTCCCATGTGAACTTTTTGTATTCAGTCATAACATTTGAAATCAAGCTGCTTTTATCAAATAGACTCTTCTAAGGAATTGTGCAGAGCTTTCAATTTATAAGGTTGTGCATTCAAGACAGCTTCTTAAATAAAAATAAGAATGAATTCCTTTGAAAGTTTATGCTAAAGTTGTGTCCTTCTGAAATGGACTTTTTCTTCTCTTTAGTGGAACTCTCAGTGCTGAAATTGGAATAATTACTTTGGTTAACTTTTACACTTCTGAATTAGAGCTAACTGGATAAAATATATTTTTCTCTTTTTGAAAGCAAAACTTACTGATATGTAGCTTTTTTCTTGCTTCCTCATTTTGAAGTAATCTCTTTTCCACCATATCCAAGAAAATGAGTGACTTCATTTTTGCTACTCCATCCTCTTGGCTCAAGCCACTATCAGCTGTGCCCCACTTAAGTGTGTACCATAGGAAGTATTATATTTCTCCACTTCAAAAATATTTCTGTCCTATGTTATTTTCCCTCTGGCCTTGCTATCTATAGGCATTATCTGAAGAATTGATTCAAACAAAGGTATTCAAGGTTGAATCCTGCATAAGGGAGCCACCAAGAAGGCCACTTGAAGAGGCTTCTTTTCCTCATTAGCACAAAGGAACCATCTGCTCACCAAGCTGTGCATTCATAGATTTGCTTCTGACCAGAATGAAACATCTTTTTCCATTTGCAGAAATGTCCTTTTTCCTGGAGTTTCAGGTCCAGTTGTACAATCTATTAGAGTTCCATGTAAGTTAGGGATTTTATAGCAAGCAATAAAAATTTATTCTGGTTAACTTATAAAACAGAAAAGGAATGTATTGTGAAGATATTGTGGTAGCTTATAGAACATTAGGACTTTCAGAAGGACAGGCACCAGTGCACAATATAATTTCTACAACAGCAAAAAAAAAAAAAAAAAAAAAAACACAATAAATTAACCAGAAGCTAATGTTTCCCCTCTTTTTGCATGACTCTAGTTTCAGATTCTCTGGGGAGAGTATGATTGACCCTGTTTGATCACATCTTCATTGATAGCCAAGGATCAGAGGAGCAGGTTATCTTGATTGAAAGGCTTACCGGGACTGCCTAAAAGAGTTCTTCATTAAAGGGAAGAGAGACCCGGTTACCAAAAGAACAAAGAAGGAAGGCCAAGTCTGTTACAATAATATGTGTCCACTTGTGATGGACTTGAAGATGCATGCCTCTTTCAACACAGGGCTCACTGCCTAGCTCTGAGGAGTGTCAGTGGCATCCAGCATTCAGCTACTATCACCTCTAGGTCTACTTCAGCTTTTGAGTTGTAGTCGCTCAGAAATGGCCATGACTGAAAGTGGCAGGAGAAAAATCTTTCCAAAGGGAAGAGCTTGAAGGGGCTATATCTAGGTGTCCACTTTATGTGGAAGAAAAAGAGGCACAGGATTAGAGTATACACAGACCCATGGAAAGTCGCAGATGGACTGGTCAGCTGTCAGGGGCCTAGAATAGAGAGTGGAAGACCAGGGACAAAGGGGTCTGGGGCAGAGACATTCAGATGGACCTTTGGGAGTAGGTATACAGTGGGAAGATTTTGATTTCACATATTAAAAGCCAGCAGAGACCATCTACCAGAGGGCCACTAAGTAAGTACACAAAGTGACTTATTAACTGATGTGCCATCAGATGGCTGCTCTGGATCAGTCCCACTTCATAGCAAAGGGGGAACAGGAGTGAGCCAGGAGCTTGGGATCCTCTGGTTGTCTCTCATATACCAACTGGAAGCAGCTACTTCATATAACTTCATAATGGCATGTTGAAGGCACTACTTAAGTACCAGCTGGGAGGCAATATTCTTGGAGTCTGGGGTACCATCTTCCAGGAATTAGAAGCATCTCTATGGCATCGTTTCTCCAATAGTAAGACCGCATAAATCTGGGAATCAAGGGGTAGAAGCAGAAGTGTTTCCAGCTACTATTATCCCCAATTCTAAGGACACCCCAAGGAGGCCCTCCCAAATTTGCTTCTCATTTCCTCAACTCTCAGCTCTGCAGGATTACAGATCCTGACCCACAGAGGGAGTGGATACAATAAACGTCCTATTGAACTAAAAGCTATGACTACCACTTGGCACTTTGGACTTCTGTATCCAGGGACCAGCAGGCCAGAAAAGTCACTGTCCGAGCAGACCAATGAACCTCATCGGCAAGAGGCAATAGAGCAGCTGTGATTTAACAAGAGCAATAAGTAATACATATGAAATATGGGTTTCCATTGGGTTCCTCTGATACTTTCTTGCCCAATTGTAACTGTGAATGAGTAAGTGCAGGACACTAGCCTTAGAAGAGTATGGTGGCCAGAAACTCATATCCCTCAAAAAAGAGAGTTTGGAATACAACGAAAGGTAAGCTACCCACTGAGAGGTGGTAGTTGAGGGCAATTTGAAAGGGTGAAGGAAGAAAGGGATGGATGAGTACTACTTGTAGACTTGGGAGGGGAGTGGGGGAGAGATACAATTCCAGCCTCTACCTTCCTTTTTTTAAATTCTACCCAGACAAGGAGGTGTTTTCCAGATGCACATGGAGCAGTGAATCCATGGTGTACAAGGTATGGGTTGTGACAGATAGAAAGAAATGTAACTCTCAAACCCCCTTCAAGAAAGGACTTGTTGCCCACCTGTGAGGAGTGTGGTTAGCTGGCAGCTTCCTGCAGTTAATTTTTTCAGTGTGCCTCAGCTTTGAGTTGGATTCATGCTCTCGTTGGGGTGGCCTCAGCCAGTGACTGGACAAGACTGTGATACAAAGGTACAGCAATTTCTGCTCACTGTAGGATGGCTCTGATATTCTTGCTTAGCCCCCAGTGGGCTGGCAGAGATTTTGTTACATTTATACCAAAGTCTCTTGACAGGCCCTGCACAATCTTTCCTCCCTTTTGTTTTCCTAGATGTTACTCCTCCGCAAGCCTGTTGCTCTCCCAGCTTCATTTCAGTGGCAGCTTCTGTAGGACCCAACCGACACACCACAAACCTCTCTTTTTCTTTCTTTTTTTAAAGATTTTATTTATTTAACAGAGAGAGATCACAAGTAGGCAGAGAGGCAGGCAGAGAGAGAGGGGGAAGTAGGCTCCCTGCTGAGCAGAGAGCCCGATGCGGGGCTCGATCCCAGGACCCTGAGATCATGACCTGAGCCGAAGGCAGAGGCTTAACCCACTGAGCCACCCAGGCACCCCCTCTCTTTTTCTTTTTAAAAATTTTCACAGGCAGTGTAAGAGCCAGTTTAAAATAATCCTGACTCCCAGAAATTCCAGTTCCTGTTCAAATGCCACACATTCTGATCCTCTGCCTTGGTTTAGCTTACAAGCAATTTTACATTACTGAAAAACACTCCCTACAACTTCTGCAGTTTGGGATGACTCACCCTGCATCCGCATAGAAGCCTCCTGCTGATTTCGACTGTTCAGTGTATGTTGACATACTGTAGCTACCCTACAGCAACACAAAAGGGTCACCTTTGTCAGCCAATATGGCCAGCACCGGCAGTGCTCAAATACAATGTTTCCATTTTTTCTGATCTTTTGAAAGTACTTCTTGAGAACATTTAAAATAAATTTTCACTCCCAAGCGTTACTCATGGCTGATTCTAAGTTACCTCAGAGGCTGTAATAGCTTTGTTGTAGTGGAACGAACTCAAGTGTTTTATCAGATCACCTAGGTTGAACCCTGGGTTTTGTTTACCTAGCATGTGACTTTAGGAAAGTTACTTCATCTCTTTATTCCTTAATTTTCTTCTGTGTAAAATGAAATAATTATAATACCTATTTCAAGTTTTTCTTCTGAGGATGAGTAATGCATATACTGCAATCAGGATATCTGGAACATCAAACTCAAACAAAAAATAGTCTTTTGCAGAAGTTATAATAGCTAAGTAGGAGCCATAATCTGAAAAGGAAAGAAACTAATCTATTTGGCACTTAGCAAGAGTCTTGGCCTCAGTTGTTTATGTTGTATACATGCTCTCATTTTTTTTTCATCCACGTAATAACTTCCTGAGCTAACTATATACAACCTTATTTTATAGCTAGGAAAATATGGGTCTCTGAAAGGTGAAACAACTTGCCCAATGTGAAATGGTTGGTAAGTAGCAAGGATAGGAAAGAATTAGCTACAAAGTCCCTGATAAGAATTAAGTACCAGAGGTGAATGATAACAGGAGTGCTAGGTTGAAATGTGCTTTCTTATCTCTTCTGCAGCCCGCTTCATAGGGTGAACCAGTGTTCTCACAGTGTGTGTTTTCTATGAGAAGTAGGCTGAGCTCTTAAAGGGTAACTTGCTTGTGGGTTTGAAGCTAATTAATGGAGTAATTGATTAGAAAATATAACTGCTTTTACATACATACAAAAGCCCAGTATAACGTGAAAATATTAATGTATCGGAGATCTTGCCGCATCCACTTTAATGATTGTGTCTAACTTTTTGCCATTAGCAATGGCCTGTTAAAAGAAGCTGATGAGTGGATGCCGCTTGCACACCGAAGTACTTGCAGTTCCCAGATTGTGCCAAGCTCAGTCAGGTCTCCCCCTCTGCATATGGCTCACATCTGTGACTTCTCCTTGGAAAGACCTTTCTCACTTATTTGCTTAGCTAAGACTTATTCCTACTTCAACACCAGCATAAGCTCCTCTTAGAAATGTTCCTTGGAATACTATCTCACCGTTACTCCCCAAACCACCTCCTAATCATATGAATTGGGCCTGATACCTTTCTCAGAGGATATCTCTTTACGATAGAAATTAACAAATGATGTGCAGTTTAATGGATTGTGCTGTTTGAGGATAGGGATGTAGGCGCTCAATAAATGTTTATTAAAATATGTTTGGGGAGGGTAGGTGGATGACCCGTTACTGCTGAAAGTGGCTAAGACTGTTGTAGTTTTGAACCTCCAATGACCTTGAACTACATTCTGTAGTAGACACTGTGTTCCACCCAGATCTCTTCAGATCTGTTTTCCCTTTCTGTGTGAGCTGCCCCCAGTTTACTGTTTTGTGTCTCTAAAGGCCTACACCTGCCCCTCTTATGTGACTAACCAAGGTCTACTTCGCCTGCATTACCAGAGACAAAATTACCTGAAGGCTGGGTTCCTCTCATCTGCCACTGCTTACACAGCCCTTTGCAGAGATAGACCGGAAGCCGGAGTGGAGTGGAAACACCCAGCTCCCTTGCCTGTCATCAGGAGCAGATCTTAGGGGATCAGCCTGAGGCTGAGACTTGCTCTGAAATCACCTGTTTGGCTCTTTTCCTTCCTTGTCCATCTCAGAGGACTGTGTTACTAGTTTCTCCCTGGAACACATCAGTAATAAATTATTTGCACACGAAAGTATGTCTCTGGGTCCACTTATGGAAAAACTCTATCTTGAAGACATTAAATGGATGTTTCAATTTATTGTTTATTTTATCTAAATAATTCTCAAAATAAGACAACAAGAATAGAATAGGTTCACAAGGAAAAGCAACAGTGACCCTCCCTCCTTCCCCATTCCCTCCTCTTGGACACAATGACTATCGCTTTGTTTTAAGCTTAACTTTATGGCGTTTTCTTTCACATCACAAAATAAATATTACTCTTACTTTATAAATCAGTTTTAGGCGCTGTTTACTTCCTGGTAATTAGCAAAGAAATGAGGAAATCGTTCGCATGTTCAAATGTGACCTTCCTACACAAGGCCTTCATCCCTATCTTACCAAGAGGTTTTCGCTGTTTTTATTTGTTTTTAATTCATGGTTCTATGTTGATCTGCAACTTCTAGCAAGGTACTTAAACTGCCATCCCTCCATCTGCTTAAAATGTACAAGATTTCCATTCATTGAATCCCCTTTCTTCAAGAGAAATCCACCCCCGAGTCTTTCTTCTGCCCCATTATAGGCTTTCTGTCTGGCTATAGAAATCATGATAAGATTTACTTTTTTTGCTCTCTTGAGTCTATGTCTTCCTTTTAATTAGATCCATCTCTTATCATACTAAAATATATCCTCGAGTAATTTCCTAAGTGTGAATAAAGGTAATTCTTTGAGTCTTTTCATGATGTAAATGTTTTTATCCTGTCTTCTCACTTTATTGTAGTCAGCCAAAGTATTCGAAGTCGAACAATCTTTTTCTCTCATAATTCTAATGATATTTTTTCATTGTCTTCCTCCATTCATTGTTGCTAAGAAAAAAAGGCTGAGACCACTCTATATTTCATACCTTTGAATTGACCTATTTTTTTTTTCATCGATTTTGATACTTTTAGGGCCTTCACTTTATCCTCGGCAATCTGCAATTTACAATTGATACATCCAGATTTCTTATTTTATTTTCATATATCTTATGTGGCACTCTTTCTGTACTTTTCACTTGAATGCCTTATATCCTTCCAGATGTGGAGAATTTTCTTAAATTGCTTCTTTACTGATTTTCTTCGTGGTTATTTTTTTCTATTTTCTCTTTCTGGAACTTTTACAGGTTTCTCATATGCTTTTCTTGTTTTTTAAATATCTTCTCTCATTTCCTATATAATCTTTCTGTTCTGTCCTCTGGGATATTTCTTGACCTTAATCTTCTGCCTCATTTATTGTTTGTTTTATTTTAGCACTGCTACTTTTAGTATCTAGTTCTGTGATTTTTCTGTTTCATCAGGTTCTGTTTTTGTCTAAGATGTATACATTTTCCTGAAGCTATTTTCTTAAGCTCCTTTTCTTTCATTTTGTTCCATTATCAGACCCTCTCATCGTATCAAATTTCTTGAAAGGTCTGTGGACCCTTTATTTTGGACTTTTATGTGTGTGTGAAACAGAAGCAAGGCCAGGTTGCTCATTGTTCATAGATAAGCTGTTGACAGACAGGCTGTGGTCCTGGGAGAGCTCTCAACGCCAGGTTAAGTATGGTTCTCCTGAGGAGCCTTTGTTTGCCCTGGACATTAAATAACCTGTCTGTACAGAAGGACATTTTGTCTAGACATAGATACCACACTGTAGGGTATATTCTTTGTGCTCATATGGAAGGAACTGTTCCCACCTACTTGGCCCTTTAAGCCTGAATGCTCATTCCAGCCCATATTTTAGGCTGATTTCTAAATGTAGAGTCTCCGGAAGCTTGCAACAGCAGGGCAACCTATTTACCTGTAGCCCAGTGCACATGGCCGAGTTTGAGGCTGCATCCCTAGATGCTTCTTCACGTCCTTTCCATGTTCCAATAATTGTTGAAGTTTCCTGGCCATGGATCACTCTTTTCTAATTCTCCTTGTTATAGGTTTATGCCTTTTTGTAAATTCTTTTATTTTTTTAATCTTTTTTTTTCTTTTTGTAGACTACTGACAGGAAGAAGAGATTATATGGTGTTGCTTTTATCTGCCTTCTTTTACTCTTAGAAATTTATAACTTCTCCCATTACCATTATTACTATTGTTGATTCTGATTTTGGTAGTAATATTAGCATGTAATTAGATCGAATAGTAGTTTACAGTACCTTGAGGCAAGCACGTGGGTATGCGATTTGCCTATCCTATAATTTTATTAATTCTCACCTCATCTTAACAGATATTGCTATCTCTGTTAAACGGTCAAGGAAATACAGATTCAGAACGGTATCTTTCAGAGCTTGAATTTGCAATTCACTCTGTCTGACTACAAAGGCCATAGTCATTCTGTTTTGTTAGGTCATAGCTACTCTATGCCTCTCAACAGGTGGTATTTATAGGTTAGTTGGTTGGTTTGCAAATATGTGGCATACTAAAGGACAGCATTTGTAAAATAATGGAGGGCATCTTTTGATTCAGGGTTTTTCCTGATATTATTATAGTTTTCTACAGTGACATCACCTTTTTATATTTGACGTGGACTACATTTATATCAAATATCAGCAAACTGGGAATATATTCTCTGTGGGAGTCATACACACCTGAAATGTAAGATAAAATGCAAGGTGTAACTACATTTAACTAACGTGAATATTTCAATTACTGATAAACAGAACTCTGTAAGATGTCGGACACAAAGTATTACAACAACTTTATTTATTTATTTATTTATTTATTTATTTATTTATTTATTTAATTTCCTCATGCTGTAAATCTTACCAGAACACTGGCTAAAAAGTATCTTGGTAAGATTTATTTTGAAAGTGTTTTATGAATTTGTTTCCTAAAAGCATTAGTTCGTAGGAGTGCCTAGGCGGCTCAGTGGTTTGCACATTTAACTCTTGGTTTAGACTCAGGTCGTGATCTTACGGGTTGTGATCCCATGGGTCATGGCATAGAACCCCTCAAGAAGTCAGGCTCTCTGCTCAGTAGAGTCTACTTGAAGATTCTCTTCCTCTGCTCCTTCCCACACATACGTGCGGGTGTATGTGCTCTCGCACTCAAATAAATAAATAAATAAATCTTAAACAAACAAGTGTTAGCTTGTATAATATCTAAATAGCTAATTATATCAATTGTTTTAGTTGTGTTTACTTATACCGGCCCATTTTGGAGTATTGTACATACATGTGTAGTTGTACTTATGATATAATATTGAGCTGCAAAAGCAAGAAGACAATTTCTGTCCTTCTTCTGATGGTCTGGATTTATGAGAAAGAGAAATAAAAGAGAAGCCTAATGGGGGCTATTCAAACTGATTTTTCTTACTGTGAAAATTAAATTTAATTCCTTCCAAATTTTCCTTTCAAATGTTTAGCTGTGACCCTGTAAAATGCCTTAATCTTTATAAATGCTCATATTTCTTATTTTTAAAATGAGAGAATTGGAATAGATCAATAGTGAAACATTTCTTTTCAAAACCTTTTTGTTAAAAAAAAGATATTATATAGAAGTCCAGCTTTAAAAAAAAAAAAATCAGACAAAAACCCAGCTCTTCTGGTTGAAGCCCCGTGAGGCATAGCCGGGAGAAGGCTGGAGCTCAGCTTCTCCCAGCTGCTCAGCTCAGCTCCAGGGCAGCTTTAGCTTGCCTGTCCCAGGCCTGGAAAACTGCTCATATATATATTGCCTAAGTGTACTTCCGTCTTGAAATTTATGTAATACTACGACACAGAATAATATGTTTTGGGGGAAAAAGTTAACTACCAGTGGAAATAGAAAAGTATGAAAGTGGTTGCTCATGCCTCACTTCTATGTTTCGTTTTGTTTTGTTTTGTTTCTTTTTCTTTTGGAGCTCCTTGTAACTAAATCCTTGTAACTAAATACAGGAACTGTGTTTCTCAATATTGCATATAGCCATTTGTACAAGATTTTCTAGGTTCAAGAGATTTATTATATTTTTTTCGTAATGACATGAATAACAATTTTTATAATTTTATAAGCCATTTCAGAGAAAATAACTCAAAGATCAGAAACTCAAAGATCAGAATGCTTGGTCCTCGAAGAAGTCTATGTATTTCGTTCTGAAATCACAGTCATGGTGAACTTCAACCCCACATGTATTTAGCAGTAGACTTTACTAATCCATAGAAGGCTTCTCACCTCTGATTTCCTTTTGTAATTAATTGAGTCTACCTTAAATACACATTGCCTTATAAGGCAAGGTGTTATTTTAAACTTCTTGGTGTCAGGTATTATGACTTTCTTATTTGAATTTTATTCAGTATTTGGAGTAATGCCTTATACATAAAATGATCTCAATCAATATCTTTCAGCATTGGAAGAAAAGGTGAGAGCATGTCATGATTGACAATATAGCTTCAAGTATGGGATTTTTAACCTTTTGGCTTATACCTAGATCTATTTTTGACTTGGCAAAATGATCTGCATCATGAAAAAAATATCAGATAAATGAATCCCAGAAGTCTGTTAAGATCTCATTTATTAACAAAATAGTGAGGAAGACTGAATTATAATAATTAAAAGTTGAACCCATCTATTTTTCTGGTAGTGTGGCCTGAGCTATGATGACAGGTCAAGATAAATATGGCAAAATTTTAAGCACTGTAAAAAACATGAAGCGATGATATTTGAAATGTAGAAATTATTTTTAAGGTTCTCTTGTATGAAAATCTTTTAAGTTCACATGAGACATTTTGTAAAACAGTGTTGAGTATTTAAAAGTTGCATTTCATCGAGCATGAAAATACACATGTTACAGTATGATATGGTAGTGTGCTGGGTTGAGTCTTTTGAGATCAAAGATCAAAGGAGGCACAAATCTGTTAAATGAAAAATGCAATAAAGCCTCAGTATGAATCTGAATCTATCTTGATACACTTCATAAGTTCTGAGTCTTTTTGGGATGTAAGAATTTTTCCAGTCTCTCAAAAATTCATGTTGCAAAAGGCAATTTTATCCAAATCATAAATCCCTACATCAATGTTTTAGAGTTCCCAATTATCCAAATATTCATTCCTCCAGAGATAATATCGTGCAGTTGGTAAATGTTCGAAAGAATCCAATTTTAAAAGTTGCATCTTGGAAGGTGACAAAATACTAGGTATAACATCTAATATCAATCATATCTTGATGCCAAAACAATGATGATTCAGAGCATTATGCACACTCAAGGATGAGCATCTCAAATCATATACCATAAAATGTATCATTAAGGTTTGTATTTTTCATGAGAATGTCAGCCATTCTCTAGGTCTATATTGTCATAATAAGCTTGCCAGGGAGCTGCAAACTGAAACAGAAAATTCGGGGAAAGAAATAAGATTTTCTACGATTGTATTTTGTTATAAATTGAACACTAAAAATGAGACGTTATTTTTTTTTCTTTTCTTAGTCCCTAGAGTGTTTTCTGAAAATGCAAATAAAATGTCGGGCTTTCTGCTCTCACCTAGTATTTTATACCACCATTCTCCACTACTAGAAGAAAGGGATCCCTGCCATCAGTGATAAAGCTCGATTCTGTTGTTTTCACTTCTAGAAGTAGGATGTTAGAATGATCATAAGCAGCCCAAGCTGGGTTTCTCCTAAGAGAGAACAACACAAGAGGAATGCCTACCTCATCCTTCCTGTCCACACCCCCAACCCTGAGTAGGAGGAAATGGGGATGATCTCTTAGTGAGACATTCTCTCTGTTTCACTGTGGGTCTCAAGAGTTCCTGGAAAAATAAATGTGTTTCCTATAAAAATACTAAGGAGCCTGCCCTAGTTCCTAGGAATCATGAAAAACACTATGTTAACAATTTGCTGCCTTAGGCATTTCTATAAATTCACTCTGTATTATGGTTTATCTATTATGTCCTGCAATTTTTGTTCTACATATTTTCACCAGAGTCACTGTTCTGTTCTGTCACTAACGTGAACAGGCTTCTCTTTGTCTTCCTTTATTAAGTGTGTGAGGATTCAGAAGAGGGAAAGATTGCTTCCAAAGGGAAGAAACTTCATCTTTTCAAAAGGCAGTACTTAAGCTCCTATTGTATGTTAGACAGCAAGGGTACAAATAAGAACAAGACACAACTTTTCCTCCAGAAGCACTCAGTCTAGAGAGACTCAAGGAAGACTTAAGTATGAGAGAGCATTTGAGCTGAATATAGAAGGATGGTATATGTTTCCTAGGGCTGCTATGAAAAAAAAAAAAAAAAAAGTATCATAAACCTAGAGGCTAAAAACAACTGAAATGTATTCCCTCACAATTCAGGCTAGAAGTCCAAAATTAAGGTGTTGGAGAGGTTGGTTCCTTCTTGGGGGCTCAGAGGAAGAATCTACCGCATGCCTCTCTCCTACCTTCCAGTGATTGCTGGCATTCTTTGGTGTTCCTTGGCTTTTAGCGGCATGACTTCAATTTCCATCCCAACCTGTGTCTATCTCTTTCTCTTCTCTTCTTATAAGGATACCAGTCAGATTGGGTTAAGGGCCCATCCTACTTCAGTATGACCTCATCTTAACTAATTATATTTGCCATGACACTCTTTCCAAATGAAGTCATATCCTGAGGTTCTGGGAAGGACGTTAAGCCTGGAGGGAAACTATCCAACCCAATATCGATGGTTAAGATTTTATAACTAGAAATAAAAGAGAAACTTTTTATTTAACTCTCTTTTTCAATAAGTATTTGAGTGCCCCTCTTGGTCCAGGTGTAATGATAAAGTATGAAAGTAAAGAGAATAGATATGGCCACTATAGTCAATGGAGAAGGAAAGGGATACATCTCCTCTAGATATCTGTGGGGGATGGATGATTTTTCAGCAATGCTCTCCTACACCTGGGGGGAAAGCCTTCACCCTACAAAGTGAGACTGAGTGTGGAAGAGGTTCCCAACCTCTGCGCTGCACTTACCTGAAATTTAGCCTATGTAACACAGAGCTGGGTGATGAAAAAGGCTACCATTGGCCCTTTGAGGGAGCTACTGTAACCCTTAACTGGGAGTTTGAAGGAGAAGATTAATCTTCTTGGCCACACCCACCCAGAGTGGAACTTCCTTCATGCTCAGTTGGAGATTAGGAGGAGGGAGAGAGCAGATTATTATGCGAGTACCACAGATTCCCGGCAGCTCTTACTGAGATTTAGATTTTCTTGAATAAGTGAGTTTTTTTTTTTCATGTGCTGGATGCCCTAAGGGCAGTTTTCAAAGACTTTAAAAAGTTGATTTTTTGTTTTGCTTTATAATATTCATTAGTTATAGTTGTTTCACTGGCAAGCATGTCTTCCGAGCTCCTTGTAAGATGCCATTCTGTAGTGGAGTCTTCAGATAATTGTATATGTCTTTGCGTGTCTCCACCTCTATCTTACCTGGGAGTGACTGTAGTTAACAAGAAACCAAAATGACAAAACAGAGTAGGTAATGTGGCCAGGCAGATGCTTGGCACTCTTGGAGTGTGAAAGAAAGGTATCCCCTACGAATTACTCAAAAAGCAATGATCTAAACTGGGATTTTATTTTATTTATATCACGTATCACTCTGTTATCTGATTTATTCAGTATTTTTTTTTCATATTATTACTTCCAATATAATTTAAGCTTGCTGAATGTAGGGACTCTCTCACACCAGCCAGTGCAAATGTATCTGGCACACTGTGGAAACATGATAAAGTATTATTGACTTATGACTAGTGTGGATATAATTAAAATGGGGGAAAGTGATCAGGTTTGAGATCCAGCTCAAACATAAATTTAAAAGAACTTGCTGATATATGTTACATGAAGAGTCAGGAAGAGAGCTGACAAGGAAAGAAGTTAAGTGGCTGTATTCACAGAAATGGGGGACACGGGCAGTCCTTCAGCCCTGTCCTGTGAGACCCAGGAACCTGAGTTCAAATACGTAGATTTATGTCTTTGTGCTGTACTTTCCACATCCAAAGGTATAATGACAGGTGACATCATCTTTAAGATTTCTTCAAATGTTGAGATTCTTTTACTCAGTTAGTGCTTATTTGTTTAAAGGAAAATGCGTTCTTTGTCATAAGCTTTCTTAGATTAAAATATTTTAACAGTAGAGACAGTAGAGGCACTCAGTTTAAGGCCACATCTAACTTTAGTTAAATAGTGAAGAAATCAAAGAGCGATAGCCTCCGAGTCTAAATAACCTAGCTTACGAAGTCTTTATTTTGTTTGAGTGGGGGGAAAATTAAGCCTATATATTGGAATCTTTACTGGTCATCACCCTTAGAAAATCTCAAGCCCCTTTTCATAATAATTGTTCTAAACACTGTTATTATTATTATTATTATTATTATTATTTGTTATTTCTTTGCCATCAATTTAATAGACTTTTGGGAAGAAAAAAAGATGTCTACCATTTGGAACCAGAAGCCTGTGTGCATTTTATGAATATCTCAGCTTGTCACCAATTTGAAAATTTTTCATGTGTAAGTTTTGTTGGAACCAGTTGACAAGGAACTTTGGAGAAGCTGAATTCTTGTCAGTCTTGCTTCAAGGGTTTAAATAGCATCATGTGATTTTTTAAAATAACTTAATGTGGGTTTTTAAATTTTTAATATTTTTAATTGAAAAATAGTTGACACACAGTGTTAACCTTAGTTTCAGGTGTACCTTCATATGATTTTTATAGGCTGAACATTGCAGATGTTAACTTTCAAATGATTATCAATAATATTTTTCCATCAACTATCAGTAATCGCTGTTGAAAACACTGAAGGCTAAGCAACCTGGTGAGCATTAAGGAGGCCAGGACTAGGAAATGGAGTTGTGTGTTTTATTACTTGCTCTCTCAATTTCTTATTATGCAATACTTGAGAAATTCACTTCTCTGTGATCCTAAGTTTTGTTTTTTTTATCTATAAGTGGAATTGAGCTAGGTGATTTCAGACCTTTTTCGGATGTTTTATGATTTCTTGGTTCTAAGATACTAGTAAAATCCTAGAGCTCTCCACAGAAGGAGGATATTAGCATCTTCTCTCTTCAAACTAGTTATACTCTGTTATAACTCTTTTAAAATAGATATCCCTTGCACAGTTTATTACATAAATTTCAAAGACCATGTAGATGTATTTTTTTTAAGGATTTATTTATTTTAGAGAGAGAGAGCATGTGAGCGGCGGTGGGGGTGGGGAAGAGACAGAGGAAAAGGGAGAGAAAGAGACTACCTGCTGATTGGTAAGCCTGAAATGGGGTTCAGTCCCAGGTCCCTGAGATCATAACCTGAGCTGAAATCAAGAGTTGGCCATTCAACTGACTAAGCCACCCAGGCACCCCAAAGTCTATATAGATACAGACTAAAATATGCAGAAATCACTGAAGTAGATCGCACAATTTAAATCCATTCTTTTTTTTTTACCATGCCGTTATTCATAATAAAATCCAGATGCTTTAACATTAGATATAGAATTCTTTTTGATCACTTAAACCATATTTGTCCCTATTGATTTCCTCCTTTATCATTTCATCCTGCCCATGCTGAAGCCACACTGAAATGCTTGAAATTCTCCAGATTGTCTGCTCTCTCAAAGGTGTCCCTTGGCACACACTGCTCACTGTTAGCAGTGCTCTTTCCCACCTTCTTAATCAGACTATTCCTTACTAAAGTTTCAAGACATTGCCTTTAGGAAATTTTCCTGCCGATAACTCAAGTCTACCATTAGCTGGACAGGTGTCTTTCTTTTGTGTTCTGTAGTATACTCTATTACTTCTATAAAAGAGCTCCATAATTACCTACATAAAAGAGTTTCATAAGAGCATGAGTTGTATTTGTACATCTTACATCCCCAGTATCTCGTATGAAGCCTGATCTAATACTGGATCATTAGTATATTTTTATTGCATGGATGAAAGTTAAGATTTCTAGTTACCCTTCCTCCTCCTTCCCCCATCTTCCTCAGAGTATGACACAATGTCTAAAATAAGTAGGTACCCAATAAAAGAAATAGCTTTTTTCTTCCTCTTTTCTCCCCCATTTCTAGGTTTCCATATTATTGTTGCTTCTACTAATAATAATCATAACAACATGTTAATTGAATGTTTATACTTATTAGAATTGGTCCTTGTACTGCATTAGCACTTTCTGGCTCCAGGAAATTTCCTTTAACTTATTCATATCAATCTGGTTGAGACTCTTTGTATTGCCCTTTAGGAGCAGTCTCTCACTCTTTCTATAAGAAAACTTCATTTTTTAAAACTGTGATTAAGATATAACTGAAATGCAATGAGTTGCAAATATTTAAGTTTAATAATTTGATAAATTTTGGTGTATATATGTGAAGCCATGGCACAATTAAGGTAATGTACATATCCATCACTCCCCGAAGTTAAAAAACATATATAAATATATAAAAAATATATAATATATATATTTATATAAGTATATATATGCATACATACATATACATATGCGATATGCTGGTGACAAATATTATTTCCATTTTAAAATCATATTAAAGAGAATGAAGTTAGGCCATCTATTCAGGCATTAACCGTGATGGTACTGGTGCGTGGTAACACTCACTAGCAGTGTGACATAATCCAATGACTTAATCTCTGGCAATCTGTTGACCCAAATATAAAATCTGAATAATAATTGTACTTACCTTAAGTTTATAATGAGGATTAAATGAGATGTCACACATAGAGTCTTCACCATCATGGAAAGTATTTAGCACTATGCAAGGCATTTAATGATTATTCCCCAAACATGCTGAATAATAGGATAAAGGAAAAAAAAAAAAAATGGAGCAGGCATTCAGCAGAAAACAAAGATCTCCCCAGAACAAGTGGCTACTCCAGAAAAACCTATCTGATCCCAGTCAGGTGCTGTAGCAAAATGTCTCCCTTTTTTTTTTTTTTTTTTTTTTAAGATTTATTTATTTTAAAGAGGAGGGGGAGGGGCAGAGGGAGTGAGAAATTCAAGCAGACTCCATGCCTCTTTTATTTATTTATTTATTTATTTATTTTTATTTTTTTCCATGCCTCTTTTAGAGCACAGAGCCTGACATGGGGCTCAATGTGGAGCTTGATCTCATGATCCAAGATTGCAATCTGAGCTGAAACCGAGTCAGACTCTTAACAGACTGCACCATCCAAGTGCCCCAGAGTGTCTCATTTTTAGCTGAGTTCCTTTCTATTAACCAAAGATGAAAACTTAAGAGAGACATGATTATATTTTTTGTTTGTTTTTTTAAATTTACTCTGATCACGGCTGGAACACATTGGACTTACCTCACCTAAAATTAAAACCTGTGTTGCTTTTGATACTATCTTCAATTTCCTTATCGAAAGAATTACAAGTCATATAAAATTTTAAATCTGCTTCAGAATTAAGTCCTTGAGTGAAATTTTTGCTGCCACTAATGTAATACAGTAGAATGTGTGATTTCGTATTGAATTATATACAGGAGACTTCCTCTCTTTATTTTGATGTCCATTATCTCTAGAGAGCTGTCTACAGCATTGATGTTTATATACCAGACAGCTAAGTGGTTTCTCTGAGTTGTTTGTACCATTTTATTCCTCGAACATTTTTGTGAGCAGTTTTCAATGGACTGCATTTAATGGTACATAAAGCTCTGAGGGAGGAGAAAGTAGTTTGATAAATAAAAAGCAATTGATGCTGTCTTTCCTCAACCCTGCTATTCACTGTCCTTCAATGTAGATGTGGTGAACAGAATTGTAAAATGACCTAAAAGACACTCCAATTTAGTATGACAGGTGAGAGAGGGTGTTATGAGAAGGAAAAGAAGGAATAATTTTTGAAAGAGTGGAAATTCAGGCAAGGCCGTTGGAGGATGAATGGAATTCAGGGAGGGCTATGAATTGAATGCTGCCTGCAGCAATTTCTTGTATTAAATATAATAGATGAGTAGATGCCAAATTATTAAACAAAAACATATATAGGTGATAAAATTATGGGTCATTTTTTTCTTCCTTGGAAATTATTAAATTTTCAAATATTTCCAAAATAAGTATATATTACTTGTGAAATCATAAAATTAAAAATAACAGATAACCTTTTGCTTAAAAAACTTTAGAATCAATTTCACACCCAATTTAACTTTCAAGTAAATCAATCCTTAATTCTACAGGAAAAAAATTAAATAACAGAGTTAGAAAAGAAGCCCTTTCCTATTTTGTTAACTGCAAGGACTTATTTGAATGCATTATCGGATAATTTGTAGTCTATAAAGGACATTGAGAGGTCATCTACTCCATTTCCTTATCATCACACAAGATACTTCTTAAATTATCCAAGAAAGATTAGAATCCATCCTATTTTAGACCTTTTGAGAAGTTGCCATGTCTTCCTTTGCTGGTGCCTTTCAGCACTTAATACTGTTTTGCTGACAGACTATTTTAAATGTTATATTTAATGGTGGCCTAATGAAAAGTTATGAAAGAATGTGACTGCTTTGTAAAACCAGAGAATACTCATCGCTGACATGTGATCTCATAATTGTTTTTATCCTTCTCCAAAATCAAGTGAAATTACTAAAGACACTAAATCATTTCTGTCTCCTTAAGAAATAGTCTTTCTTCCATGCCTATAGTTTCATCTAATCTGGGGACCCTTGCATCCACAGGATTAACATCCTCCCTGGGAGCAGGAGGGGAACCCATGTAATGAGAGCATCAGTGTGCACCAAGGTCATGCCAAGCTCTGTATCAAAACATATGATCTTGTTTAGTGCTCCAATCATTATGTATGTTTTTTTTTAAGATTTTATTTATTAATTTGACAGAGAGAGCGATCACAAGTAGGCAGAGAGGCAGGCAGAGTGAGAGGGGGAAGCAGGCTCCCTGCTGAGCAGAGAGCGTGATGTGGGGCTTGATCCCGGGACCCTTTGTATGAAATGCTTCCATAGTTCCTTATGGTTAAAGGAACGTAAAAAGGTGTTAACTCATCAGCCTAATGTGTGAGGTCCTTTTTCAGACTTATCTCCATGCTCAAAGTACTTCTCACCTGTTAGGAATTTTTCAGTTGCTACTTTTGCCAACAGTGTTCTTCCTTATCTTAAACTTTCAAAAACTATGCATCTTTCAACACTCAGTTAAATGCCATTTCTTCTGTGGAGCCTTCACTGAATATTCCCCACCACCCTGAAAATTCCTTCATTTGGGCCACCTCATCAACATATAATTCTAATTTATAGTCTGTAACTTTAAAACTCAGCTATTTTTTGAGCACTGTGCTTATCAAATGTATACTTGTAATTTTAGAGGCATATACATATTGGATGTTTAATAGATCTTTGTTGAATAAATGGACATGGAAAAAGAAAAAAAAAAAAAAAACAACTCCTGAGAGTTTGGAGCAGCCTGGAACTTAGAGTAAAGCCTTGGTGTTTTTCCTTGGATATAATCCCACAGAACACCAATATCAGACAAGGCCATTCAATGATTCTGATGAATCAAGACAAAAACATAGTGTTGCTCAAACCACAAAAATGGACCATTATCCCTCTATCTTGGTTAATATAATGCACTGATGTTTCCATTTCATTCATTGCTTTAGCCTCTCTTTGTTCTTCTTGCTTTCTAGATAAGAATTATTAAGACACCCAGGATAGAATAACCCCATTTCCTGATAGCATTCCATATAGACCTGCTTCTTTGAATCCTTGTCAAAACCACCTAACAGAAGCCCAATTACTATTCTAAGTCCTCTCCAACACCTTCTAATGAGATGCCCCATAATTTTTCATTATTCAATTACCTCTGTATTCCTGTGAGTCTTTGGTTGAAGACTTAAGAGAATGAATGAATGAACGAACGAACGAACAAATGAGTGACAACCCTTACTTATACTAAAAGTTCTGTGTATTCAGGGATGGCATCTTTTCTCTCCATCTCAAATGTCTAGATTTAAATAGTCGCAAAACAAATATGGAATGAATGAAATAGCTTTGACTCTCTTGCTGCCTTTGTTACCCGCCCCCCCCTTCTCTACTGGGATCACTTTGTGGGAGATTCAACTTCTGCCATCACCACTGTAGATTCCCTCTTACCCAGCACTGAGAATCCACACCAGCAATTTCTATATTCTTTATCCCAGTATTTTCAAGTCTACATTACAAACCTTGAAAGCCTTTTTATTTTGCTTTTATTTGGCCAATATTCAAGGAAGTCCTTTGGCCTCAGAGTTTGTTGGTCAAGATACATCTGTCTAAGTATAATTTGAAGAACCACAGTTCTTATCTTTATGGCTACTGGAAAAAAAGATCCCCTTTCTTACCAGCTTCCTCACTTAGTACTTCACATTCTTCACAATATTGATGAATCCTGAATATTTTCAGGTAAAGACTAAGCACCTAATTTGCTACTCACTTAGGAGAGCTGGTATCTAAGTCATTTAGGGAGAAATTCTTCTTGAGACAAACTATTTGGGAAAATGATTTCAAACATACATAAAGTTCTCAGTGGCTCCCTATTACCAATATTTTATCAGAGCATAAAAAGCCCTTTGTGAATTAGCCCCTTCTATTAGTAATATAGTTATGAGATATACAGTTAGCAAAATAAAAGTTGAATGGTTAAGTTCAATTACTGTTTTTGGAACAAAAAGATTTAAGTTATAATAAAAAACTGGCTTGAAAGGAAAGGAAAAAAATTATATCCAAAAGTATAGGTATAATGCAGCAACTATTTAGCAACTATTAATGCCTATTAGCACAAGTCTGTTTTTTGTTTTTGTTTTTGATCATTTGGATCTCAGCAGTCTGATATACTTTGCATTGTACTTAGGGGAAAAATC
Source organism: Potos flavus (assembly GCA_028534135.1). Classification (NCBI taxonomy): domain Eukaryota; kingdom Metazoa; phylum Chordata; class Mammalia; order Carnivora; family Procyonidae; genus Potos; species Potos flavus. Next base: position 83,774,599 of record CM052883.1, on the reverse strand, counting down.
AAAAACAAAACAAAACTAAGATACTTAACCACATCCTATAGGATGATGGCAGGATAATAAATACCAAGAAGTGGGTATATAGACTTATGAATATGAAATTGTGAATATTAAACTCTTTCTAACCTATACCATTGATCTCTGAATTCCATATAATTCAACCTAATATGAGCCTACTTTGACATTGTTGTAGGCAGAAATGGGAGGTTCCACCTTAGACACTGGGTGAAAACCTGAGTGTTATTAAAAGGTTACAAAAGAAGGGAGGCACTTTTTGTATGAATCTAGGCATTTTTATTTGACAACAACAAAGTTATACAATAGGTCCCTATTCCTAGTGACCTACCTGATGGCCAGCAGGGTGAGAGTAATCACTAGCAACACTGCCTTATATACCCTATCTATTAGTGAGAACCAAGTGGGGAACTCTTGAGAGTTAGGCTGCACTGTTAATAACTACTTCAGGAAAATGCTCGCAGACCTGGACTGTCCGAAGCAAGTTCTCTAGGGTCACCCTGCTTTTCATAGGTATCACTGCAATCGCTGATCGTGAGACTTGCACATGAGGCCTGGGATCTACTTCCTTGCCAGTCTTAGTGAGTTTAATTGGGATGGACAGAGTATGACAACATATTACTATAACTTCATGAAAGTTGAAACATAAAAGTCCTCGCAGCCGTTCAGGGCTTTGATGCAAAATATTTTATAAAGTGCATTATGGAAGTATAAAATGTATGACTATACTGTATGGAAGTTAGCATTTATGTAGCATCAATATAGCTCAAAAATTTAATCAGTTCAGAGGAAAATGTCAGGGAGACTAGTTTGTTTAGAATCCCTTCAGAGGAAAAGAAAAAGTGTATAAGCGACTAAATATTTTGATGACTATTGTATACCAAAGCCACTGTGTCTGTAGTTTGTTGTTATTGAATTATTTTTGCCATACTTCAAATATCATATTTAAGTATGAAATTTTTGCTCCAGGTGGAAACCAACTTTTAGCAGTGGACTTACAGGATCAAAAACGTGTGTGCACTTGTTAAAAACTTAGTGGTAGATATTGAGAAAGTGCTCAGAAAATGTTGCACAAATTTATATTCCCAATTATCTGAGCCAGCACACTTGGGCTATGAGACTCAGCTACCTTATACTCCTAATTTTAAAGGCCACTGCTGTTAACTTAGAATCTAAATATGTATAAAATATATCAAATCAGTTTAGCTTATTTACATTTTTGTAAGGCCATACAGATAAAAATATACAATAAAATACATATAATATAAAATAATATGATATATAATATAATAAAAATAATATATGCATATTTACATTTATTTTACTTACTATTGAATACACTTAAAATACACTGAAGGAAAAATTATTAATTTCAATATATGTTTTAATTCAGTATAGTGATTTTTCTTTCAATCCACTAAAAATGACAAACTGGGTTTTATGTTCAACAAATCAAAGGAAAAATGCTCAACATGTCTTTTCTGAAAGTGTTTCTGCAGGCTGCACAGCCTTTGCTTTGCAGAAACTCCCATTGCCTTCCCTTGAGCACTATGATTCTATAATGACCTTAAGTGATAATCCACATTGATAATCATCTCTAATTTTAGATCTGATGGCCTGGCTCTTGTGATGTGTATCAATAATGACACATGATTGCTCTCCCCTGGGATTCATTAATGAAGCAATACTATCTCTTTGGTCTAAATTTTCAGATGGACCTGTCATTTCCTAGGTGAGGTTAACTCTGAGTCTCTCTGTTTGCTTTCTTGTGAAATAAATGAAGGATAGTGATAACTGTAAAACTTAGTTTTATCATCCAGCATTTGACAGATGTGAGGAGCATGTCACATTGGGAAAACAGAGATGCATGAATGACAAGAACAATTTTAAATGGCTAGTCCCATAGAGATATGGAGATAATATAAAGAAATATCCCTCAAGACGCTTGGTTGGAAAACATGAGTTTCCTTGTTTGGACACTTATTTGTAAACTATTGATGCCCGACAGAGGTCTTTCATATCAGTGCTCTTAATCTCATCTTCATAACCCTAAGAGATGCTAGTTTCTCTGCAGTTATACCAAGGAAGAATTTATTACATGTGTTCTCTTAGAGAGAAACAAAAGATTTATAGAAAGGTTTCAATGGGACTGTTAAAAGAAACCCTTAAAGACTCAGTGGACTGCTTCTTTCCTAAAATAACAAAACACCATCTGTCAGACAGAATTTGTGTGAAGAGAGAATAATAACTTCATTTACTATATACACCAGGAGAACTGATAAATCTTCTTGAGGTCATGGATGTTTTTTGGAATAGTTTCAATTTAAATTTTATTTGTGAAGATTGCTGTCAGGAGGCATGTTGGAGGCAGTCAGTGGTGTGTCATCATGATGCCGGCTGTTCACAGCACAACGTAGTAAGAGAGAATACTGAATGTTGTAAGACAGGAAAACTAGAGCAGAAGGCAAAGGTCAGAAAGAGTGGAATCTTGAGCCAATTTTCTTAAGAGCCAAATGTTAGGGATATTTTATGGAAAAGAATAGAGGAAAGAAATGAGGAGTGGTGGATAGGTTAGGTTCAATTTATCTCACTCTTTGAGTTGTCCTCTAAACTCATGGTACTAGCAACGTTGGCAAGTACAAATTGTTGATAATTTGTCTTCAGGGAACTGCTTCAACAGGAGAGATATTGAACACCTATTCTGAGCAAGGCAGTGGGCTAAGTAATGGTAATACTCAGATAAATTTCATATAATCGCTATCCTTGAGGCACTTACTCATAGAATAGTGTAGAAGCCAGGCAACCCAAGCAGGCAATTCCAAGGAAATTTATTATTTTAATCCATAGAATTATATGTACTAGGAGAGCATTATACTTCACTAGCCAAGAACTTTGGGGAATGTTTTCTAGAAGAGATGTTACCTGCACTGAATATAAAGAGCAAATATAATTAGGTAGGGGTGTTAGGGTTCTCCAAAGAAACAGAACCGATAGGCTATAAATACATACACATATTTATTATAGGAATTAGCTCAGCGGAGGCCAGGAGGTGCCATGATGTGCCATCTGCAAGCTGGAAAACCAGGAAAGGTGGTGATGAAATTCAGTCCAAGTCTGATGCCTGAGAAGCAAGGGTATTCAAGTTTGAAAGCCAGAGAACCAGGAGCACCGATGTCCAAAGACAGGAGAATATTGGATATCTCAGCTCAAGCAGAGAAAGAGAATCATACTTCCTCCACCTCCTTCTATTCAGGCTCTTGAAGTATTAGATTATGCTACTTAAATTGAGAAGGGCCTTCTGCTTACTCAATTCACCAATTCAAATGCTAATCTCTTTGTTTATAGACACACTGAAATAATGTTTTACCAGCTATCTAGGCATCCCTTAGCCAAATAAAGTTGACATAAAAAATTGTCACAGAGGTGAATGAAGGTGGACAGGTATTTTAGACAGACAATGCCATAAGCAGGAGCTCTACCTCCTTCTTATCATCATTGTCACCATCACAGAAGTAATAATAATGCTAATAATAATAATAATAGTCTGTATTTAGCACTTGTTAAGTGCTTTATAAATATTATTTAATTTTCTATTGAAGGGAGGGGCATTAGCATTCCCAATGAAATATACTGAACTTAAAGATATTAACTGGTCGGGTTTAGATTTATTTAAATCTATGCAGTCTGACTCCAGAATACGAATTCAAAATCACTGTACTATATTCCCTCTTATATGTATCATCTGTATGTGTGGGAACAGGATAGGGGTAGAGGAGGATGACTATCAATTTGCTATAAGGTAAAGTGTGGTGGGAGCTATGAGTGGAGAAGTAGATAGATAGGTCATATTGAACTTGTAGGGGAAAAAAAAAAAAAGCAACCAGGCCCAAAATTGAGTCTTTTCCTTCCACACCAGCAAACGAAGACCTAACTGAAGTTTCAGCCTCTCCCAGAAATGTGCCCTTTAAACAGTCAGTCTGGAGTTTCCTGAGTAGTACTGTGATATAATCCGCATAATATGACTCCTGCCATCCCCTTCTCCCAAAAGATGTTGACCTCACCTGAAACAATCCTTTCTTTTATTTTGCTAAGAGTTTCCTTGCCACACCTTCCTTCTATCTGTAAAAACCATCCATTTTGTACAACTCTTTAGAGCACTTTACTAGAAGGGATGTTGCCCAATTCATAAATCATTGAATAAAGCCAATTAGATCTTCACATTTACTCCATTGAATTTTTGTTTTTTTTAATAGATTTGGTGGCAACAATGGGATCAAAGTGAACTTCTGTCAGCATTTGGGGACAATGAGAAACACAGGTAAGGCACCCTGAGAACACTTCTGAGTTCATGGTCTTTCTCGCCATTTCCTAAGGCTGTTGAAAAGTTCCTCTCAGTTTGAGCTCTGGTTGGTTAAACTTTTGGTGTAAATGGCTTTCCAGTCCAGGACTTAGTGGGTCAGCTTGAGCTGGCAGATAGTTCCATCAGGAATCTAAGTTCCTAGCCTTTGGTTCAGTATGGAATTCCCCAGTGTTTGGAGTCCAGTCCATAGTCCACAGTGTCTATTTACTCATACATGTTGGGAATCGTTGGTGGTTATGGCCTGAGGTGGATTGGGTCTAGTTTAAGAGTGTTTGGTTCTGGTTTAGGCTGGACAGTGTCCAGTAAAAGCGTCAGGTGAATAAAATTTGTTTAAGTGGGATCCTTTATAGCCAAAGAGTTCAGCAATCCACCTTTAAACTAAAATAATTCACATACCAAAGAGATACATTTTGGGGTGGCATATGTGCTCTCCTGTTGTCCCAGAAGTTTCACAGTCCAGAAATTAAATTGGTAGATTGTTTCATCATACTGAACCAGTCTCTTAGTCCTGACAATAGATCAGTTAAACTCATTTCAGAAGGTGGTGATACAAGTGGGTTCTCAAAGTTAGGCCTATGGTTCAAGTATTCATGTATTAAATAAGAGGCATTTCTATGGAAATAAAAGAAAACCAATGATTAATGATTGGAGCAAATTATAAACCAGTTTCTGAGTTCTGAGGGTAGCCAGTCAAGAAGATTTTTAGATGTCAGGGTCAAAGTAGTTTTTTTTTGTTTTGTTTTGTTTTGTTTTTCTTTTGTGGTTTGAATGTCTGTGATGAAGTCAACAGGTGTTCAGGTAAACTTTCTGAGTAGCCCCATAGCAACTGGCACAAAGATTATCCATATGTGAGTGTTGTGGTGATTTCTCTAAAGTTTATATCAAGTTGTTCATATTCAGTTTGCAGGGCTTCAGGAAAAAGGCAGTTTTCTCAATGACTGTAAGTTGGAAGGATAGAAAAAGAATTGAAAATGTTAGTTTGGAGAGTTGTATCCAGACACTGGGGGAACTAGAAGAATTCAGGATCTAGTTGAGTTTATAATGGATAATATTGACAAAGATATGCTATTAAAATATATTTTTTCTTTTTACAATCACCCTCATTTCTACCAAAGATAGCCAAATTAAGACTATTTTTGTTTGCAGGATAAGTCTAGTTTCAGTTTCAGTAAACTTGGCCTGATTATTTATATAAGTGTAGCAAGAATATTGATGGATCAGATATGCCCCTTTAAATCTACTTGGCTGGAACTTTTTTAAGGAATCTCAGGACTGAACTTCTGTCTTCTCTTGAGGCTGAGAAGCCAAGCTAAAGATGTGCTGGTTTTGGCTACAATACTGACAGATTTGGTTTAATTCCTCTCTTCTGATGTTCCTGCACCTGCCAGGAAGTGACCTTCTTTACTCACCTGGTAAGGCTGCTGGGAATCCTGTAACCAAGGTATCAGACCAATATATCCAAGGAGCTTTATTGGCCACATAAAGCCAACCTTAGTTCTTTAAAGCTGCCTGGTCATACTTGAGTATATGCACATCTCTCTCAAATATGACATTCCAGTCAAAACCTTGGTAATATAATCACTGTTTCCAATTGGATCCTCTTTCAAGGAGAACCGATTCTTATTGAACTTATGCAAATAAGCATATTGCCATAAAAATAAGAGTATTCACTGACAGTTTCTGAATTCTGGAGTGATCAGGTAGGGAGAGAAAGATAATTATTCCCATTCTGCTTACAAAGGTATAATTTACCAAATTGTAAGTCATAGTTGGCTTAAGAGAAAAACTTTCCTTACATATGGAAACAAATATTAAAAAGCATCAGCAGTGTTTCGAACAAAAAAATTACAACTTTTAAAAACCTTAATTTCTAGTAAAAACTAAGAAGTAAGCAATTGTGAAGTATGTGTTACATCAGCATTCTTTAGATTGGCAAATTTATAAATACATTCCATAATTTCCAGAAATGTGTTTTTCATAGTGCAATCTTTCAATAAAGCATAAAACTTGTTTATAAACAAACCCAAATTTATCTTTAGTTTCTCTGAAATAAGGAAGCCAAAAGTTGATAAACCTATGGTGAGGAATTAATGTTTCATTATTTTACTCTATTTGGAAATGGTCCAAGATATTCCACAAATTTTCATCATTTAAATTCCACAAATTTTCATCATTTAATTTAACAAAATTCTAAAGTCTTGGATTACCAAAAAGATTTTCAAAATTATTTTAAAGTGTACATACCATAAAACATATATTTTGCTAAAAAGTTCACCCAAGGGAGCCTCGGTGGCTCAGTGGGTTAAAGCCTCTGCCTTCGGCTCTGGTCATGATCTCAGGGTCCTGATATCAAGCCCCTCATCAGGCTCCCTGCTCAGCAGGGAGCCTGCTTCCCCCTCTCTCTCTGCCTGCCTCTCTACCTACTTGTGGTCTCTCGCTCTCTGTCAAATAAATAAATAAAATCTTTAAAAAAAAAAAGTTCGCCTAAAAATTCTAATCACAGTTGCATCTATTTCAATCACCTATTCCCAACAATTATGTTTAGGTTACTCACAAAAACTTCATGAGTTATTAGACAAAATCAACCATCATTCTAAGTTATTATTATTAATTTTTTGCTGATAAATTTTGCAGCAGAAATAACATGAATTTGAGTAATAAATTCAGGTGGAATAAAAAGTAAGACATGTCTATTTTAAATTAGGTTTGATACAGAATAATTTCCCAGATCATATGAACCTGAAATTCTTTTGAACTAAGTTTCTAGTTTATTTTTGAGAATGTTTATGAATACTAAATTTATATAAGTGCTTAATTTTCCTTAAGCCACTTAAAAAGAGCTATTTATATAAATTGATTTCGGTAATACCATCCCAAGGTAGAAAAATATAATAATCTATAATGTAGATGTACATATAGACAAACAGAGAGACCTTAGAGCTTCTGTTATAAAACAATATAAAACTCACTAATTCATGAATAAAATTTGGAATAAGCAAATTCACTCACTCAGATGGCTAAAGGTTTTTTTTACTATTTGTGGAGAGGACTTTTAAGATTTGTATTTGTCCCTGGAAGTAATCTTAAGGAGGCTATGATCCAAAGTTTGGGAAAGAGAGCCCTTTTTGTAGCTTATATTTTTTAAAACTTTTTTTTTTTTTAAATTCCTTTAGTCTTAGGTGAGTGTGGGCATTGTTTTAGATACCTCCTGGGATATTTGTATTTCAATGAAATGGTAAGATTTATATCTTCAAGAGAGAGAGAAAGAATGCAAGTTCCTCCAAGAAGGACTTTTGTTTCCTAATACTTTAAAAATCTTTTGAGATAAATACGGAGGTTTTACGATTGGTAAGAAGAAGTAGATGGACTTTCGATTCCTTCTAGAGTTGTGTTTTTAAGTTTTGCAGATATCTGTAAGATAAGGGAAGTTGCTCTCAATATTTTTCTTCTTTTTTTCTTAAGTGCAGGACAACTATACTTCCAATGCCCTGATTTTTTTTTTTTTTTTTACAATATCTGCAAATGTCTCAAGACAAATAGGAAAGAGTCCAAATGGACTTTTTGTTCTAAGTCTAATTTTTATTCCTTTGCCTTATTAAGGGACTCCTTAAGGCTAATTGTTAAACCTGTAATAAGACATTGTTCAGGATGAGAGTGTTCTAATTTTTTTCAAATATAGCCAATTTAGAGATCCATCCTCTGGCCATTGACAGGTAGGATCTTCATAATCTCACTATCAACCCAGACCAATAAGATTTTATGACTTAACCATGGACTCAGGAGGCATCCCCAAAGGAGAGTGCAAATAATGGAATCCTTACAAGATCCAGATATTCACTTCCAAAGTTAGCGTAAGTAAGCAGAAGGCCTTCATTGTCAAAAGTGTGGGATGCCTCCAGTCACAGACCCACTAGTCTGTGACAGTGGACAGGTACTACTGGAATGGGACTTTCCTAGCACTAGCGAAACAATGAAGGTTGAGATGGCAAAGGTCCTTTGTGGACCAGGACTCTTTATGACAATCTGACCTAAGAGCTGGTAGTGTTTTAGGAAGGGATACCAGTAAAAAGTCCAGATTGTTACCTGTGCTTCTGAAAAATGCACTTATTGGATCCACAGTCTATTTAGCTGTCCACCCGATGCATGCTAGTACATGCACCTTCTGATTGGTAATGACTAGAGAAAACATTCTCACTGGTCATAAAGCCAAGCTCTCAAGACATAGGACAAGATGAAAGGGAAACCTCAGCCATTTTTCTTTATATGCACATTAACAACTTATCTAATCCTTAGGTCTGTCAGAGCCAAAAATAACGCCTAGGAAGGATGGCCATGGTTATGATGTTGGGGATTATGCAGTGTTTTACAGAGTACCTTGTTACATGAAAATTTTCTTGACACTGACGGGTGACCTAGGGTCTATCTAAACCATTCCATGACCAACTGATCCTAGTATGGGAGTCTTTGGTTAGGTAGCAAATGATCTAACAGCTATTAAGTGCTTCACCCATGCCTTCAAATTTTGTGGCTTTGGCTTCCAAAATGCCCCTTAGCAATAGCCTTTCTTGCTTGTGCACATTAAACCACAGATTAGTTTGTTTAAGCAGACACCGGTCTGGTGAGAACTGTGAACCTACCACTCTGTGAGCCTGGCTCAAACACCAGGCCTGTTAGGGCTTATGCCTGTGTTCTGTCTTATGGTTTTTCCTCCTTATGACAACACAAAAGACAAAGAAAAAAACAGTGACCATCTCTAGAAGGAAATGAATTAGTTAAACCAAGAGTACTCTACCAAATTTACCAGAGTTGCTAAGCCAGGGAACTAATTCCACAGATATTTTCTTCTGCTAATCTAAATTTAGAAGGAAAGAGCAAAAGCACTGTCACCACTTTCATTTTCACTGGACCCCACAGATAGAGATCGGGAGGCTGACATGTTAAGAAATATTACCTTCTGCCAGCTTTTATCAGCTATCCCAGTATCTCTCTGGTGCAGCAGCCTCAAAGTGAGCAATGTCTAGCCAGGAAAATTTATCTGCTGACTACACTGACTGTTGGGAAGGAAAAATGTTCCTCTGTTCTTTGTGATTCTTCTGGCTGGTTTAAGAATTATATTAACATGAAACAGATTATAAGAGAAAACCAAATTTAATTACATATGTGTAGGAAATCCACATAAACATGAGAGGTTCCAAAGACAGGCAAAATGAGCTATATATGTCATTCTGAATTAAGGAGAAGTGGGTAGGGTTCTGGGGCTTCAAAGGAAAGGAAGGCGATTCACAGGAAGAATAGAAAGAGTAAATATTTGGTAAACAAATGTTTGCTGGACCATACTGAAACAAGGGGACTGGGAGAGAAATTAATAAACAGACATTTCTAGGTTCTTCCCTATGCCACACCTAATTCATATTATAAGGTAGTTATCTATGATGATAGTTCACTTCTTAGAACAGGTGTCCTCTATCTAAATTCTTCAGGCAGTTAAGGGAGAGGCAAAAAGAAAACATCTTAAGTCTTCTGTTTTTTAAAATAGCATGAAATAGCCACATGCCAAAGAGACATATTTTGGGGTGGCAGGTTTTGTTCCCATTACAATAACTTTTTCAAATTCTGTGTGGACTTCCAAGATTCAGCTCCAGTGTGGTCTCCTTCATGGAGTCTTCTCCAGCTGTTCAGATTTTCTGTTGCTGTTACAATTTAATCCTGAATGGTCCTTTCATGTATAAGTTTTTATAAAATGTAATAATGTTCACAGGTTTCAAATGTATGCAGGTTTCAAATCTTATACAATTCAATATTTTTTTAATGAATAGAATATATTATCAACAGCCTCTTTAGTAAGTTGTGATCCTGGTCCTCAAATAATGCAGGGGTTAAGGGTGCCAAGCCCCTGTGCATTGGAAAACCTGCTT